>JAREIS010000329.1:745000-1110651 GCA_030060385.1 Muscicapa striata striata | reverse complement strand
GATCCTGTTTTCTTTGATAAATTGATTTAAAAATCCAAGAAGCTAAAATGTCTCTATGAGCCAAGAATGCATTCTGAAAATCAAAAAGGGTGAATTTTCCTTTTTTTTCCCCAATAATATCTCTTTTTAGATCTTGCCAGCAGAATGAATGCATAGTTTTTTTTGCTAGCATTCAGTTTTGCTTTTTTTTTTTTTTTTTCCCCCAACACATTTCTTCCTTCAGTCATGCAAGTCTGTCTGGTTTGTGTCAAAACTATATTTTTCTTGGGAAGATCTTCATCAGTTTCTTCCATTCAATGAAAATATACAGGGGCAGTTTGCTGACAGCCTGTGTAACAACTCAGAGGCTTCTGTTCACAAAATAAATGCTCTATGTGTTGAAGAACTAGTAAATTTTATTTTCCAAAATTGTGTCTGTGACATGATCAAGATATTCTCAATATTAAAATAACTGTGCCATGATTAAGACTTTTGATTGCTAATAATGATCATGATTACCATCATAAAGTTTTCTTAGTCATGCTTAATCAGGTAGCAATCCTGACATTTTGCTTTGTCATATGAAAGATTGGTTTTTCAAGTCATTGAGGCTACTAGATTTGTTTATATGTTAGATATTAACAAGGAGTAATAAATATGTTAATAATTTATTAGGGAAACTGAATTCTCTGTTATTGGAAATCAATATTAAGCAGCTTTTGAAAGTACTTGAGACACAGCCACTTTTTCAACCCTTCATTGAAACTTGAAGTTTTGTGTGTTTCATGTCCTTTCTCCCTTAGTCTGCCATCAAGAAAAAAAAAACCAAAACAAACCAGAAAAATCTATAAACCCTTGTTTAGCATGTAATTCCAAACTGGGTATACAATTCTGGAAAACCTTTCAGTCAGAGGATCACTGCTCAGCCCAATCTCTTAACCTAGATTTAACCTCACCAATAACAGAGTTCTAAGTTTTTATTCCAAATTCTTCAAAGAGGAGCCTCACAAAAGGGAAGGCATTTAAGCCTTCAAACCCTAAATGTTTTGCCTTTATTATTTCTGTGGCGATTTCACAGTATTTGGATATTTCTCAGGATTTTATATTCTTTTTGTCTAAAATCCCAGATTAGTCCTGTTCTTCATTAACTTTCTTCTAATATATAGCATCCTCTTTTCCTAGTCACTTGGTAATTCATAATAATGGGTTTAGATCATGATCCCCTACTTATTTATTGTCGTCACTACTGAAAAGTTAATTTCAAATGAAAGAAGTATGCAACCTTATTGTAAAATAGAAATAGTTGATATTCAGTGTTGGAAGTTATACAGCTATATTTCTTATTCTGGCAAATAATTTAGAAAACTTGCAAAAAAAAAAATTCTACCAAAACCAAAAAAACCACAGGTTTTCATGTATATATTTGGACATTTTAAGATAAATCATGAGTCAAAGTAAAGATTATGTTCGATTATATGAACAGTTCTTTATGTTTGATTAATAAACCAGGGCAGATTCTCATCTTATTATGCTGAACAACTTCATAGCAGAAGCCTATTGTGCCCTCTGGGAAATAAGGTGGATCTCAGCAAGATAAAGTGCACGAAGACCTTTACTGTCATATTCTGTGTTATCAGGGGACAGTAAGGCCACCACTCCTTGGGTAACATTTCTGCATATGCCTGGATTTTGGAAAGGATGTTATGGGTTGGTTTCTTGTTGCTATTTAACCTTTGCAATCAATTTGGGATTTTTTCCTCCTCTGGAAATTAAATGCACTAACTGGTGATGCCATAAAGAGCTGTGAATCAGTATGTATCAATCTGTCCAAGTGTCCTGTAATTCTCAGGAAAATCTTAGATAGGTTCACACTTTATTCTGCAGTGTTTTCTATGTACAGTAACAATTTTTCTGTGCTGTCGTACACAGTTTGTTCTACAAACTTGGTGTATCATTATTACCTTTCAGAAGGCCAAGTGATAAGTGGATAGCAAAAGGATCTGTCTCATATGTGATCTGAAAAAGTAATCAGCAAGTAGTTTCAGTAGAGTGTAAAGAGTTGTAAATTGCACACCACTGATGTAATTTGTGTTTTAGGACATTTTAAGAGGCAATCCAGCCGTGGCAATCTAACAGTATAAAGTCATGGCTTTTAAATGGCATTTTTTTATTTCCACTGACTTTATATATGAAATAAGGTTATTTAAACTAATTTTTCACTGTTGTTTTCAGATAGTTTCCATCCTCCTTCTGATCCTAAGGTCTATCCATCCAGTAAAAAATACTCTTATACAACAACTCATTTCATACAAGGGAACATGCTTTGCATTAGGAGGCTAAGTTATTGTGACTGTGTGCTTCAACATCAACTTTTACCTTTTTTATCCTGTCACTGAAAATTACTTTCAAAAATGCTTTTCAAGCAAAAATATTAGTCGTCCTTGAATAAGTGCTTCAAAGTTCATTTAGTATCCTTCATCACAAGTTGAAGAAATAATTGGATATTTAGACTTTTAACTAACAGAAAAATGAAAGTATTCCAGCTGCTGTCCAAGAGAAGAGCCTGGAATAACTAACCTAAAACTCCAAAATAATTCTGCTCTTCACTGAAGTTTTTCTATTAGGAAAAACCCTCCTGAATCACATTTTGTACCTCAGCAAGGACAATTTTGTATGCAGAAGCAGCAAAATGAGCAGGAGAAATAACCAGGTCTCAGGAGTTTTTTCCTCTAGGCTTGGAAAACGTTACTTAGAGCACTAGTGCTCCTATGAAGAAGAAATTTGAAATACAGATAAAATTTCCAGTGGATGATTGTACCATAGCCATTGTTACCACTTGGAGCTGCACCTGGAGCTGAAGTAAGCAGGAAAGCTAAGTGAAATATAAAACAGATCACTGTTATCGGGACCTTCTTAGGTTCCCCTCAAAAACAAACAAACAAACAAACAAACAAACAAACAAACAAACAAAACCACTCCTTAGGTGCTTTTTTGAACATAACTCCAAGAAGTATGATAAATCCATGGTTGTGATGATCTAATCTTACTGCTACAGAGGTTTCACATTAAATCAATGAAGCCTCTGTTTAAAGAACATTATCATCACTTAATAAAGACCATAGTGGAAAAGCTGAGAGACCTTCTCCTTGAAGAAATAGTAGCATATTGCTTCAATCTGTAGAACCACCAGCTTCACCATCCATTTTAGATGTTGAGTAAAATCATGATCATCCTTCTTTCCAACGGTGATGGAAAGGATCCCATCATGCAGGTAGAAGAAGTGTTAATTTTTTACTCACCCTAGAAGAAGGGGAATTTGAAAGTCTGTCAGAGAAGAAAATAGGTTATTTTCTTCTAGTGAACTTTCAGAGAAATGCTGTGTTACTCCAAAAAACAAAGGTGTCTACATCAGACTATGTTCTTTTGTAGATCTGCTGTGATCAGTAGGGAGAATAAAATCATGCAACAGAGGTGCCATTCCTACCTACAGTACTGGGTAGAAAAAAGCTGCTACTGATAATAGTGTTTCCCCTCTATATTCCAGGAAGTGGCATAATTCAATTTTGTTTTATTAACATATAGACATTATATTAGAGAATATTTAGAGACAGAAAAATTATAATAAACATTGATACATTAAAATTTAGCAAAATAAAATTAGTCTTTATACACTCCTTTTAACAAAGCTTAGTGACCACATGGAAAGGAGACTGTATTAATAGAATTTCCAAAAAATACTACTTTAGTGGTATGGATTAGATAGGAAATATGAGCCAAATTAAATCTGTGGACCATTTCCTAGATGTTATGGAGACACAAGATTCTGCCCTAATTGCACAGAGTTAGTCAGCATTAAGGTTGGCAACTGTGCTTCAAGACAGCAGTGGTATTTTAAATTAGGTAGAATTTCAAGGTGACAAACAGTTAAGCAAGCATTGTAAATTATATATATGTGATTGTCATCAAGGAGAAATAATTTTCTTTCTAATGTCACAACCAATATATCCTAATTAAAAGAAAACAAAAACAAACAAACAAACAAACAAAACAAAAATAAGTTATTTTCTGGGAAAGATACATTAGTAACAAATTTACCAAGAAAAAAATCCAGTCATTGTGCTAGCTTGAGCTAATATGATGACAATTTATTTTCATAAGTACAGTATACAGCATCATGAGACTGTGGAGATGTGTCTTCCAAATCTGAGAAGTGCATGTCACAGCCACACCAAACAGTAGTTATAAACATAGACATACTGAAAACAACAAAATTATGCAAAACTTATGGTCTTCAATGATAATTTAAATTAACAATATCCAAAAGTTCACAAATTCAAAGTAAGACATTGATACTAGTGTTATCTTGTAATAAATATATTCTAGTATTGTACTGTATTAAATTCTTGTCTATCACTTATCACAGATCATGACATAAGTATATGTGGCACTAGTCTATGTAACAGAGTTCAATACATTTACTATTCAGTAACTACAATCACTAACATCAGGAATAATTATGTCCTGAAATTATTTTAATCCCCTTCTGTGTATGTTAGCACATGTAAGTACACTTCTCTATTTGAGTTAAATTATCTAGTAAAATTACTGGCAATATTCATTTTTTGATTATCATGCTCATCCTTGAAAACCTTATGCAAAATCCTTTGAAACAGCTTCTATAAAATTTGGAGCAGACATGAGTATTGTAAATGTGCAAATGATGGCAAAAAGGGTAAATGCAACCAGACATAATCTGTCTATGACAGCAGCTGCAAACTTCCACTCACTGCAGATCTCTTCACCCTCATCTTGTTTCCTGAACCGCATTGCTATGAACTGGACTTCCTCCAGGATCTTCACAATCACTGGAAGGGTATCCATTAAAGCTTTCTTTTGCACAAGCTCGACGTCTTCTGCTAAGGGGCAAGTCATCTTTGCTCCCTTGCTGCCCAGGTCGTTCTGCTGTGGGCAGCATGGGCTCTCCATGGCGTGGTAGCCGTAGATGGTGTTGCCATTGCTGGACTGGTGCCCAGGAAGGACGTTCACCTCCAGGCTGCTTACGCTCAGCTGGTGCTTGGAATAGCTGTACTTGCAAGAGAGGGGCTTTATGTTCTCCCCAGGTTTTTTCATTCGTAAAAACCAAGCACACCAATTCAGCAGGATGACACGGACCTGAAAGAGAGTTACCATGGCAGAAATACAGCAGATTCTTCAGTATGTTAAAAGTTTTTGAAACATTTTGTGACTATTATAGTTAGTCTGCACAGTCTCTTAGAAATACTGAAGGATTTATGTATTCTTCAGCTATCTACTTTCAAAATGTTTCTTTGAGGGCCTAGCTTTATACCAAGGATAGCTGTCTATTGGATCTGCCTTGAATATAGGGGTGTTCAATGCCCACTTAGCTTACAAAGCAGAAGAGATGTAAATCTTACTTTACAAAATTATTCTTGGAGACCCATCTTTATCAAATACTCCCAGATCTCTGCAATTGCGCAGACAGCACAGAATTGGCTGTATGGTTATCAAACATTTTTCAGATTATAAGAACAGAGATACAGTTAAACACTTTTGTGAGCCAATGTGATTTTGCTGAAAAAAATCCCTATACCACAGATTCTAGAACATTTCCCATCCCTACTGCTATTGTTTACATCTAAATAAAAGACCTTGGTTGGATTTTCATGTTTTTTTTTTTTTGAAGGCTATTTTATACTCCTTTGAGGAGTTCAACCACATAATACAGCAGGATTTATTTCAATAGAGTAAATCAATTACATCTAGCAGTTCAAAATCTGAGTGCCACTATTAACTGCTGTCATTTCCCTGTGTGCTGGTGCATCACAAGAGGCTCTAATGCGCACATAGCAGATTGTGCCTCATATGTTTCTTGTCAAGGTCATTAAGGGAACTAACTCTAGAGAGTGCATCCAGAATTTTTTTCCAGTGAAGTGATCTTCAAATGTTTGGTCTGAAATCTGAGCCTGCTAGAATTCCTACTGGTAGCATTGTTAACTGCAAAAGGCAGGGAAAAGGCTGTGGATTCAGTAATGTCTTGTGTGAAGAGCAGCATATTGAATCAGCAAAATCTTGTAATTATAAGATCCTCCAGGTGCTGTGCATATAAAACGGGCATTTACAGTGTGCTTGAGGGGGACCCTCCATGCACACAGGTCTCTTTAATGACTTTATCATCCTGGCTGTAAGCCAAATAATCTGACATCAAGGAAAGGACAGATGTGGCCTCTGGTTTTCCTTTTGAGCCCTGACTCACAAGGACTGCCTGTGTAATCCTGCCTTTGTTACTTTGGTTACATTTGACTTGGGACCACACTTTGCCTCCAAAGATGTTTTAGCTGCAGGAAGAGTTGACGCCTGTGTTTGCACAGTACAGATAGAGGAACAGGGAAATTACAGCTAGCACTTTTGAGTTTCTGCTGTAATGACAAGCATAATTTCAGAAAGGAGGAAGCATTAATAACTACAGATAGGAGTAACAATAATAATAATAATAATAATAGCCAAAATTAATGACCAGTGAAAGACAGTTAAACAATTTAGACAGTTAAACAATTTTTAAATTTTACAATGTGAGCTCTTCTAGATCACAGCCCTGTACCATTTTCTGCAAGCCATTTTGCTTCTCTATCACTAGTGAATTTTTTGTTCTTCATTATTGTCATGGTTTTGGCTGGAATAGAGCTAATTTTTTTCCTAGTAGCTGGTACAGAATGGTGTTTTAGATTCAGTATGAGAATAATGTTGATAAAACACTGATGTTTTGGTTGTTGGAAAGTAGTGCTTACCCTGAATCAAGGACTTTTCAGTTTCCTATACTCTGCCAGTGAGCAGTTGTACACAATGCCACAAGGAAGCATGGCCAGGACAGCTGACCTGAACTAGCCAGAGGGATAGTTCAGGTATAAAAAGGGTATAAAGTGTGGGGAATTGTTTGGAGGCTGTCAATTGCTGCTCAAAACCAGGCTGTGCATCAGTCAGCAGGTGGTGAGCAATTACATTGTGCATCACTTGTTTCTCTTGCATTTAATTATCCTCTCATCCTTGCTGTTATTATTTTTATTATTGTTATTCATTACTATAATTAATATTGCTCTTCTTATTATATTGTATTCTGTTTTAATTATTAAACTGTTCCTCTCTCAACCCACAATGTGTTGTAGTTTTTTTCTGATTCTCATCATCACAAGGAAAGGGAGCTGGGATATGAGCAAGTGGCTCTTGCGGGTACTTAGGTGCTGGCTGGGTTTAAACTATAACAGTCCAGAAAGATTGTTTTCCATTATTCTTATTATTTTGCTTTAAGTATTTCATTATTTCCCCCATAGTCACCACAAAAAAAATAGTAACCTATAGTCTTGTAGCCTAAAAAACTGATTCTCCCTTTAATTGAACTTACTTAATTATAATGTGCTCAGACTGCTCATGGACATAAAATTGGATAACATGGAACAAAATAAAGGTCTTAATTGCTAGCAATGTGTCAACAGTGTCAGTTGCAAAGGGGAGAGAGAAGCTAATTCTCTAGGACTGTGAAATTCCAAAACACTAAGTCAGACAAACTTTCTTATTAGAAAATGTTAATATGTCTGCCTTAATACTGAAGGGAAATTTGAGGTGAAAAAGCACTTTTATATAGGAATGCTGCTTTTTCTTTCAAGACAGAGTCTTTATTCCTTAGGGATATTACATTTATAACTACAGTTAAACCCATTTCCCATAGAAAAATAAATACCCAGAAGACAGCAACACAGCTTTTAATTAGCTTGGATTTCAAATGTCCTATTTCCTTGAAAAAACAGATACTCAGGCATCAATCTGTTCGTGTCATACCAATTAATTCAAGAGACAGCTGCAGCACAGAGGTTTTTGGAAAACAGGTGAGTATGATGGTATGAATCTATACTCTCACCTGTATTGTCGTACATGGATTTCTAAGAAGGAAGTACACAGGTACAGCTATCTTCAGAGGTCAACAACCCTTCTGTGAGCTTCTCCTAGCTATAATCCAGTTGTACTGATAGCTTCCATCACAGCCACCTGCTCTCTGCTCTGGACAGTCTCCAATTAAAGCTCTCTTGATAAGGGACATCTGCACCTGAGAAGAACTGTGCATGTCCAGGTTCAAAGCATATCAAAAGATAAGCCTGAAATATAACATATCTGCTTCAGGCACAACAAAGAGCCAGAGTTCTCTTTCCTTTTCCCACAAGACCCTTTCTTCCCTCAGTGCCTGGTCTCTCCATATCTCTTTCCCATGCAACAATCTTGGGTGTGAGTAGAGAAAGGTCAGTTGAGCTGTAGCCCATACCTGATGTTATCCACTCCCAAACAGATCCTTAGCTGGGCCTTCTTTAGCTTTTCTTTTCCACGCTAGCTCAGCAGACATTATCAAAAGCATTAATCAGCCAGTAGCTCTCATTTCTCAGCTGAATAGCCAACAAATGCCCTGACTGAACACCTTGGATTTAAATTCTTCTCTTGGAAAAGGCTGGTGTGCAAGTCATCAAAGATTAATAGAAAGGAAGGCACAATTCTAAGCAGTGGAATAAAGAAGTGAACACCTACAGAGAGGATAAACATTAATAGGCACTCTCCTCCCTCTTCTGTTGCAAAGTGCAAGCACAGCCCCCTTGAGAGACAGGCAGGGAAAATAAACTGCTCAACTGTAAATGGTTTAGAAAGCAGATGTCTTTAGGAAATGCATCTATTGAAGTCTTCTGGGTCTGCAGAAGTTCCCACACATGCCCAATTGTCCAATGCCTCCCCCTGCAACTGACTCCAGCAGAGAAATCCATTTAAGCAGGAGGTGAGAACAATCCTGTAACAATATCCAATTAATTAGGGTTAGAGTTTGCAATAAACTGATATCTGGCTCTGACAGGAGGAGGATGTTATGGGAAGTAAGTAAATGGTAAGGGCAGAAGCTGGTACTGGAAATGCAGAAAAATGTAATGCAAAAAAATTTCTTCTTTCTTAAGTTACTTCTTCATTTCAGATTTTTTTTAACTGAGCCCAAGTCATTCAAGGTGTCCCTTTAAGAAACACCTGGCATGGGTGGACAAGCAAAATTGAAAAGAACAAAACATACCAAAACAACAATGAAAAGAATAGACAAGGACATGAATTCTAACAACTGAGCCTTGGCCATGTCTTGCAGAGTAAAAGTGGCTACTTTTGTGGGGTCAGCCTCTTCCCTACACACCTAGCATTCACTCTTTTCCTCTTGAGATCCCTCAGCCCTGTCAGCTTGTCTGGTCTACAACTTTTACAGCCTATCATCTGTACTTTCCAGTAATGCTTTCCACAGTTTTTGCTTCCTGATGGCATGTTTTGTAATGTATGCCAGTTCAGCTGTCCGGCCACTGAACATGGTTCCCCCTGGATGAGAAATTGCTGCACGCTGTGTTTCCAGCCAAGAAAACGGGAGACTGGTAGAGAGCAAGAACTGATTGCAGGGTCTGTGAGCAGGTCTAACATGAACCATTGTGTCTGGGTTCCTCAAAAAGCAATGAAATGGGTTGTTACACTGCTGAAGACTCTGTCCATGAAGACATCTGAAGAATGCTTCTCAGATTTGTGCACTCAGATTTTGCCTACAGGAAAGTTCATCCAGAATTCACATTCTCTGCTGCCTTGAAAGCAAGATGTTTTTAAATCGTACAGCACATTGGGAAATAATTGTAAGTATGCTTAACTTTTATTTGACTTTAAAAAATAAATTGCATTGAAGCAGCAGTTTATTTTAGAGAGGAATTAGAAAGCAGTTCTGAACTCGGGCTGACACTGGTAACCATGTGATACTCAATTATCCAGCAAGTCAGGATAATTGTGTAGCACGACAAATGTGGTAAACAAGACATCAGGGGATGTTGTACAACTGGACTCTGACAAACAGGGTGGTAGATAGTTGACCATGACTATCTGTATCTGCTTCTGCTTTTGTTCTTTTTCATTCTGTAAACTCAAGCATACCCTACCTATTCTAAAATCCATAAGGAAAAAGAGAAAGGGAAAAAACATTTCTCTATGAACTTGAGAATCTAAAGGAAGCATTCCATCTGAAAGCCAGCTGACATTGGTGCCAGACCTCACTGGGCTGACAAAGTCTGCTGCTGTAGAGGAAAGAGGATCCACATGCTAATGCACTGGGAATAGATAAGGTGGCAGCAGATAGACTGCCCAGTAGAGAGTAGTGTTTATTTAGCACATTCTCTCAGTACTGGTGTCTACTTGCAAAGTAGGTGCTGAATGAGATAACTTTGTCATGACTCAACCACTTCATCATAAGGTTGAAGAGAAAGGCCAAATAGGAGGATCTATTTTTAATGGAGAGTAAGACAAAGCATTTTTAGTGGAAAAGCACATCTAGTATTCTTCTTCTTTCCCTTCAATTGCAAACATAAGGGTCAATTATGCTGTTTGTAACTGACTCTTCAGATTAATGGAGAACAACTTCTGCCTCTCACAAGTTTACTGTAGCTTTTCGACAGTTTTCTTTTCTTTTAGTAGTAACCTCTTGAATATTTATCACAAAGCTGCTTACCCATTTGGGCATCTTTCCTGCTTGGGGGTCATGATGGTGAAACTGCAGAACCAGCACTGTCACCACCACAGACAGACCAACGATGACCATGATGCTAGCGAAATACTGAGCTGCAAGCAAAAGGAGGACTTGGTTAAAAGGGGGAAAATACAAGGACCACATAACATTCCCTGGCTATGCCTCGAGATCTACATTTGAAAAGCACTGCATCACATCTGAACACCCTCTTCTCTGGTCTGCTGCACTGGAGCATCTGAGGTGTTTATCTGCTCAGCTCCCTCCTCTCCTGTGCGTGAAAGCCTAGAACACATGAAAGCTGAAAACTGGTTTTTGTCCCTTAAGAAGAATGCAGGGCCTCACAGAGAGAACACCTTTGTGCCTACTGCCAGGACAATGAGAAGTTGAGCTGACAACACCCACTGAACACCAATATTCCCAGTCCTAGGCCTTCTGTGGTACCAGCAGAGATGCTGGAGGGAGATGCTGTCCTCATGGTGCCTCTGGACCCCTTCAAAAAGTGTCACCAGTTCCCCACTTTTGCCCCACTACTGCTCCCAGGTGGTTAGGCATATTTCTCATTACTCTTCTTAGCCCTCAAGTCCATTTCTTCTAGTTCCTATGAAAGTACACTACAGACTTCTTGCTAAATTTAAATCTGCTGTGCAGGAAAGAAACCAAGATCTTGAAAGCCAGAGTTGAGGCTTGAAGCCATATCTCCTAAGTGGCAGTACAGCTTCCTCATGCCAGGAGTAAAGTTGATGTGCTGGAGTGTAAAGCAGAATTACCCAAAGGGGTAATGACATTTGAAGGTTTCAGTGGCAAAATACCAAGGAGCATTACTGTTGGCTGACATAATGGTGCAATGTGTGACAGCACATAACACTGCCCAGACTGCTGCCTCTTGCAACCCCCAACCCTCCCTCCTGCAGCTCAAAAGAAAAGTAAAAAATTCAATCAAAGCTCCAAAGCAAGTTTTGTTCTGCCTGTGTTTCTTAATACCAAATCCTACTGCTTCAGGAGCAAAAAGCTTGTCTACAGTAATAAGGTCTTCATGAAAACAAGGCTGCAATTGCTTCAAGAGGTATGGTTTTTCATGACAAAATGAATTATGTATCTAGATTAGAAGAACAGTCCCAAGGGTGAGATGAATTTAAAGGTTTCTATTGCACTTATTCATAGAGAGGAGAGTCAACAGGCAGGCAGAAGCAGAGCAAACCAAGTTTCAGGGAAGCTGTTACATGCCCCATGTAACAGAAACACAGCAGTGTTGATATTGTTGGTTTAATTACTGCCATAAGTTACTAAATAACTTCCTAAATATTTTGATGACATCAGACTTCAAAGGTCTGACATAGTCCCTTTAAAATGGCTATAGCTAAGCTTTTTCACACATCCTTGGAAAATCAGTCACCTGGTTAAACTTGGAAACAGCCTGATAATATCTGACTCAAGATCCTAGCCAACGATGAGCAGAGGAATTTGCGCTCCCAGGTTTTTTATGCTGTAAATCCAGGAACAGATGTCAGGAAACTGCTGTGTAGATGCGCTAATAAATAGAAAACAGTTCTCTCCAGAACAGACTGGGAAAAAGAGGGGAGCCAGGGACCCATAAAGAAAGATATTTTACACTTTTGCCTGGTGGTAGGCAAGGAAGAGGCTGGAGATGTGCCATCTTCATTTTGAGAGGAGGAGGGGGTGTTCCTGTACAAGGTATGCTGAAGACTTCAGTTGGAAAGTAAGGATGGAAGACATAGTGCATGGCACTTGAGCCCTTTGTGTTAGTATGAGGCAGTCAAATGTGTACTAGATATCTGTGAAATCTGGCAGGCACACCTATGCCCACCAGGTAGGTGTGGGTGCTGTATTCAGAGAGAAAGTCGCAGAGTCCTGGAAATATCCAGGACTGCTCTAAGGTTGCATTTTGCCAGTCCTGAAGAGACAACAGTGAAAGTCAAGGAAAAAGACAGCAATGACTGGCATAGCTGCTTGTCTTTCACATCTCCAGCTGGAGATAGGATGAAGGCTGTTGCTTCATTTTGTGTTATAGGAGAAGGTAGAACTAATAGCCATTGATCACAAAGGAATTGCTAGATCACATGCCCATGCATCTCCTTGATTGAACATCTGACTGTCTTACAATCTAGAATCAGGAAGGGAGGGCCAAGAGCCTGGGTCTAGGCTCAGTGACCATTCCCCCATAAAGGAAGGAAAGGCCTCAGAACTCAGTGGGTATGTCCACAAGGCAAAATATTCATGAGTCTGAAATGATATCCTTACTTACTCAGCATTTTCTGATCTTTTCTTCCAGGTTTAATCTTGTATCCTCTCTTTCCTGGCAGCAGGAAAACATAGTCTTACTGCAGCAGAAGAACTGATGAGGAAAACTCCTATGCTGTCCTCCATGCACCTCCTTAAAAGCATGGCCTAATCTTCCAGTCTGCTCATTTCTGCTCCTGACAGTCTTCTGCCCTCACGCGAGCAAGCTCAAACCCACCACTTGGTGACAGCTACTGCTGCTGTCCCTGCTCACATGTGAGGAGCCAATTCAGTTTTGTTATGCCTCAACAATGGTTGTCAGAGACACATGGAGGAAGGGTTGCACACGTGCCACATCCAGGAGGCAGCCAGAAGAAGATGGAAAGCCTTGTCTCTAGGGTCACTTTTCCTGGCCACCAGTTCATGTTTCACATGGGATGGGCAGTCAGCAGGGGAACACCGAAGACACTGTACCCCAGAGACACTCTGCAGTCAGATGGCAAAAAGTCTCTACCACTGGACTGCAGTGGGATATTGGACTGGGCCAGTGGTCTCCTGCCAGCAGGCACTCTTTGGGAGGAGCCAGGGCATAGAAAGCAGATGCATCATAAGCCATGGGTGCTCTTTGGGGGCTGTTCTGTTCTTTGCCTTTTGTCTTTCTGGGGGCTTCTTGGGTCTTACACTTTTGCCCTGGCCCCAGCTGACCTTCTGGCTCTCCTGCCCTCACTGGCTTTTACTCACCCTTGTGTCTGTCCTGCCTCCCTGTGTCCCTGACCAGCACCCTGCCTGCTTCGTCCGTGCATCCCTGCCGGAGCCCTTGCATCCAGCCCTGCCTGCCTCCGAACAAGCCCACCACCGTGATGCCTGTTGTGACCCTGCCCAGGCTCCTGGCCCTCCTGCCCAACCCCCCTCACCTCGTGTCCAGCCGCCTGTCCCCACGACAGCCTTGACAAGCAGCAGAGCGCACAGCCCTGCCTCAGGACATCTCCGACCTCCAGTGCTAACGCCCCTCTTTTCCCTCTCTCTCCTCTCTCTCCCTCTCCCTCCCTTTTTTCTTCCTCTTGCTCTGTCTTCTCTAGCCCTCTTTAGTAGACTAAATCCTTTTTATTTTGTCTATTTGTTACCAATAAACAGTTCTCAGATACAATATTTACCTTGTTTGGCTTAATTTCATTCCTGAGAATCCATTATTAAAAGAACTCCTTGCAGTTCCCCACAGTGGAATGCGACATTACCTCTAGCATCCTCTCTAACTATGGCTATAACTCGACCTTCTCCAGCAGCCCTGTGAGCAGAGAAGCCTTGCTGCTGGAAGGATCAAGCTACAATGCTCATTGATAATATGTCCCTTGGAGCCACAGGACTTCAATCTTCATTCATTCTACCCTACCCCCACACTGCCCTGAATTAGTAAACTCTATTTCTGGGTCTCCACTGATGCTGCTGAGCACAGAAATAAGATGCTCTCCTGTGAGGTGGAGCATGGGGGAGACAAGTAATGAGCTTTGGTCTCCCAAGCAACAGCCTTGACCTAGCCACCAGATCTTTTCTGGCAGTGTTTTAGGAACCATCCTGAATCCTATTTATTGCTTTAGTACTTTGAAGCTGTTGCTCCCACAAAGTCCTACAGCTATGTGTCTGTTGGCAGAGGTAAAGGCAAATCTGAATTTACAAAGAAGCTCAACCCCTTTTACTTAAACTGCTGGAGGAAAATGCTTAACAACTCCCACTAAATACCCCTCTGTGTCCTACTTGTAATTCCTAGTTACCAGATCATCTTAAAATCTTTACCAATTCCCTTCATCTTGTATTTCACTAATTTGGTTTATATTGCACTGAGAAAAATGGTTTGTTCTGTACTCCTCTGCACCTTCACTGTGGGAAGTGTTAGGAACAGCAATCCCAGATCAGGGTACATGTGAAAGACCAGAGATCTGGTTGCTGGTAATTCACCTGCTCTGAGGCAAAGCTCGGAAGTGACTGACATTCTGGAGAGGAAGTAGCTCATCTGCACTCTGCCCTGGGTACCTACCACAGGCCAGAAAAATGCACCAGAAGACCTGTGTTTGGAGCCCCTCAATATCCCTAACTTACATAGCAACATTCCTCAGGAATACTGAGGATACTGTACTGGTCACTTCTAAATGCTCTTCATAGGTTTTAAAACCTGTATGATGCTTTCTTCAGTAGAGGTTAATGAATAAAACAGCTGGTTTGGATGCTTGATTTATCTTCAAGAAGTATGAAATATTTGCTCTTGTACAATTTATTTTCTTCCTTTTCTTTGCCAGAGGCATTATGTAACATACTATCTGGACAGCAATTTTAACATCTAAGAGTGGTTACCATTTGTCCCAGGACAATCAGAAGATGATCAGGTGCTGTTGTCATAACAAATATGGACCTTATAAAACTACAGATAGTCAGAAGGTTTTCTAAAATGTCAATGAGGACAGCTACTCGTTCTTTGTAGGCATATTCTGATGTCAGTGCTATTAAAAGGATAGCAACAATTTGCAACAATTTGCAATTCATAATTTGAAGAGCATTCAATTCATTTTGGATACTTTGTGTCATTATCTGATGCTAGAGAAGCATTTTAGGATTATTTTAGAGATGTTCTGGAAGATATTTTGCTGAAGTGGAACTGGATTAACTTCAAGGACTGATTAGAGACAGGGTAAACAAACCAGAATCCCTAAGATGAATGTTTTGCCTTGATTTTGTCACTGAACAGTGATATCATATCATATCATATATCATATCATATCATATCATATCATATCATATCATATCATATCAATCATAGAATTTCATACCCTATCATGCCAGATTGTTAACAAACCCAGATTTGCTAACGTAGTCATTCACAAAAAAGACAGAGCATCTGCACTGTGACCTGTTACAGTGGTTCCTGTGAAATACCAGGGGAATGAAGAAAGTGTTGTGCTCAGGTATTCACACTGATCAAACTTGATGTTGGATGCCTCCCACTGGTGTTCCTGTTTCTATTCTATCTTTTCAGAAAACATCAGGTTTTGCATGTGAAATGAATAACTGGGTTAGAGCCATTCTAAGTCTGGTAATTTCAGTCATTCAGGACTGAATGCTTTGTGTTCTTGTGAGCTCAGAATGAGATATTCACTGCTCCTCCTTCTGGAGGTGGTCCAGGTGAGAGAACTAAAACCTGTGGAGATTGATGAAAACCTCAGATACCAGTAGAGGGGCCTCTAAGCACCCTTCTTTTCTCCTATGGTAGGGACCAGGCCTGGTGCTGGGTAAATGCTGTGACAATCTACAAAGGGCAATGGCAGAGTTACTCAGAGACCAAAAAAATCAAGATAGAGGAGAAAGTATCTTTTTGACTTACTGTTTTACACAGACAGCAAAGAAATACAGAAGCAGACATATGATTATGGTACTTGTGTTTTGAAACTCTTCTCTTTCTATATGCTCCTGAAGAACAGAAGTGGGAGTTTGAAAAGTAAGACTGTTCTCTTATTTTGTTAGATTGTATTATTCTTTAAAGAAAAAGCATCCAAGACTCTTGGCTTCGGAAAAGCATCACTGATCACAGGGAATGAAACTCTAAGAGTTGCCTTGAATGAGAATTTCTGTTTCATAGGAGAGATTGAGCAGGGTCTTGCTTCTGACAAGGTACCAGGCAGGGCCATGAAAGGACAGGGGGAAAAAGCACTCCAAAAACTCAAAAACGGACAGAATAAAAATGAGATGGCATCTGCTGAGAACATACTGGAAGATGATAAAAAATGTAATAGGGATTAATCTAATTTTATCTCTAGTCAAAACAACTAATGCCTTTTTCCTAACTTGAAACAATCTGTAACTCCAGAAGGTGACAAAGCACCACATTGCTTCCCTGTCCTAGTAATTTCCAGTCTTGTTTGCTGTATGACTAAACGCAAGAAATCAACTCTGCATCAGCATCTGCTGCAGAAGTACTTAACAAGAGTACAAAGTGTTCATGCTTGCTGAAATGGCATAGGCATGGTAAGGAACAGCAAGGAGGGGACACAGCTGGAAAATAGCATCATAATGGAGCCCCAAGCAGCAAGTAAGTTGTGATTTTCAAAAAAACCAGAGAAACTTAGCAAAATAAGAGAGAGGAATGCAGTTTTGCTAACTGGAGATGGAGATAACTTTATTTTTATTGTGTTTTATTTGATACATCCAGCCAAAATGTCAAGCATCACATGGACGTTAATCATAGAAAGTGCCAGTTCCCCATATTTATGAACCTCATGTTCCCCTTTCAAACACGGTGTACACACCAGCTTCCTGATGTTCTCCACTTTCTGCTATAAACTCAATTTAAAGCAAAATACAGACTCTTGATCCAAAACCAGTGGTGTTATTTTGGAAAGAGTTAGTAGAAAATAAGGATTTGCAGAACTTTGGAATTATTTTGGCATGGAAAACAATCAGAAATTATTAACCACACAGCAGGAGGGGGAAAGTACAGACAGTGCCATGTGGCCAAAAAAGTTTTGCCCCTCTGGAGGTGATATTGCAGGCAGGGGAAAAGACTAGTCAGGAAAATGTGCTGGTTAGGCTCCTCACTGGCTTGGCCTAAATTTTCCAGAGCAATGGCTTTTGCCATGTCTGACTTAACACGGGCTGTGGATTGATCCATCTTTCTGAAAAATTGGCTGATTTTGGTAGGAGCTAAATATTACATTAGGAGAGAATTTTTTTAAGTGTATGAGCCCAAACTAGCAACTTATCCTAAGGCATTATTGAAGACTTTCCTACAGGAGTGCATGATAAATTTGATTCTAGTCACTGCTTTATTTGGTACCACTGGATGTGGGACCACATGACCACCAAGTCTGTAATCTTCAAGAGGCTCCAGCCAAAGGATAGCAATGAAAGGTAAGAGTGGTAGTTAGGAATATGTATTGACTTGGAGGAATTCGTTCCTTAGTTACTTCTTAATGCATGATTTCCCAGTCTTAATTATAAAGTTGCTTTTGGATAGAAAACACAATTTAATGAAACAGATCAGGGATATGAAGACTTTAAAGGCATTCAGGCATATGTCTATTGCCTAAGGAAGGAACTCATCCCTTCCTGAGAAATGGCCATATAACCGTTACCAAAACCAGATCCTTGTCCACTGTTATTTACCTAGAATAATAGAATCATTTAGGTTTGAAATACCTCTTATATAATTGGGTTCAACCATTCACCTAACATAGATCACAATATCTTTATTTTAAAAAAATCCTTACAGTGTAGAGCTAAACACCTCAAATGTAGTTTTCAGATTAATTACCTTTAATTCAAAAGGTCTTTTAATTTCAAAAGGCAGTTTGATCTTATACAAAGGCTCTAATTAAAATAATAGTACTCATTAGTAACAGTATTTGTTTAATTTTGATTTAGTTGCTGAACCAGGAAATCAACACCATGGGACATGGTTGCATCTTCCCACGTAATGCACTGGATGAGTGCAATAATGGGGAGTGGAAGGTGCACGAAACCCACATAAAATTTCTGGCATTTATAGTGAAAAATGAATCTGCATAATTACATAGGTTTTTAAAAAGAGAAAAAGAAACAATTGTCTTATACCTGAGCTGTATCACACAGGCTTTATGATTTTACCCAGTGATTTGCACAGTCAGACCAGTAATTTAGTTGTGCAGCACATCTGGAGTTCTCTGCATTTCTGTACATACTTTCCTCAAGTAATGAACTCCAGTTTCCTACTTACATGGACTCTTGGTAAAAGTAATTTTAAAGAGAAAAATTACAATTAAGTAAAATCATGACTGCAGCAAGACACATTTCCTGCAAGGCATGATTAAACTACAGCAGGAAGGGTAAGTTTAGGACGCAGTTGCTGCTGTACAGCCGTAGTCTGAAAGTCTTTTAGGAGCTACACTCTAGAGGTTTTAAGTGTCAGGAGGGACTTCCAGTACCCTTCAGAGGAAGAAACCTTGTTCATAAAGTTGATTTGTGCTGGATTCTAGCCGAACTGTTGTGTTTGTAGATGTCATAGGACTTCAACTCTTCTGATTTAAATGGTTGAGTTTATTGCTGTGCTAAGGGTGATTAATGTTTTAAACAGAAACAGAGGCATTGCTCCCTGGTTCAGCCTTCTCCTTCCATTGGCATCTCTGTGGAAGGAGAGAATTCAACCTTTGAAATATTGTGGTGTTTTTCTTTGAATAGATGTATGCTGTTGAAAACTAAGCTTTGAAAATAAGTATTTTCCCCAAAAGGGAGAGTATGCTAGAAAAGGATGGGAGTCAACATGCTGCTGGACAAGGAGTAGCTAGCTACTGATGTGAATGCAAACCCCAAGAAAGCTGAGTGAGAGCAGGGGACCAGCCTGTCCAACTGAAACATTTCTTGGCACAGAAAGTGGATTGCTCCCTGTGTAAAGGAAAGCTCAGGAGCAGCAGGAGCAGCACAGTCCTGGTGCTCAAAGGTACTGATTCCTAGGCCAAGTCTTGTCACTCGCTCTTTACAGAAAAAGAAGTTGACCTGTTTTTAACATATATTAACATGATAGTTGGTAGGCTACTGAGAAATGGGAATCTCTCATATGGGAAAGTTGGATGTGTGGAGTAAGAGAGTCTCTGCTTTGGACAGCTTTATAAACAGACAGAGAATGCAGAGCACATACCAAGGAAGAGGTGACCCACTTTGCAAAGGTACAAAAGAGCAACTGTCTTGTCCCACCTACATCCTTGTGATTATTTAATCTGAGAGGTGCTTTGTTTGTTGTTAATATAATTTGAGGTTCCCCTTAACTAAGATGAACTAACTACTCTCTAAGTACTCTAAGACATACATTACTCTGTAAACATGTTCCAGTTCACAAAAGCTAGTACTTTTCTTGGTGTCCTATTACACCAGTTCTCCTTTGCTACCTCAAGAAAGATAGCAGCGTGATATTTTCCCATATTATTAGAGTTCAGTAGTTAAAGCCAAGGTCAGAAGGAAGAGAAAGTACAGCATGTTAAGCATTTGTGGCTTTGAAATAGCAAAGGCTGTGATGGTGCATGCAGATCCAGAGAGGATGTGGATGCACGGTTTTTGTTCTAAAAAAAAAAATAGGCCCTAAGAATATAATGCAGATTTTTAAACCATGGGAGTCACATTTTCAAAGTATCTCTGCATCCACATGTATGAAGACCAGTAACAGTGACTCTTCACTAGATCAGCAAGGGAACTTTCTACTTCCAAGATCAAATTATCTGCATCCTTCACAAACCACATCTTTAGAAAATTTGTTTATTTCTGCAATTTGCTTCTAACCATGCTCATTCTACAATCCTTTTCCTCATATTAATTCCAGGATTTTAACTGAACCAGAGATCACACTGAAAAACTGTGATCATGACCTGGCACATTCAGTTCAGCAGCTAAAATATTCAATTTGGGATCACGTGTAAGGCCACTTGTGAGGAAAAGATGCTATGTTACTTTGTTAGAGGAAGGATATGGTTTACAGAACTCGAGATCATGTAAAAGCAAAAAGCCCAGCTCTGAGCACTTGCTGAAAAAGGGCTGTTTGTGTGCAGAAACCAAATGGATAAGCAGCCTCCCTGCAAATCTGGAGTGGGGCAAAGAGTTAGGGGCAGGGTTTTAACCTAGAAATACTGTGGAAGGGAGATAACAACCCAAATGTAAATGGAGAAGTAGCAGACAAGGGTGGAAAAAATGATATTGGGTATCCAGAGCAAGAAAGACCTCAAGAATGCTGAAACAAGGTGGAGGAGCTTACCTCCAGAGTGAGCAATGCATCATGTTGGGGGAATATGCAGGACCAACTGAAACTCTGTACATAGTAATGTAAAAATAATGTTTCAGGAAAACTGAGATATTGAGAGACATTCCTCACTACCAGAAGTTCTTCAGCAGAAGAAGTTATGTGAAGGAGGCACTTGAATGGGGAGGGGCTTCTGTCTGGGTGGAAGTGCATAACAGACCATCCAAACTTCTTAAAAGAACACCGGAAAACCTCTATACACAAACCCTCATTGCCACCAGGGGCTTTATCTACCCTGATGACTGCTGAAAAGGCAGCACATATATAGTGTATAACCAGGGGTGCTGTTTGGGAACATGACAATCAGTGGCAACCTAGGCTGGAGTTATTGTGAAATAGTGAAGATCAGGACCATGAACTGAGTGAGGACTCAATGAATTGAGTGAGCAGAGCACAGACCTTGTCTGTGAACAGACTTGTCACTTTTGGGGGGAACTAGGGAATTCCCACCAGGGAATGCTTTGAAGGTAAAGCAGGACAGGAAAACTGAAAGGGCTTAAAGCACAGCACCTCCAAATGCAAGAAATAGCACACCAGTAGATGAGCATGGTTAAACTGTGAGCTTATGGTAGGGCTTCAGTGCAGAAGAGAAGGGGTTGTGGGAAGCAGACATAGGCTACAAAATGAAAATTTGGAAGCATTGCCTTGTCATTATGGTTGATGCCAGAAAATGTTAAAACTCATTAATTGAGACTAGCAAGGGAATCAAGGGCAACAGGAAGAGTTTCTATCACTACACAAACACACAAACAGCTGAATAAGGCAAACATGGACTTGCTGCTGAAAGGAGGGGATGATTTAGTGACAGTGAACAGCGATAAGGTCAAGGCAATGTGTACTTTGCCTGTTTGCACCATCAAGGTCTCTGACATTTCTGTTTTAGAGATGGTTCAAGGATGAGGAACACTACCAGCAATAGGTAAGGAAGGACTCAAAGATTGATTGTGAGGTCTGAACTTGCCCAAATCCATGGGATCATCAAGAATCCTAAAGGCATCATTGCAAGACCAAGGAGATGGAGAAAGACAGATGTTGTATCCACCTTTAAAGAGGTCAAAAGGACAATCCAGAGAACAACAGATTTGTCATTCTGACTCTGTCCCTGGGTAAATCAGGTAGCAAGTCCTCAGGAAACATTTCTGGACAGTTGAGGAAGATGGTGGGGACTGGGAACAGCATCCAACATTTAATAAGAATAAATCATGTCTGACCAACAAGATTGTCTACAGTAACAAAATATTTGCAGAGAATGAGGGAGCAGTGGATATCTCTTACAGCAATTTTAGTAATACTCTGATAAGCAGAAATTGTCTGTTATTGCAGCATCAAAGTCCGTAAAAGTACATAATTATTAATAGCTTTTCTTGGTACAAATCCTACCTTCTGTGATGGAAGACCAAATTAGTAGAAACTGTTTAGGTTAAAGCTAGTGGACTGGCCATAGGTAAGAGTACCACTTTACAAATTCTAAATGGGATTTGTTATGTATTATATTATGTATTATATGTATGCAGCAAAGTTATGTCAACACTGGCTCATGATGGCTTTTGTCTCCTCCCTACACACAAATTTCTATTAGAATTTTTCTGCCTCCATTGTGTCTCAGGTTCAGAAAGATTTTTTTTTTTTTTTGAAGCTCCTGTATGACTTAAAGCCAAGAGTCCTGCTGGCTTTCACTACGATGTGTAAGTTTTTTGGAGGCTTTCAGAAACTCTTGCCTGTGGGTCCCATTGTCCTTACTGTTGCATGCTTATCCTCCTTCCCCAGAGTCAGGCCTAGTTTTAAAGCCTTAAAGAGAGATAATGAAGCTGTATGAGTAAATGCTTTTTCTTTGTCCTAGTCATATAACTTTTTTGAGGCTTTCATTATACATTTGTAATGTGCATCTTCCATCACCACCTAGATATATTGTTGACTATTTTGTTCATTTCTACTGTCTAGAATGTGTACTTTAGTCATGATTTGTACTCACAGGTCTTCCAGGTAGTGTTCATTCTTTTTTATTTTGTAAAATAGGACAGGCTTGTTTTCTCTACCCTGCAATGAGACCAAAGTACCCCATGAAGCCAAAGTAAAGGGGTGGCCCTATAAAAACAGAGGCTGTAACGAGGCTGTCTCTGGCCCACAATCCCAAGATCACGATCTGTCCCACAGTTTTCAGTACATATTAAAAATGTTCCAGTGATACACTTGAATTTTGACTGTTGTATCCTGAATTACTCTTAAGATAGAGAGAAGAGGGAAGGTAGGAAGGCTTTGTGTAATAGCAAGGAGGCGAGGTGATGCAAAAGAAGAAATATTAGTTTCCTGCAGTGTTGATTCTGTGTCCTCTCAATCCTTGCAGTTACCTGCTTATTTAATATTTCCAGTGCCTTTTTGCAACTTTATGTAGGTCCTTGTCATATATGCAGATGGTGAGGTCCAGGCTGACATTCCTGACATTGCTGAATGCAAAACTGGAGTAATAAAAGGAGTCAGCCCTCAAATTGGCTTTGAACAGCTCTTGAGAGGCATCACACATGGTGCACAAAGCAGTGAAGATCGACTTACCTATTAGTGGGACTGAGTCAGAAGTTGCAGGCATGATCTCAGCCACAAGCAGCATGAATACAGTCAGGGAAAGAAGAACAGTGATACCTGGAGGGAGTGAACATATTTGGGAAGAATGAGGAAAATAAACTCTGCAGCTGCTCCTCTGATGTCATTGCTGTTAAATATAGCTTTGTCCTGATATACAGCTAAGCCAAACCCATGACTTCATGTCCGTCAACGAAGATTAGAACTTACACAAAGTGCAAGTGTTTTTAGCTGCAATTCTCTCTGCTCTCTTTTCACTTTTACTTTTCTCTTTTTTCACTTTCTGTGTGTCTAATACACACAAACCTCACTTCTCTCAAAGTAATGGAGAAATATCTTTTGCTGAGTGAAACGAAGCTTGCAAAACTGGTGAACTACAGTGCTTTTCCAAAACATTGCACAAAGCCCAAATGGTTATTAAGGATTACGAGAGACTTGCACAGACAGCAGCCTAGGTTTTGCTATTGCATATTATATAACATACCTCAGAGACATGCAGTCTGTTTTAAAAGAAGCTCTTTGTTCTATCTGGAAAGGCTGTTGCTAAACCTAACCATCCTGATACTGAGAAATCAAAAGGTCAATGCATGAACATTAGCTCCCATTTCTGTGTCAACATTGTATTACATCTCAAATAGCTCTCTTCCTTATCCATATCCTACATTTCATAGACAGCAATTTCCCCCCGATAGCCTGTGTTTTATTTCTTGTAAGGCACGCTGCTCAGATATATTCTATTTTTTAACAAAGAAAAACCCCACTGAGAACACTTCATACGATTTAGAAGCCTCTGTCCTGACACAGAATCATGCACAATTAACTGTTAAGGTCTCATCTAGGCCAGTCTGGTATTTACAGCTCTCCCCTATCTTCTCTTGGAAGAAACCTCCCCATTTTTATCAACACACACACAACAGAAAATCTCGTTTAGCCCTTCCATGACTGTGTTCATAGGCTAGGTACTCTGACAGCTGAACTTTGAAGGTGAAAATCTGGTGCCCAGCTGCTGCTGTTCACAGCGCTTCACTCTTTGCTTCCTAGTATGTTCTATCTGAAAAAGAGAGTCAATGAGCTATGAAATGCATTGATACGTACTAAAAAACATAACAACAGGCACGACAGAGTACTATCACCGCCGCCTTTGCTAGCAACAAGTTCAGCTTGCTCCCAGTCCAGAAGATGTTATATGCATAGCACAGGATGCATGAATGCCATACAGAAAGCTGTTATCCTTGTTTCTGCGACCGAAAAAGTATTTCTATTGCTCTTCTAGTGAAATCTTTATTCACTGAGCACCATAATAGCAAGAGACTTTTTTTTGTTTTTACTATTTTATAGGATGCTTATGAAACAAATGAATATTTAGCACTTACCTAAAGAAATCTTCTCCCCTGAATCAGCTGGCAAAAGGAATACCAGCAGTGCTAAGCCAGATATGAGAACACATGGAATGAGCAAGTTCAAGCCATAGTAGAGGGTGCGTCGACGCATGGTGATGGTGTACGTCACATCTGGGTATGGTTCTTTGCAGCATTCATAGTACATCTCATTTCTCTTCCCTGGGACACCTACAGAGAGGGTGATCAGAGCAGTGGGGAGAGATGCAGGACTTCCAGATACTCCCTGGAGTGGACCAAGTAATGATGGTTTATGAGCCAATGTGTGCAACCTCTGCTGTTCTTAGTCCACCTTCTGTGTTTACTTTCATGCCTTCTGAGTCACTTGAACTTAGCTTAGCTAATAAAGCTCATCTGGGCCAGAACAAAATAGCTCTGGGCATCACAACCTCAACAAGAAAAATATGCATTCTGCCTCCCTACATTCCGTGAATGGTAACATTCTGTTGATTTACTATTGATATTTACTAGCACATACAGCAGATTTTCTGTGTGACAAGTGCTACTGCTTCTTAGTGTTCTGTGATCCTCTATTCATATTTGCTACTTTTTTTGTCAGGAAAAACAGACAGGGTAAGGCTTACTTTTCAAAAAGGAAGCCAAGTTAAACTCAGCCTGTCATATCTGAAGGTTCAGAGACATAGCTGTCCAATATGGATGTACTGCAGGGCTGCTGATGGTGAACCTGCTGCAGCAGATTGCCTGAGGTGCTGCATGATGGGGACAGCAAGAACACTGGAAATGTCAAGAGAGACGGAAGAACTCAGCACCTTGTATCTTTCATGCCAAGATTGCTCACTTCTCTTTTGCTTCTGTGGACATAACAGATGATGTGACAATGTGTGCATTTTGGCAGAGGCTTAGCAAAGTTTTCTTAAAGGATATAGACATGGCTTGCCTGAGGTCATATTTAATGCTTTTGTTGTATGAACTAAAGAAGTCCCTGTTTTGCTGTCCCCTGGTCAGGGTTGAAGGCAGATAAACCACAAACTCTTGATAAGATATGCAAAGTCATTGGACAAAAATAACTGCCAATACAGGCAGACAGGGAAGATTGCTCTTAAACAGCTGGACTTTAAGAGGACTCCCCTGTGAAATCTTCTGGCTTCTCATAAAACTGAATATAATTTCTCAGATGCCCTGAATGGTAAAAATACTGCATGCAGTTGGTTGGAGCAATTATTTCCTCATCTGGGCATCCAGACTGGAAAATAAAATGTCTTTTTTATAACCTCTCCTTGCAGTTGTCTAAGTTCCATCAATTTCTGTAACATTTCTTGTGACTTACAGCTAAATAACCAAGCTCAAAATAACTCACTAAAAGTTCACTCTGAATAACCAGTTCTGGGCATAAGTTCTTTTGAAAATACAGGTACCTTCCAAAGCATAGAAGAGAGACATACTAATCTGTGGGCTTTATGAACTGGTAGACACTTTGATGCTTTTCTGGGTGAGAGGGATCCATTTATGCAAAAGTTTTGTTGAAATACTTTTTACACCAATCAATTTTGCTGGTGTATTAGAGCAAATGTGACAGTAGTGTTCCATGTACCTACATGAGACACATCCAAGTTTAGTACTGACAAACTGCTCAGATGTGTCAGGACTAGTAGCTTTCATTTATGTACTCAGTGGCAGGCAATTGCTTCAGAACAAAGTGCTTTCAGACAAAGTTCAATGAATGTCACTGAAAGGCTGTCTCTGATATGTGATTTTTTTTTTCTCTTTTTTTGCTTTTTCTTACATTTTAATATGTGTATTCCATGTCCAATTGATTGATTACTTCTATATATTTGAGGTTTGCATTTGAAAATTAGACTGTTGAAAATTTGTAGGTTGGCCAACTTACCCACTAAATCCCATTCTCCATTTGAGATGTAGTTGGAAATATCAGCCTCGAGCATCTGCAGGTCAATCAACCAGCCACTGTGAGTCCAGGAGCCAAACTTCAAATTACACTTCTGCACATCAAAGGGGAACCAGCGGACATCAATGTAACATGTGCTCTTCAAAATGCCTGCAGGTAGAAATCAGCCATGATCAAGTGTGTGCAGGGTGCATTTCATCTTACCCTTATCTATCTTTGGCTGTGAGCAAGTTTCCTTTTCACAAATTCTGTCTGATATAATTATGGGGTAACCAAGCAAGTACTGCAGGTGGAAGATGCCGCCATGAGTGGAATAACCCAGCCCAGCCCAGCCTGTCTCCCAGTGCCAGCTGGCCCCAGCAGATTACAGGCAGTTGCTTGCTCTGACAAGAGCAAAGAGTACACCCCAGGGACTCACTCTACTGTGACCAGCTCTTTTAAAGGAGTTCCTGGTCAGGCCCTCCCTCAGACACACAGTCCTTTGAAAACACATTGTTGTGCTAAACTGTGCTCAGGTCTGGCCTTTATCATCTCTGAGGTAACCGAGCCTTGAATTTAACTCTGGATGTGTCTAGTTCATGTTCTAGGACTCTTTAAGGGGTCTAATGGGTAGGGAACAGCAGTGAAGCAGCCATCAGGGAAGTCATTGCTAATCCCCACTGGGCCCTGTGGACATGCCTGAGGATAATGTTATGTTGTGACACAAAGTTTACGAATTTTTTGTCCACCATAGTGAGCAACTGTGGGATAGCCTGTGTGTTAGCGGGTGAGTCCTGGCTGCTGGACCATGCAGGCAGGGAATCACCAACACAGGTGAAAAGAGACTCACTTGGGCCCAGCTGGCTGGGACCAGTCTGTTTGTATTTTCACCTGGATTTTCAGCCTCAGCCTGGCAGGAAGGGCTTCAATGCTGAGCAGGTGCTGCTCTCAGGGTCTCCTCTGCTCACACACCTCTCCACAAAACAGAGACTCAGCTGGACTGCACATGAAACATGATGACATGGTGCACACCACCTTACTTTGGATGACACCTTAGGTGGGCCTCTGGATGTTCTGAGAAAACTGCTCAGGAGAATATTTTACAGATTCATAAAGTAAATACCACTGATAATGGACTTAAATTTTCTTAGCGGGTCTGTTCCATTATTGGACAGGTTGCCAAATTTCCACAGATGGCTTTTAAACACTTTGGTTTCATTCATGAAGGAAACCTGCTTGAAATTATTTGATTAAAAGTAAACAAATACTCTCTGTGCCCTACCTGGAGGAATATATTGGCAGGATCCAGAGTAGTTCACCAGCACATTTGTGTGAAATGTTGCATCAAATCTTTCATCTGCACTGTAACACAGTGTAAACAAAACAAAGAAAAAGCAAGCTGATGTGTGAGTATGGATGTAACTGTCAATATAAAAATAATCTTTTGGCTGAATTAAGTTCCTACATCTGAAGTGTCTATCCTTGACTAATATCTCAGCTCCTCGTAGTTACTGTCAGCCTGCACCTGGGCAGGCTGCTTGCATACTGCTCAAAGAAGTGAGAGGCAGAGTGTTGCATGTCTCAGAACAAAGGAAGAAGGAAAAAAAGCGAAAGTGTCACATTAGCTGTATCCAAAAACTGGACAGTCAGGACAATGAGGCTTTTCTAGAGCAACCGTCAAAATGAGGCAGCTCGCCACGTAAATGAAGTTATTTGTTACCTTACCCAGATATCAGTTGTAACAACAGTGGTGGCCTGACATAACAGTTCTGCAGTCCCCTGAAATGCAGAGAGGACAAGAGTTTGCTTCTAGCATTGGAAGAAACCACTGGAGAGAAGTTATTTTAGGGGCTTGTAGAAGGAGATTCATTGAAACTCCAAAAGCAAAAGCGACCAAGAAAACAGAATTTCATTACTACTTTAAAAAATCTGAGAAAATTAAGGGAGTAATGAGACAGAAAATTATAATGATTCTTCAAAGAAGCAGGTCTGGGGGCTTTTGGGAAGAGGGTCTCTTGGGAAGAGATTAACCACAGAGGGATCCCCTGGCTTGTAGATCCTTGCCTGTAGTGGCTATGTGCAGGTCGATGTTGCATGACTGCATTATCCTGCATACTCTGTCTTTCAACCAGGTTTAAAAAATCCAGAGCCTCCATTACTCTTTGGATCTGCTCTTTATCTATGTCTTGAGTCCTCAGTCCTCAGTATTGTCCCCAATGAAAAAACAAAGGACACTAAAAAGCCTAAGTCCAGAATGAGTGACAATTATCAAAGACATAAAAGACAACAAAAGGGTCTTATAAATACAAGGGGACAAGGAAAAGACAAAGGATCAGATTGATCCATCACTTGCTATGGAAGGGAAAAAAAAACAACAGGGTGCAGAGAGCTGGAGTACCTGCACCCTGTGCACCTCACTCTTTCCAACTCATTCTCACACAGTGGCAGAACAGGGGACGAACAGGTTAAGGAAATGTAGATAAGATAAATTCTACTCAGCAGAGCTGATGAAATTTGCTCCTGAGAACTAAAAGGGCTGGCCGAAATACCCTCTGAAGCATTAACAATTATCTGTGAGAGCTTGTGGAGAAAAGGGAAGGGCTTGGTGAATTAGGGGAGATAAAATTCTGACTTCTTTTAAAGGTGAAATTATAGACAAATCAGCCTAACTTCAAAGAAAATGGGGTGAAACATCTGGCACAGATTTGTGAAGGGCCAACTGCATCAAATCAATCTATTTTTCTTACTAAGAGGAGGCTGGTGATCCATCTGAATTTCAGCATGTTCTTATAAACTATAGTAATATGGACCAAGCTGTATGCCTCCTTTTTAGAGACTGAAAAGGAAAGATGAGACAGTAAGAAGCAAAGTTGAAATAAAGAACACTTAAACAATCTAGGTCTCTCCAGGTCTCCTTTGGATATCTGGTCATGAGGGTTAGGAATGGAATATGGATCATGGTGAACTCTGGAAACTAACAAAATGAAATTTAATCTGGGTAATTAGAAAGTATTACCCTGAAAACTGTCAGACATAACAGGGAAGAGCATAACAGACAGCAGAGCTGAATGACAACAACTAGGGTTTGCAATAGATCAAAAAATAAGTCCAGAATTAAGACATTGCTAGAAAAAAACCCCAAATCCCCTCCTCCTGGAAAGCATTAAGGAAACAGCTGTCTAGAGAGTTTCTACTTCATTCAACACTGCAGAAATACTGTCTAGAGAACTATATTCATCTCTGTAGAAGGAAAAACAGATTAGAGAATGTTCAGAGTAGAAGAAGAAGAATGATGGAGAGGTTTATAAAATATATGATAACGAAAGTGAGATGAAAATCCATTTGCTTACTTCAATCAGAAACACAGATTGACAGATATAGGATAACAGTTATCCTGCAGATACAGTAATTTTGAAGAAACTATAGATAGTTTTCTCTCTGTGTTCACTGGGAAAAAGTTAAAGAAGACATCTGCACAAGTAGAGCAAGGGAAAGTTAGACTGGCTATCAGAAAAATCTGTCAGCTGATGTTTGCTTGTTTTTGTTACTCTTTAAGGGTAAGAGTCAAACCCATAGAGGGAAAAAGGCCCATAGTCTCAGTAAAGCATGGCTGATTTTCCTACTGGTCATTTCACATCTTGCTTACCTGTTATACAGAAGAATGTCTGGAACCCAAATCTGGTCGGCAGGAAATCGCAAGTTCTGCACTCCTGGATATTTATACTGATCCCAAGACAAATAAGCGTCAACCCAGGACTGTTGGGAAACACATACATCAAATTATATGAGCCTGTAAAAGCCTTCTTAGTTCTCTGGAATATTATAGGAACAGAATAGATTTTGCCAATAGCAATAGCAGCAGTATGGTAACAGATGAATGTTTGGCTTTGATTATTAAGAAAAGTTGGCATATATAGAGGAAATAACAGTGTGACTACTGAAGACAGTGTCTAGCTTTTCATTTTGGGGCCAGAAACAGGCATCCCAAACCTTTCCTGGTGGGCTGGCAGAACCACTGACAGTAGGCACCTCCATGTTTTTTGAGGTGGTTAGTGGGGTAGGTAGACCATGATCTGAGAGTCCTTGTTGGGTGAAAATAATTTAATGTTACAAAAATTGGGTGACTCTTTCACTAACCACCTTGCTCTGAGAGGTAGGCAAGTGAACTTTATATGCCAAAGGGTTGTTTCTGATCCTATCTCCTCCACTTCAAAACAGCTAATTTGAGAAAGGTGCAGGAACAGCTTTTGGGAAGAGCCTTCTGACTTATAATGAACCTCAGTGGGAGGCTTGCAAGGGAAATCCTTATCAGTGCTATACCTGTAGAACATCTTTGCAAGGGACAGGACACCCAGAGGCTCTGACCTAACAATCCTGTAGTCATATTGGTTTGACTGAGTTAGTTTTTGCAATATAAAAACGCTCATTTCTGCTGCAAATCCCAGCAGGTTGCTGAGGAAGAAACAGCCTGCTCAGTTGAACATATTAATATGAGACAGTGTTTGGCCATGAAAATCAAAGTAGAATTAGTTTAATCATTCAAGTCTCCCGCTGGTTTCTCCTTCCAGAACTGCTTCTTTCCTGTGCAGAAGTCCTTAAGGAGATCTGTTTATGCAGCACAAGAAAACACTGTATCCCTCACCATAGGCAGCCAAGCAGACCTGATGGGAAACTCCCTCCTGCAAAGGAGGTCGCTTCCCTTAATGAAGGTCAGTTTTGCTTATTCTGCGTGAGTGGTACAAGTGAGTCTCTAGCTGGAGCAGGTTGCAGAAGAGGGAGAAGGAATGTTTATGGAAGAGCTTTGTAAAGCACAAGGGAAGGCAATATCCCAGAGAGGTGCCTGGGTGCTGCCAACAGCAAAGCAGCCATCAGGCCCTCTGTGGTCCCTGGACTAACCACCACCTCCCATGAGTAGTCTGCATGTGGTCCAGTGACTACTTCTGCGTTCAGACTCCCAGTTCCAGGCAGAGGTGGGATTTTCCCAGAAGTGGCGAGTGCAGGTTGCCTAGATCTTACTGGGTGTCTGGCTCATAAGTCCCCATCACTGCTTATGGCAAGGGCCTTGAGCAGAGAGCCTTGAGAAGAGTCTCTTCTTACCTGTGATGGGACCTTAACTCTGCCTCTTTTGCCTACATTCACTGGCAAAACAATATGGTTGGTTTCATGCTCCAAAGGTCAACAGGTCTGTCCAAAGGATTAGTGTAGTCTCCTGAATTTAATTTTCAATTCTAAAAGAAGCACTAGGGAAATTTTAAATGACTAAAAATGGCTCCTTGTATTGCATTATACATAAGCTGATAAGATAGCAGTCTTACTTTTCAGCTAAATCACATTCAGTAGTTTTCAATTAGATTGTTTGTTTACTTTACTGTCAGAGATTACTCACCATCTGCAGCCAAGCATTGGTGATCAACACCTGATTCTTCTCATCCTTTGAACAAAAGGGGGAAGGAAAGAAAAGACAGAGAAAAAAGGGATGAAAGAGTTTGATTAGAGATGGAAGAGTTTCTGTGTCTTTTAGAGACTCTTGGGGTACATAAAACAAACTCCATTGGGTAGATTGTGAGCTCACTGGAACACCACTATTTGGCCTAGACAATTGTAACTCTTCTTCTTATCCTTTAAAATACAGACTCCCTATGTTTATCATAAGTGATCAACAATAGAAAGGAAAGTAAAAGACCATTTATCTTATTTTTCTGGGAATGAACTCCTTACCAAGTTTTACCTTCTAGCTACTTGCTCAAAACAAGATGTTTTCCAGTACCACACTGCATGTCATAGTTGGAAAGGTTTTATGTTGTATCTGCTGCCACTGCAAAGCAATGGTGAAATAATGCTGGAAGTGTCGTTCTTTTCAAGCGTCAATACTATGTAACTTAGCTCCAGTTAAAGGAAAAAAACACTGGCCTTGGGCAGAAGCTATCGCTTGGCAAAAAGGACACAAATGCTGCATGAGAAGGAGTTCACAAAACACCTGCACAGAACAGGAACCTGCAGGCTCATTTCTGCATGCAGAGGCAATGAAGAAGAATCTCTTATAATAGAAACAAAGATGGTCTCACCACCCAGGTGGTGCCCAAGTTCTCTGGGGAGTCACAAGGTGCCCAGTTTTCTGCAGTTACGCTGCAGGTGCAGGACCCTGCACTGTGGGGATGGAGAAGCAGGGCTGTGGAGTCACTGTGGTGCAGATACACAGTACCCAAACACCACCATGCCCTCTCTGGTCATGTCCTTATTACAGTACTTAGCCTCTAACAACGTAGAAAAATTTAAAATACCTTATTCATTTTGGAAAAATACCAGTCTGCTCACCTCAAGCTATATTCATTCTGTCTTTCCTTCCACCCTTCCCTCCTGAGCTACCCTCATAGTACATCAGCAAAGAAACTACCCCAGAAGTGTCAGGGAAGAGCTGCTTGAAACCAAACTGCAACATCTCACACCAAGCTGCAACCCTAGGTGTGTGTGGTCATCTGTGAGTCCTCTGGCATTACTTCTTCTGTGTCCCATGCAGGAACTGCAGATTCCTAGGCTAAGGCATGAAGGAGGACTGCCCAGAGAAGTCTCCTAATTACTGATTCCCCAGCACACCAGACACTGGTGATACTGTTGATCTCTTAGCATGAACCTTGTCTGTAGCATGATCTCCCCTTTTTACAGTTGGGTTGCTGGAGCTCCAGAGATACCACAACCTAGAGAGATATCACTGACCTGGAGGATTTCTGGTGACTTTGGCACTGTGGCCAGAGTTAGGCTCTGCAGCCAGGCTTCCGTCCCCAGGAAAGGTAAATTTCAGACATGAAACAAGGCTTTGCCATAGTGATCCTCACAAAACTGTCTATCACACTACCTCCTCTTGAGTCCCCTTAAGACCTGACTACACTGCTTTTTCTGCTGTGAGATGCCACACAAAAATTAAATGTGATTTTATATTGTTGTTCTGTTTGTACATTTCCCTTTCTCTTCTCTGCTGCTCCAGCAAATGTTCACCTCTCTCTATGCAAATTACAACCCACCTCCAGAGGCCTGGTCCTTCTGCACCCCCTTTTGTTCCCTTGGTTGCTGGTGGTTGAAGCAATTGAAAGAAAATCTGCAGAAAAATAAGAGAAGGACTGGGCTTGTTGAGACAAGTTTCTTAGATGCTGAAGGATTCAAACACCATCTTGAAAAATTAAATTCTAAAGTAAAGAATAACCCCAGACTTGGTAATTGATGGAGTCATCGAAGCTATCTATGTCCACTGACCTGGGAAATGAAAACAACTCAGAAACACAGAGGTTGTGTTCCAGGGATCCCCAGAGGCCAGCCACCAGCCCATCTGACTGATACATTCCTGCCCACCAATGACTCCTGAGGTGTCCTGTAGGGCTGGCAAGCATGATGGTCATCTGGATTGCACACCAAATACTAAAAATATTTTGTGTTGTTAGCCAAATAATGCTTTATACTTGTAAGCTGCACATGTTCTCCTAACAAAGACTTTCTGCACTGTTAAACGAACTCGAACACCATGATTAAAAACATGGTCAGCAACAGTCAGCCAATGCCTTTGCCAAAACTAAGGATTTTCCCCATCTACACTGAAACCTACAGGGAAAAGGAAGAAGGGACATTCCTCATTTTGTCATCTACCTATGTAAACCACACAGGAATGCATTAAAGTCCAATGTACATCTGTGAGGCTGGGAGTTTCCAGCATGTGCCTTCCATCAGGAGCCTTTCATACATGGCTTGGAAGGAAACTAGTATTTTTCTGGAACAGTAAGTTTATACTTGACAGCTTGCAAAGGAAGATATCTTGGGCTGACTTCTGTATTTCATAAAAAAGTTTGTTGTCCTTACCTGCTTATCTGTCAGATACTTATGACCTGGTTAATCAGCTTTGACTCCAAACATTTCTTCAGCCAGGTTTCTTGTGTAGCATTAAATGTACTGTATTGGTCTTCTTTGCCTCCTTTTCACAGGGCTATTGTGCTTAGATATGTTTTGTAGTCAAAGGAAAACTTACCGAGTTCTCAAATGCTTATCTAGAGAGTAACAATGGTCTTTCTTGTCTTGTGTTTGGATAGAAGCAAAACCACAAGATCTAACTAGGGCTTTGGGCTGCTTATGTCTCTCTTAACTTGGCTGGAAAAAAAAAGTCACTTCAGGATGTTTTCTTTGCCATTCAGAAATTATTCCCATCCTTGCCTTCAGACCACTGAGCTCTTAAATGGCATTTGGCATTTTGGCAAAACAAAGAAAATGCTTTCATATGCAGTGCTGGTGAACAGATGCAGCTTGATGGGTCTTTTTATTGCATGACAGAACAAAATATTTTTCAAATAAGGATCTGACTTTTCCAGAAGTGCCTGGTTTGCAGAAGCAGCAAAGCCAGGTTTACACTGGGCAGGCATTTGTCCAGGTGTAGCTCTTCTGCAAAGTCCTTTCTAGAGAATGACCCTGAGAATCCAAGGAAAATGTGCCTCCTGGGGCTGCCAAGCAGATGAGAGCCATGGGAACCCTGAGTCTGAATCCACCCCCTGTTAGACTGAGAGGCGTTTCAGAGCTGAGGTGTTTATGCAGCTTTCCATCTTTGTGGTGGTCTATTGAGCCATGAAGCTTTGCATTCTGTAAGGAATTACTTTGGCCTATTGGGCTGGCTCTCAGCTCCCATCTTTTTGCACAGCAAAGCACTGAAAGAAGCACTGCAAAGATTCTGGGTGAGGCTGAAAATTATCAGCTCCCAAAGGTGCTTTTTCATCACTCCCCTGGCAATTCTCTTGGTTTGCAAATGTGCAAACAAATCATTTTGCTCCTGCTATTTAAAAATGCTGGAAAAGCTGTGGTCACTAGTAAGTGCAAAACTTGTTCTCTAAATCCTCCTGTATTTATTCATTTTCTCCCCTTTCTATCTGTAGCCTGACTTCAGTTAATCCTCTGCCCTGGATATCTGCTAATTCCTACAGCCACTTTTGACCCACGGAAACTGACAGTTTGGTTTGTTCTGGTGCACATGCTGTGACACGTGAATGTTTTAGTTTGGTTTTCTTTTCCCTGCCCTAAATTCAAAGCTTACAGTATACATACATCTGCTTGCATTGTGCACCACTGCCTGTCAATAGATTCTCCCTTGCCAGGTCAACATCTAAATATAACATAACTTCTCAAACCACATAATTACTTGGGTCATATCACCTGGACAAAAAGAAAAAGCATTTCCTCATTCAGTAGTCACATTATATGATTACATGTCAACTCTGCAGCAAGGCATTTGTAACCAGGTGACCAGCAGAAATCATTAATTCTTGCCCTCTCACAAAGCCATGGAAGTGGGAGTTGAATCAGCCACTGATTTATTTCAAGACAATGATGAGAAAAGTCCCAAACTGAATAGGTAACTCTCAGTGGTCATGTGCAACTACATCAGTACTACTTTGGGTAATTAAAATTTTTTTTCGGATTGTTTTTGTACCTGAAGATCTGAAGATGAGGAGGGAAACAGTCAAGTGACATGAAGACATTGAGCTGGAGACTTGGAAAGTTTTGTTAGCAAGTTTTGTTAGCAGAGACACTGATTTTGAGTGGGATCTTATTCAAAATATCCAAAGAAATTAATTGATCAAGATTTCAAATGCTTCCATGTTCAGTTTATGACTGCAAAGTCACTCCTTTCCATTGCTGAACAACCAATCTGCCCACAATCTTCATCTGATTATCTAAAATTCAGCTCAAATGCATTGAATGGTTGAAGGCTCAAGAACCAGTAATTTTGAGGAGTGCCCAGGTTGCCCTGGCAACATTCAAGTAAGTATCACTGGACAGCCTTTGCATTTCATGGGTCCTATTAAAAAGCTGGATTAAACCTTGCCATGGTAACACCAACTATGCAGGGATAACTTAAGTACTTCATCTCAATCCCTTTAACTAAAGTTTAAGTATTTCATCTCAATCCCTTTAACAAAGCACCCTCAGGAAGAAGATGGAAATCAGACAGGAAGGCCTAGAGTAAAGATGAAAGGCTGGAGAGAAATACAAAAATAGAAAGAAATAACAAAAGAACAAACACCTGCTGAGAATTTTGTTGCCCATTAGGATGAAGACACATATAGGCAGTGCCCATAGCTGAACACCTTTGTTGCTCAGGATTTCCCCCTATGAATAGCTGGAGGTGATGTCTCATAAGTACTTTTTACGTGGGCTTGAATCACAATCCCATTGATGCCACTGGCTTCTCCTTGAGGTCATGCCTTTCTTGGCCCCCTCCTGTCTTGTAGAGGTATGTGTCCTTTCACTGTGGGCAAGAAGTGCAATCTGCCTTTGGTCTTTCCACTGTGTAGCAGCTACTACCAAGGCAGTGAGTAGGCTGTGTGGTCCCAATGTCTTTAAATCACCCACATTCTTCTCTCCCCAGAAGAGCAGTTTGGGAAAGTACCACTGCATCTGTATCTGCTGCTTTCAGCAGAGTGTATTCACTTCCTTTTGAGACAGGAACTTTACACATTGGAGATTTTGGCCTCTGTCAGATCACACTCCTCCTTTGGCAAGTCCCTGAGCCGGGAGCAATCACTTCTGGTGAGAGTGGAGAGTTTAAGAGAACCCTGTACTGGGAGAAGCAGAGCACTGAAAGCGAGACTGTGCCAGAGAAGCCTGTAAACACAGGAATGCCAGCTATATTCCTTATGCTATATAATGCATGGTTATCAAAGTCCTCAAGAGGTATCCCTTGTGAAAGCCTTGGCTCCCTGTATGTCAGAGACCAACCAGATACAGATGTTAAATGCAAAGGCCTGGATACAAAAGCCACTGCAGGAAGTACTGAACCCATGCAACCCCCAAAGGTGGGAGTAAGAAATAAGGGAAGATATGCCAGTTCCTGTTGCCAGTCAGGGCTTCAGAGTAGGCAGCCCTCCCACACATCACTGGCACAAGAGGTGACTGAGAGTCTCCCAAGCCTACTTGATTTGTGTCTTAATTGCCTTTACCCCCAATATTTTTCAGTTTTCCAATTTCCACTGTGGTGAAAAAAGTCAGTCTTGTTCTTGCCCTGCACATTCAACATGACTTCCAACTACTGCCTGGGGCTGTGGGTACTTGACTTACGAAACTAATTTTATTTTTCTAGGTTGTAGTTTTGCACTAGTCCCTGAAGATCAGGACTCTTGTGAACTGTGACACAATGTAGACTCACTGGTCCTGAGACTGTTTGACTTCAAGTTTCTCCACAAAACCCTGCAAATTGCAGGATTCCCTGCCCCCACAGTTCTCTGTGATCCTAGGAAAAGTGAATCCACCAGCTTTGTCCCACTATTTCAAAGATACTTGTCATGGAAACCCCAGAAGATGGGTCAGAGGGCCTCACATGGCCTGCCAGCACAGTGCTGCTCTCTGACTGCGTGGATAAACCGACATACATGCTTATTTCCTGGGGGAAAGGGTGTTATGTCACCATAAAAAAGCTGTCCTCCATTAAAATCCCAAAATATCCACACATAGTATGTAGGTGGCTTTTATATTCTCCAGGGTGGATACCTCCTCCTGAAATAGCCCTCCATGTATTCTGTGCACAGTTGGCAGGTGCTTCAAACAAACAGGACTTGACACAAATCTTTATTCTAGGATATTAATTATTAATTGTCTTTTCCAGCATTTAAAACCACAAGGAAAACAGTGGAGGGATGGAGAAAGCCAACCCTGATTACTTATCTGAGACTCATACTCAGTCTATCTGCAAGGTTGCCTTTGCTATTTCTTCCTATATTTGCATTCTGCTGTGACAGCACAGCAAAAAATAAGAGAATGTAGGTATATTCCAAAAGTCAAGTGACTCTTAAAGCCTGTGGTCAGGGATAAAAATGGGAAGAAATGTTTTTACTCAGGAGCTGAACTCACTGTCTTTCAGGACTTACCCTCAGGGAACTCAGAGAAACTAAGAAATACTAGGTTCAAGACCACCCCAAAAGCTATGACTTAACTGCTTTATTGCAAATCTTTGATGCCTCAGATTACTCAGCTACCCAAAATTAAGGAATATACATGAACTCAAGATCTAAATTCCCACGACAAACACCAGAGTACAGTCTTTTCACCAGTCAGACAGAAAATTGTTTAATTATCTTGAAATGCCCAAGTTGGATCACCACAACTAAAAAAATCTCAGAAGAAAATCACCCTCTCTTTTGTTAGAGACTCTGCCACTAAGTACAGCTTGGAGGACCATGCTGAAAAAAACAAATCATGGAATTGCTTCTCAGTGAGCTGCCTCCACTCTGAGCTGAGCAGGACAGAAGTCATGCAAAATAAAAAGATGCCAATAAGTCTCAGGCAATAAAAACTCCATCATAATGTTTCATGCAAGTGTGTGCAAGTAGTATTAGTCAGGAAGCCATAATACCCAGGGTGTTTAACTTCATTGTGCTAGCAAATTCAGATGTTGCATGTTTAATGGGTTTAGTGAGATTGGCATTTTGAAAATGTCACATAGGAGACAGCCAAAACAATAATTCATGGCTCAATTAGCCTTGAATTTCCCAATTTTCAATATCCTCCCATGCTAATGGAGAGGAATTTTATTTTTTCTTCCTGGAGTCAAAAATTGGTCACACTAAGTGAGTTCTGTGACCAAGAGAAAGATTTTGGGATTTAATGAATCTGTTGGCCTGTAATCCTTTCTGTAATTTTTCTGTCCGAAATTTTAATGATCATGATCATGAATTGGTTTTCAGCTTTTTAAATAGTGTCCAGTCTGTTTCTCTTCTCAGTTGCACTATTTTGCATCAGCCTTGCTGCTCTGGTCTCATCAAATTGGCTCTAGCAAGATGACAGTGAAAATAAACTTTCCAGAATGATAAGTGGTTTAGTTGAGTAGGTCTTTCAAGGAGAAACAAAGTAAACATCACTCACAACAGCTATGCAGGAAGCCCACAGATAAATGCAAAGGCCTTATTAGGAAAAAGGATACTTTAATCTAGAAAGGCTGAAAGAGTCAGCTGAATGGTCAAGCTAACATACTTGAATCTGTAAAAGATTTGTGTGGGATGTACTACAGGGATTATGGTCTAATCTAGTAAATACTGGTACTATATTGGGAATAACAAATGAATAGATGCTTATATGCCCTGCATATTTTTATTTGTTTCCTTGAATCACTTGTCTGTTGATCTGGGTTTACTACGTAATACCCAGCACAGATTTTTGTACGTGTGAGAATGCTGGAATGAAAGGTGGGAGGGAATGACCTAGATGCTGTAAGATCAGTTTAAGAAGGAAGAGGTGAATTAGAGCTAGAAAATAAACCTTGAACTTTCTGGCCTTTCAATACACCTGCAGAACCTGGACCCAGAATGCTTATGAAACAAAATAATTTTAAAACAAGGGTATCAACTGCTAAAGACATTCAGATCTGACAGAGATTCTGTGAAAAACTCAACAGTAGGAGGGCTATGTCAGACAGGATGCACCCCAGGGCCAAGTATAGCCACCCCTCCTGCCTTCTCACCATTGATTTCTGGCACAGGATACTGACAGGCAGCCCCTAGCTTTGGCAACTTTCACTCAAATAGAGACTCCCCAGAAAAATGTCTGAGCTCCCGAGGACTGAGTTCAACAGTCCTATTATTGGATGAGCAGATCATCTGAGAAATGAGCAGGCTGGTGAAGGCAGCTTCAATGTCAATAGATGCCTGCATTTAAAAGTTCTTCTCTTACCAAACACTTTGTAAAAAAACCAAAAAACCCAAAATAACAAAAACCCCAACTCCTCCAGGGTTGCACTCTTTGATCTAGGGGAAACAGGTGGAAGCTTAAGCTTGAATCCCACATTTTGATAAGGTCTGAGTACAGAAGGCAAAAATATTTATGCTGCTAAGATAGTATGCTGCTTATGGTGATAATGACTACATCTGAGCACTCAGTGAAAATATGTGAGGATCTTTCTCTTGTTTTCACTGAACAGCAAGGTTCAGACCGAGTTTAAAGGAAAAAACCCCAAAGTGACCCTTTGTTTTTATTATTCTACTAAACTCTTACATTACCTTGTCTTGCTGCTTTCCAAAAATGTGGAGAGCTTTCACACACCATAGCAACAACATCTGTGGTTTAAAAGTGAGATTGTTTGCAACCTTGTGATAAAGTTTAACATGAGGTTAACCTAACCTAACCATGAGATTTGGGGTAATCCTGCAGTTTCTAGGATGTACAATCATTTTACACACTGTGCAATTGAATCAAAACAGTCCATAATAAATTTTTCCAGACACAGCATTTGTTTTGGGTTTGCAGCCCAAAATACAGAAAGATTATATATTTTTTGACTTCTGGAAGTGCATAATGACTTATGGATTGTTGGGGATTTTTTTTGGCACTTTTGTGGCTTCCCATTGATCACTTGCAATCCCTATTTTTGTCATTATGACCTCTGATAGTGGCAACTGGAAGGCTGAACACAGAGAAGAAAAGTATTACAGGACTCCACCATATGCAGAGACCTCAACAGCTGTATTTTTTTTTTTAATAATTTAACAGTGCAACCACATATATACCCCTTCAGATAAGGTCTCCTGCAAATGCCAACACAGGAAATGAAAACAATCATTCATGATGACAAATACTTTCCACCTAGCAGCTTCCTTTCACGTTGTGCCAAAGGAAAATGCTTGCATTTCATCTGCTGCAGAAAAGTACTCTTGGATGTCTACCCTTGCTTGGGTTGGCAGGGCTTGGCAGTAGCTGACAGTGCTCTGTGGGAGAGGGCACCAGCCAGTGCCCTTCTGATGCACAGGGGGGTCGGGCTCCAAGCAAAAGTGACCCTCAGAAATGGCATACACATGAGACAGCTCAGCAGGAAGTTGTCCTTACACACAGAGGACAAGGCAAACTGAACTGAACCCTGCTCTTAAACAGAGGCTGTAACTGTCCCTCTTTCTGCTCATTTGTTTCCTGAATGTAATGGGCCTGTCATGGCTGTAGTTATGAATTAAGAAAATTTTTGGAAAAAAAGTCCAAACTCTAAAGTCCTTCATTTGCATTTGTATATCACAACTGTGACAAATAGCGAACATATTCTTTTCAGCTTTGAGTATGACGGCTGGCTTTGAATGCTAAAAACCATACATACCCTGTGTAGGCAAATACATGCACATAGAAGCAGAAAACATAATCTAAAGTGGTCATGCTTTGAAATTTTCTTTGAATGGAGAACAGGAGGTAAGATTTTAAGTAGTTACTTGTACTACTGCTTGGAAAACCACAGTGATCTCAGAGCAGTCTTTACTCTCTATGTAGCAGACTGCAACTAGATTGTCACCAATGCTCTTCTCAGCAGCCTGTCTGCAAAAGATGAATTTAGGATTCATTACATTTTAATACAGTATGTGTAGGAAACAGACTTATGGAGACATGTGATGGAACCTGCCTCAGATAGAAGTGCTTTAGATGCGATGCCAGGTCTTAGCATGAGTAAGGCATAAGATTTTTTGAGTATCAGTGGCAGACCTCTCCTCATTTCTATGCACCAATAAAACAGGAAATTTGTTTTCATGATCTTCACATTGTTTTCTCTTGCAGGGAAACCAGAACAGGGTACACTGTCTCATGACCATTGCAGTGACTGCTTGCAAAGTACCTCAGTGAGTCCAGCAATGCTGTAGTATGCCTTGGCACATGACACTTCCCTGAGCATGGAGGTTTTCTCCCCAGGGAGTATGGTGTAAAAGTGCCCTCATGCTGAGACCCTGCCTAGCACTCTGCTCTTTTATGGTAATGGACTATGCTGACACACAAGTCCTCAGAAAGAGCAGCTTTTCACTTTGTTAATGCATACACCATTGCAAAGACTGTGATGCTATCTGTCCTCTTCCCCAAGTGAAGAGTGTGCACCAGCTGCTTTGTCTTCCACCAGGCAGGGCAGCTGAGGGGGCAGAGTCTACTCACCCCCAGACTCCCATCTGACTGAGCAGAGATGGCCACATCAAATGGTAATCACTGATAGAGATTACCTCTTCACTGCTTCTCTTTACATCATTGTGGCTATAATGAGCACCCTTTTAAGCAGACATTTACTTCAGCAACTGGAGCAGACAGATGCTGCCATCTGTCCAGCCAGCAATGGATGAGGGATGAGGGGCTCACAAGTGCAGTGTTTGTTGCTGGCACATTCCTGCATTGATTCCTGATTTAAAGACCCAGGGGATCAGTGTTTTGTGCATTTCCAGGCTGGTTGGTTTAGCCACAATGACATTTATACTATAGGGACTTAATGGCCAAGTGATTTTCGGTCCTCCACTGAGGAGACAGGCACCTTTTCACATCATCCAAGATAAACATTTCAGGTAACTCTGGATGTTTTTAAAAACATTTGAGTGCAGTTTGCAAGACCACAAGCCTGGGATAGGTCATCAATTCTCATTAAAACAGATTAACATGTAGCATCTGTACTGAGTGCAAAGATGTAGGAAAGAAAAGCTTCATTTCTGAAAGGTATAAATATTTAGCATACCTCTTTCCTATTGTGGACAACCAAAAGGGAATACTAGAACTACATTGTTTATAATAGACATTGACTTACTGTAGATAAAGTATTTTTAAAAAAAAATCAATTTCCTGAAAGGTTGGATTTCATATACGAATGTGAAATACAGTTGAAAAACTGTTTTATGTAACTCCTCCTGACTTTGAAAATGTACAGTTGCAGCCCTATGGCTGAGGAGTCCCCTTTAGTACCCCCAACCTTCAAACTAGATTGAAAGAAAATACCACAGATAAAGAAGGACTGATGGAAGATCTTTGGAGCTGAGACATCTCTGCTAAATCTAGAATTGCTTGCTGAAATTTACTTGAAATTAGCTGCAGGAAATCTTTGCTCTTTCATTCATGTAGAGACTTTTGGTTGACAGTACTGATTTCCTCTCTCTTCCAGTTCAATGCAGTTGGTAACATTTCAAAACAGAAAGATGCATACCCTATCTGAGTGGCTCCTGCCTGCCTCCAGGAATACCACAGCTGACTGGACCTGCCACTTGCACGTTGTGATGCTGCAGGGCTACACCTTCAGGGTCCTGCTTACCTCTCAAGGGAAAGCACCCCCTGTGTACTACACATTTTCAGAATGACTGTGAGAGCTTTAAAAAGTTCAAATATTTGAGGGTCCTGTTAAATTGCTTTGCAACTGCACAAATGTTTCCACATTCCTTATTCCCTCCATGACAGTGAGTGTATCAAAAACCAGCTCCAAATACTGTTTATGGAAAAGGTAGGATGAAGATAAGAGCACTAGTGTGTTCACCTGTTTGCTCTGCTGACAGGGTGAAGATGGTCAAAATTTTTCTCCTGGCTTGTTTTTCTCATGTAGATCAGAGAAATCCTGTGCATATATATAATGGTTTATCATACAGAATCCTCTTCATGATGAAAAAAGGATTTGGATTATTATGTTAAAATTTTCCATGGGTCAAATTTCCAATTCTGTAAAAGCATGTTGTAGTCAAGACAATTAGAGGGCTGTGCCTCCAGGTTTTACTTTTATGTGTTTCTAAGCTCATCTCATGGCAGACTCATTCAGCTGCAGTGCATGGTAAAAATATGATGGGAGAAGCGGCCAATGCCATAATAATATCTAATGAAAAAATGTAAGTGCAGTGATGGTAGCTTTGAATGCTGCACATGGTCTCGAGTTACTGCATCCCACACAGCTCTGAGAAGAACATATCATTAATAATTAGTAGTAACACATGGTTTCTAATTGATTGAATTCTTTATTCCGTTTAAAACAAATGGAAAAAAAAATACATAATTAATCTCCTTGCAGCTCATGTTGTGTCAGAAATGGCTGTGCTTTTAGGACAAAATTCACTCCTTTAAAGTGTCAAAGCATGTACTCCAGCATTTAGGGAGGATGCGTAGCAAAAGACAGACTGCTTTCATCTCTGATAGCCTGATAAAGAGGAAAAATATGTCTCCTAGATAGGAGATCAGATTTGTTATGCTCAATGGGTGCCACAGAGAAGAGAACAGCAAGAAACTTACCACATCAATAATCTGCAGTAAGGAAAGCTGGAGTTCGACTACGAGCGGCTGAGAGTCATTCACTACAGGTCGTTCCAGACGATTGTAGTTCCTCAGCAGTTCTCTGTACAAACGTCTCTGGCTCTCCCCCTGCTGAGAGACTAGAGGAAAATAAAGAAGGTGTCTGTCATTCACACTGTCACACAGACATCATTGTTTGTCTGTTTTGTTGAAAGCTACCTCTTATTAGCTTTGTAATTAAAAAGCAGTTCCTAAAAATATCACCCAATTCTATAAGTGGATGTGACAGACACAGCTTTTCCGCACATGTGAATGATGAACTCTCAAAAAAATCAGCTACTAACACTCTAACTCATTATTAACATTCAGAAACTACTGAACAGAATTTAGAGAGCTGACTAAATGTCCCCATTCCTTGAAGTCCCTCCTGGTGATGGACAGCAGAGTTGTGGCTCCAAAACCACAGGATAGCTTCCTGGAAGGCAAGCAAATGAATTCATTTGCTTGTTCTTATTTCCCAGACACTGGCTACTGTGAGCCAGCACTGGTATTACTTAGCCATATTGCGGTTTTACAAAGCTTAGATAACAGGCATCCTTATTTCTTGGAGCTCACGTACCAGGCCTTTTTCTGTGCTCAAGAAACAGTAACAACCTTTCTTCCTGTCCTCTTCAGTTTTGTCGAACAGTCTTTCCAGCCTTTGGGTTACCTCCCTTGACTTTTATTCCATCTGAAGGCAGCATGTTTTGTTAACACCTACTGAGGTGCTGGTATGAAGACTAGAGTATTTAACAGCTATTACAGTTATACTGAATTTCTGGTATTGCACACTTAACTCAGTTTGCACTGGGAACAGACTCCACACGAAATTGTCATGCAAAGAGCTGAGCATGCTAAAGATTAGCAGAACATCAGTCTATGCTTAATTTTCAAGATGCCATACTTCCACATTTTGGGTGGGTGTGGAAAGCATCTGTCTAACTTGCAGGTTTCCTTGCCACAACAACTGTAGATGGTGAAGGTTTGGGTATTTTCCCTCAGTGAAGCAAGAAGTTTGCTGGGATACACTGCTCAGAACCCTGGTTGCTCCAAAACTGTGTAGATCTTGGTGCTGTGGCTAGTAGCAGTCTGAGCTCTACTTAAGAACTGCACCTAAGAGAGGGAAGGTCATGGACTGCAGGTTCCCTGAGGTCAAACCAGTCCTGTCAACATGAGTGTGTATTCTCTGAATTGTATAAATTCAATCCCTGGCAGAGAATCTGCACTCTAAATCATTATTACTTTGGACTGAAGTGCTTTTTTTATCCACTGCAGCTCTCACTCTCTGTATGTGACGGTTTTTACTTCTTGATCAGAGATCTGCACATTGAGACCAAAACTGCTCTCACAGAGGTCGTGATGAATATTTTCTTGACAGTGCAAACAAAATGTAACAACCCATTCTGGCTTCCCAGTCTCTTACTATGCTTAGCAAACCCTTCAAGCCTGAGACAAGTTGCCCTACAACAAAGCAGCCATGCCTTTTAAAACTAATAATAAATTCCGTTTATAAACACTGCATGGGTCTGTTTAACTTGTGTTCTTTTCATTTTTCCTAATACTCAAGGGAGCTTTGTGACTTTCTAGCGTGGCAGTGCCTGTAAACAAGAAAGACGAGTATTTTGGTTCAATTTGGTAAATTACACTATCACATCAATTTCATGGACCCTTTCTCCTCTTGCGTAATATTCCACACGATCACAGGCACTCAGAGGAGCAAATGCTGTGAGCACACCTTCAACAGCCCCTGCTGACATCTCAGAATTGAATGCTATGTTTTCACCAATGGCAAAGACAAGTTCTGACCACAGTATCTCTCCTTCAGCATCTTAAGTAATCTTCCCTGGTTACTTAAGCAGAGATTTAAGCCCTCTGTTATGGCCTTAGTACTTTCCAGTACCTCAGCAGGACCAGACTCCATTACAAAAGTCTTGTGTGTGAAGGAAACCGATGAAAATTACCATACATTGTTCTATGGAAAGAGGCTCTGAGTTTTGGAGCAAATTTGCTGTCCTTTCACTCACCTACCCACCCATGTTCCTGTGCTTTGGGGAAAAATTACTTTCTGAACTATTGCTCTCATCTTGAGCACTTACATAATACTTGCCTTTAAACTTTCTTTTAAGCTGGCTTCCTCGGCTTGTACAAGGGGAGAAGTGCCCTTCACCAGTCTCTGGATGCAGCTGGGCTGCTAGACTGCCCCAGTACCTCCATTGTTGGGATGCATTGAAGCAGCCCCCCAAGTGAGGTCTCACTTGCAGAAATCTAAGCATAACCCTTTGGGTAGGCATTGGAAAGCTGTCTTTGGACTATATGCTTCATCCATACTGATGCCAAGCCTCTCTCCCTGTTAAACTTTGTGAGGTGAAATACCCAAGAACTGCAGCTAGTTTTCCATCCTTTCTTCAACTCTCCACTCTGTAATGTAACACCAATACTTTACAATCTCTTGTATTCAAAACTGTTAACATAGTCCTAGTTGATCTATTCTTAGTCTGCAGAGCTGGCATTGGCAACCACGGATCTGTGTGCTGCATGGTTTTGCTTACAAAATGACATAGATTCAGAAGCAATGGAGCCTTGGGATGTCTTGGCAAACAGCCATAGCAGCTGTTGGCACCACAAAGAGCTGGCTAGCCTAATCACACTGCTGTCTCTCTGCTGCAGCTGCTTTGGAGAAGGGAACCGAGTTGGATGTCTAGTCTGACCTTTATGTTCACGGACTTTTTCTTTAAATTGTAATTTTCAAATACTTAATGTTTCATACTCCAGAGAGATTTCTGCTTTTTTTTCCTATAACATTTGTGCTAATGCATTGTGACACTACAGCTCTGTGTGCTAAATGGAGTGTTTGCTGGTGATGGGAAGCCTGAATCTCTCAGGAGTAGTGGTAGAATAAGCTTTACCACTGACTACCCCTCAGTCACAGAAATTTAACCAAATGAAGTGGCACTGTTTCATCGTTTAAACTAGGCTAGATGATGGATGTCAATATTTAAGGTTGCCAAGTCAGTCTCCCAAAACCAGAGCCATGCTTGCTTACCTACGTATGTTACTGGTAAGTAAAAGTAACTGGCAAAGGGCATGACGCTTTCTAGCTAAAAGATCTGAGAGTTTTTATGACCCACTGCCTCTGATAGTGTCTCCCTCATTTCTGAAATATCTTTGAAGCAGTAGGAAAACATACAAACTCATTAAAATTTGAGGGAAGTGCAGTGTAGGATGTTTACCTGAAGCTTAGCAAGACTTTTGACACCAACTCTGAAAAATTCTCACACACGTTTTTCTATGCCTTTCAGGCTAGATAAGTGAACACTGGACAGTAAAGTGGCTGCACTGTCAGGCTTAGAGGGTTGTAGTCAGCAGCACAAAGTCCAGCTGAAAGCCAGCCAGTGGTAGAGTACTCCAGGGATGGGTACTGGGAACAATTCTATTTAATGTTGCTATGAATGACGGGACAGAGTGCACTCTTAGCAAGTTGGGGTTTTTTTCCAATGGTGCAAAACTGGGAGGAGTAGTTGATACAGCATAAGATTTTCTGGCACTCAGAAGGACCCTAAAAACCTGGAGAAATTACAGGAACCTCATGAAGTTCAATGAAAGAAAGTATACAGTCATCCTACACCCGAGGAGTAACCCCAGGTACCAGAACAGGCTGGGGGCTCACAGGATAACACAAAAGCCCCGAGGAACCTTATAGGTACCAAGCTGCCTGTAAGCCAGCAATGCACCCTTGCAGCAAAGTCACCAGCATCCTGAGATGCAACAGGAAGAACCACACAAGTAGATCAAGAGAGGTGATCCTTCCTCTCTATTCAGCAGTGGTGATACATACGCACCTGGGATGCTGGATCCAGTGCTGGGCTTATGAATAAAAAAAGGACATGGAAATATTAGCTCAAGGGTTGGATTGTTCCTCAAGATATACTCTTGAATAAGCTGAAAATGTTCCCTAAACTGCTCCTGGGGTTTGCAGACAACTGGAAAAGCACAAGGCAACCAATCCTCAGATTGGTTGTGAAGAGCTCTATAGAAAGCAGTTACTCATGCACTACTTTTAAACATCTCCCTGAATTCCCTCTATGCTTCTGCATGTGCAAAGAAGTCTGCAAGAAACCCACTGATTGAATGATATGACCTATAAACTTCTACCAATCTTCTGAGAATAGATACTGTAGTTGCATTTCATGTTTCTTTCCAGGATGTAATTGCTGAGAACTGCACAGCAAGGGAACCTGCAGCTAGGTCTGGCCAGACTATCCATATGGCATCCCCAGGAAGGACAGATGCTCTCTCCTTTCCAGGAGCTGTGCTGTCATGTCTGGTCTTGGCTGTTTGATTTTCCTGCCAAGGTCCCCAAGCTATAAGGCAAGAGTCCAGTCCTTCCAGTTCCCCAGGTTTGTTCACAAAGTATTCAGCTCTTAACTGAGAATCCTGGTATGAGACACATTCTGGCTGGTTTGTGCATAGTAAATAATAAATAATAAAATATTAACATGATGATAGGTAGTAGAGCATGGATTTCCACTAGTTTTTCAGCAATGGTACCTGTATTATACCTGTATTATCAGTTATTCTATGTCTGTTTCATGCTGTTCCCTGCTTTTGTTTTCATAATCTCTCAATTTTTTTCAGAGGGGGAGCTTCTAACTGTTTTCTAGCTGTTTCTTTAGGCAGAGACCTGAATGCAAATACACAAGCTATTAATTTATTACAAGATTATTGGTACCTAAAGTGGTGGCTTCTAGACAAAATATCATATTCCCTCCATATAATTTTATATTAACATACATGCACGCTAACATGCCTATGAATTAGAAAATGTCTCTTTGTTTTCTTCTTCTGTTTTAAAAGACAGTTCCTAGAATCACTTTCATATATCATCGTTTTGAAGAACATGGTAAGTTACAATCAACAGCCTGATCCATCACATTGTTACTTTTACATTTTTTCCCCCTAATACTTCATAAAAGGTCTCAAAATGATACTGTGGTTGTGATATTTATTCACTCCCCTTGTACCTTTAGCAGGTATTCACCACATCTATGTCACTTTTTTCTCTCTGTACTGTTACTTTGGCATGCATTTTTTGTTTTGGTTTATTTGTTTGTTTTACTGTTTCATAAAAGAAGATGAGTGAATTTCTGGTCTTTACAAAAAACAAACACAGCAGTGCCATTATACTGTGAGGTATTATTAAGTTTAGCCATGTAATGATTGCATTTAATTTTCCTATAACTGGAATATTTACAGAGAAAAAATCCATTAAAAACTATGGTTATCAGAGCTAAATCCTAGAAATTAAAACTATTTTCCTAAAACCTTCCTACCACAGCTCCTCTTCTATTATTTATTTTCATTTTAGTTTATCACTGTACTCTTTGTACAATTTCTAGCTATTGCTTTCAGAATCCAAACATAATGATCATAGGAAACATATACATACACAGACACACTACATGGGGTAATGAATTATGGGGCAAGTAACATGAGAAGCATCAGGAAAAAAACAGGTTATTTCACAGACAATTTCATTTGCCTAAAGAACTACAATAGCAAGAGCATTTACAAAATTAGGCATGTTCTGATGATTTTGTAGCTATGAAAAACAACTTATTTTGAATATTTGCAGATTTTTGAGAATGTAAAGCATGTCACTGCTGTATGTCGCCTAATCCCCAGAGACCCAGATGTGCCCCATCTGCTTTTGTTCTTACATGCAGCATTGTTACTTTTATCTGTGGCTGCAAATGCATTATTTCTTTCAATGTCCTTGGATTTAAAATGCATGCCATCATGCCTTCAGGGAAGAGGATTCACATAACAATGGAATCACATCAGCTACCTCTACACTGTGTGTGTCTGTGTGTGTGTGTGCTTATGTGTTGTGTATTTGAATATTTCTCTCATTTAAAACCTCTTTTTAATCTACTTCCCTTCTGGGTAATCTTTGACTCTAATCTTTGTCTCTCGCTATGCAGATTATTTCTGCATCTTACACACAAAATCCACCAGATACCCAGAGGAATGTGAGAAATAACATGATTTCCTAGGCAAGAAGGACCTAATATTCCTGAAACTGGTCATTTCTGTTCTTTCATGGCACATAAAGAGTTCCCAGCAGTGATGGGTATTAAAAAGATGTGCTAGGAATGGTTTCTTCTTAAAGACTATAGGCCCATGACAACTTCCCAAAACTACATAATCAAAGGATGGGCTTCCTGGTCCTACTGGCTGGTTGTGGGTATTTTAAAGGCTGAGTTATGTGTGTAAGGTAGAGAGACACACTTTGAGGTATTAACAGTGGGACACCTCTCAATCATAGTTTAGTTATCTAAACTGCCGCATTACTCCAGGTCAGAAACCTAACTAGCTGCAGCCAGTAAAGGCTAAAAATGTACTTTTAGTGTAATGCTAGTTTACATTAGCTCTATGCAATGTAAGTGTCATTGCTACAATACTAAATGCACAGGGAGCACAGGAGGAGGAATCTGCAGCAGTGATGAAGAGAGGGACTCCCCTTGCTACACATTTCAGAGTGCTGTGGCTATCTGGAGATGACTCTTGCCAGCCATCCTGGGATTTGTGGAGAGGAGTAGTAATGGAAGCCAAAGAAAAGAAATAAAGCCATAAGATAAAAACAAGATACCAGTGATATGGTCATCAGTGTACTGGACTGGGCTTCTGTACTCCCTGCTCCCACTGGCTTGCAAAGTATCTTGTCACATCCCGTCATCTCTACGTGTTTCAGTACCCAAACCAGTCAACCCAGGGAAAGCCCCTCTTGGGAAAGCGCTATGAGCTTCCCTCTCCAAGTGCCATCAGTGAGGCAGCCATGGCAATATGCACAGCATCCACAAATGGCTCCAAAAAGGATTAAGTCAGTCGGCACCTCCCCATGAAAAGCACATTCTACACCATGCCAGGCACATGTGGAGAGCTCAGATCTGGAGAAGTTGTAAGTGAACTAACAGGTGTAATAATGATTTCTGTGGAAACGGATAGGCAAGTCTGATTAGGCTGAGAAAACAACAGGTAGGAGCTCTTTTTCCTAAACCTAGTGCAGATAATAGCAGTGACAGAGCCTGCAGTGATGTTGTGGCTTAACTCCACACTGCAACTGAGTACCATGCAATCACTCATTCACAATCTCCCCTCTCCCAATAGGATAAAGAGAAGAATTATAAAAAAATTACAATAATATTAATGAAACATATTAATAATAAAGTATAATGAAACATAATAATAAAAATAATGAAAAGGGAGACAACAAAAAGAGAGACAGAAATAAAACCCAAATAAGAGAAATTATGTGCAATACAATTGCTCGCCCCTCACTGATCTGTGCCCAGTCCACCCCTGAGCAGCAATTGGCTTCTTCTGGTCAGTTTCCCCCAGTTTATGCACTGAGATATACTAACTTCCCAGGAAGAGAAACATAATCATTTTGTCCCAAGATGTGAAGAGAGCAAAGATTCCAAGACCTATTCCTTAGTCACAGGCATGTCATTAATAGGAAAAAAATCTTGTTCCCTTTTTTTACGGTTCAAAGATGAGGGAGAGATCTTGCTCTAAATCATTGCCTCAGTGTGTTATTGATGAAGCAGTGGTAATATGGTTTAACTTCTCTGGGCAATGCAGAGGACAGGCTGGAGTGGAAATGATACAGATAATAATACAGACAATAATACTGTGAAAAGTGAGCTGCCCAGTGTGCTCACAGATGTTGCAGTGCTTCTTTCCCTTCTTCCTTCTGCAGTGCTCATCAGCTGGTTATGATCCCAGAGACGTTTCCCAAACTATGAACTTCTATAAGCCTGCCACCTGTAATTGCATAGCAAAGCTAAGTAGCAAAGGCATTGAAGATGCAATAGGAAAGGCTAGAGATGGCTTCTCCCGCCTTTTTCCCTCATTACTCAAGTTGCAGCTGTTGCCCACGAATAAAGTGAGGCTCCACTGGCTGCAAAGCACAGACAATGTACAAATGTCCATATGGATCTGAGAATACAAAGAAAATTCCAAGTTTGTCTTTACAATAAGAAGTCATTTGACAAGAAGTCAAATGCTGGATAATGCGAAACATAGTGTAAGAGCCCTCTGAAAGGGATGCTGTTTAGTCTGATGAAAATTTTGACTTCACCTTGAATGACTGCTAATTTGTTAAGCGCTTAGTATGTGAACTGGGAAATATGGAGATACATTTTCCTTAATCCAAAATAGTTTTGCACTTGGAGATCAAAACTTTCAATAACATACCTATAGACAAGACCCACCACTGTTTTAAGCAGCACCAATGAGCTTTCACTAAGGCAAAACTTGCTGCCTGTCTATATGAGATGTTGTGCTGCCAATAAGCTGGTGATAGTTTGGAGGTCATGGCAGCAGAAGTGGCTGCTATGAAGGGATTTTTTCTAAGGGAAAGAAGTCTGAGGCTTTGGTGGTTGAGGTCTACAAAGACAAAGGGAATTGTAAATACTGGAGTGAAAATTCTTAACAAGGAGTCTGAATTTATTTCACCTTGATGAGAAAAGCTGCTTCTGATACTGTCTTGATGAAGTAAATGACAGCCTCTGAGTGAACTGGATTTGTGACCAAACAAGGTTTGTGGAGATCTGACCTAAGACACTTGAAACTGTATGTACTGTGCTTTGGCTGACTCAGTCTAGATTTGCTTATACACATACAAAATGGCAAAAAAGCTTACATCTGTTTTGTTGTTAATTTTTTTTCCCCCAGACTTTAAAGGTATCAAGATCTTAGTGACAGATGAGTGTTGGGTTAGCCTTGATTTGTTTTCACAACACTAGATGCTATTGTCTTTTCCTTGGGTACATGGCTTGGGTCCTAGTTTTGTTGGGATCAGTGGTTATATGAAATATTGGTCTCTTCTTGCTGCAGCCTGCCAGCCAAACCCGCATTGGCTGACTCACTCATGCTGACTAAGAGCAGAAATGAACCACAGTGAAACTGAGGTACTTCCAGAGAATGACAATCTGGGGAGCCTGATTTTGTCCTGTTTTTAATCTGTTGCTTTTAAGCTTTGGTAACTTCAGTGTACTGCTCCTGAATTATGTTGGTGTAGACAAAACAAAATTAAAACAAAACTGCGGCCCTGTGTATCCAAGAGGAGCATGACTGTCGTCTTGCAATACAGTAGCAATGTCACAGATGTGGGATACTCAGTCTCTGAGTGAGAGGAGAAGGAGACTGCAAGTCAGAAAATAATCCTGTGCCGTCTGCACTGCCCTCTTGTATTCCCCAGCAAAGAATCCCTGAGTCTGCTCGAGCATTTTGACCCAAAGATGAAATAATTTGCCCATTTGACAGAGGCCTCCTTTGGAGAAGGATATCTCTTCTCCTTATCCATAGACCAGTTTCCCTTATATCTACCTTTTCTTTACCCTGCTGTCCCCTCTTTGACATCATCAGGCAGCACATAAGTAGAATCTGATGGTGCCAGGAGTGCTGAAGTGCTTGAGCAGACATACCAATTCAATAAATTTAAATTAAAAATGGTGACCCTAATAACTTTGGAAATTACATTATAAGTCTTAGACCTTGGACAAAATGCTACTGCAGACAGTATGCTTCAGGATAGCTGTTTGATTATAATAGAAAGGCAAATCTTTTGCTTCAAGCTCCTGGAGCTGCCCAGTTGACATTTATGGATTATGTGTGCAGCCTGAACATGAACAGGTTTAATTCAAAGTTGCTGCCCATTTGCCACTTGAAAAAGTGGGAACTGCAAAATATCTAGTAACTTTTGATTCAAGTTTTGATCTCTTCTTCCCATTGTTACAATTGCTCAAGCTGGATTTTAGTTTGCTGACTACTTTTCTAAAATGACATAATATTAAAGGGAAAGCATTCCATCAATTGCCATGACTGTTCTATCGCTTCTGCAGGATCTTAAAAAAACCACAAGATGGCTAAGAATTATGTAATGTATTATATAATGTATTATCTGCATCATTATATGACTTCCTACTTTTGGTTTTTCCCAAATGCACTGACTCAGACATGATGTCTGAGCATCATTCTCTACAGCCAGCCTGCACTCAATGAGACCCACTCACATGACACACAGTTAGCTCTGTGTCATGAAGCCTCCATAGGGCAGCACTGATCCCTTGGAGTGAGTGGAGGCCACTGAGATAACAGGCTGCTGTAACACAGCAGACAGATTAAAGAGATATGACTTCGATCTGCTTGGTGATGAGAAAACAAGGGGGAGTTCTTTAGGCTGCCTTCAGCATCCATGAAGAAGGGCTCCATCAAGGACAAGCCAAGCTCTTCTGGGAGTTACACAGGGACAGCACCAGTAAGATAAAGCTGCATGATGGGGCATTCCCACAGCACTAAGAGAGAGTTTTTTTTTTCTCAAGGGTGCTGTGCATAAGGGACACCACTCTCCTTGGAGACGTTTGCAGCTTGACACCTCATATAGCAAACTAACAGAGAAGGTTGGACTGGGCAGCCTCTGGAGGTCCCTTCCAGACAAATTATTCTACCACTATATGAATCTGTATAGATCAGACCATCTCTCACCTCAGCTGCCACGGACACATCTTTTCCAATTTACAACTTAATTTTCTCTCTAGGCATGGTAAAGATCTAAGAGATCAGTGATGCTTTTCCACATAACAACAGCTGAGCTTCAGGGAACACAGTGCACTCTCTTAGTCCAGTCTGCAAACTGACTTCAAGCTCCTCTTTGAGTTCTCAGTGAGAAACGAGACCTCCTGAAGCCTGCCTCTTTCTTATAAGCATTTTTTTTTTGCCCAAATCTATGTTGCATAAAGAATAGAAATGAGGACTGTGGCTTTCTCTTCAACACTGTGGAAGGCAAAAGTGTAGAAAATATTCATTTCTGAATGGTGATAAGGTCTGCAGACATCTGTTTCAGCACTCCATTAACCACAGATTTTCTAATTGAGCAAAACCAATTGATAGCAAGGCAAGACAGAGACACCTGCACCTCACTGTTTACATGCATAAGTACTCCTGGTTGACTACGTGTTCCCCTTCCTGTGCAATTTACTGACTTAATTGCAAGCCCTGGGTGGAGATATTCTTACTTCTAAACACTCCATCTGGTTCTGGTCTCAGCCTTCTCATCAGCTGTTTTCCTCAATGCAGAAAGTATTTGATTTGAGTCTTTCTTCAAGCTGTATTTTCTCAGGAGTATGTTCTAAAACAGCAATAAACTCCTGTCTACCTTTCTCATTTCCTGGGTTGATACTGATTGCCAGTGCTAGCCCCACCTGTCTTAGTCAGATTTGATCTCTTTCTTAACTAGATTAAGTAGGATTTCTAGGCAGTAGATATCTTCAACCAACCATGTCAGGACAGATGCAAAGGGTATTGATCTACTTTAATCACACCCTAGAGCTGAAGAGACAATATCTCCCTCCTTGCTTGTCACATACAAATTAAATTGTATATGCTACCACCATCATTAATTCATGTTCTTTTCCACATGCCTTAGGAAAAATAAACCAGAGAGAAAAAAGAGTTTTAAAGCTGTCTTTTAAGAGATGAATCCTCTGCCTAGAATGGGAGCTTCTGCTCTGAGACCATCAGAAAACTCTCTGAGCTCGAGCAAGGCTGAAGGCTCCTAAGGTGCCATCTGGCATCATCCCAAAGACCAGATGGGTGCTACTTTCTCATGCATCTGCTTCTGGATCCCTCCCTACATGCACGAGTGCTATACCAATAGGTGCATATAACAATAGGCACTGGTGATGTCATGACCCATGTGCTTTTTCTGCATCTTCCCACTTTTTCCAGTGATATTTGAGAAGAGTTAACACAAGATTTAGCTCAGATCACTACCAGAAAATGCACACAGAAATATCTCCAACCTTGCTGGAGGCTGGCAACTTCTCAGAAACTTGGGCCAGCTCCACTGTTGCAGCTGTGCCTATGATAATACAGATCAGCCTTAGAGCTGTGCCAGTGAATGCACATAGAGGATTAGTAACTGAACACAAGGTCTGGTTCATTGAATTGAAAAGTCTACTTCGAGAAGCAAGCATGTACAGCAAGTTACTGTAGCAGACAGTAATTCAGAGGAAATAGGGGTTTTCTTAGGACCCTGCCTGCCTGTCTTAAATGAATTGTCACATATGAATTGGCAACATATCAATGGCACTAGTGCTCTTGATCAAGGAGCATATGTGTATGTGCCATGGACAAGTACATTAACTTCCTGGGCTCCATGCATATGCAATGCCTTAGCACACTTTCAGCATTCAGAGTGATCAGCCCTGCTGTCTGCGCCATTAGATATTAAAATAATGACAGGGATCTGATAGCAATTTCCCATGTCAGCAAAGTGCACGTGGCATCTTTTTATGCTACCAATATGGAAAAAAAGACCTACCAGTACAAGCTTAGGCCTAGCTCATATATTTTCTACTTTAAATATTTATCACCTGCATTGTTATCTTTGAAACTGTATCATTCAATATATCAACATAGAGAATGTGTAGAGCTGAGGTGAATACAACCTTCAGACCTCCAATCAAGGGTATGAAAGATTCTAAATTAACTAACTTTTACACCTGGTTCTACTCTGATAACAGTCATGAGACGTGAATGCAACTACTTCACCAACCACCTAAATTATCTATGACATTATTAAGGCACAGGAATCTTTTTATCTGTTCAACTGTGTCTCTTTGGAGTAAACGAGTTTGATTAGCACACATCATTGCAGTTCTATCAGGCCTACAAAGCTGAGGCCTGAAGTTTAAACTCCATATATATGTATTTAAGTTTTTAGATATTTGTTCTTCCTAATACACAGATCTCTAAACTCATGTCACCTCAGTCTAATTAGCTCACATTAGAGAAATTGTAGCTTGGCAGTAGAGTCTGGCCTTCTGAGGCTATCTTGCCAATGATTCTGCTGTTGCAGAAACAGCACCTGCTTGCATGGAAGTGAACCAAGAAATTTGTGAGGATTTGCTCCAAGAGATCATCAGTTCTATACTGATGTGATCATTAGACCTCAACGAAATAAGCAAAGGTGTGAAAAGGCATGAAATTGGTGTAACACAGAAATTCAACTCTGTATTGTGAGCGACCTAAAGAAAAGCTGCTTTCTATCAGCTGGGTACACCAAGTCAGGCTGAATTACTTCATCATTTACATCTTTGAGCTGGTTAGCTCACTTACAGCATCCCCTGCCATAGGATTTGTCCCACACAGCTGAGCACTTACATTCCCACTGGACTGCAGAAGAAGGATGCTGCCCTCAGCTTGCCTTTGACATTTTTGGGTTTTTCAAAGCTACTTGGCCAGACACGACCCTGATGGCAGCCTGTACAGAGCAAAGAAACTGAGAGGTCTGACTCTGCTCTTTGCAGCATGTGGGCTGTAATGGTCTCACTCAAGAAGTAAAAAAGGATATAAAGGCAAAGTAATTAGAATACATGTTTGATTGGAGACCAGCCAAGTGTGTGTTTAACTTCCCTGACTGTTCAAATCTTGTAGGTGCCTGTGCCCTGAGCTGAAGGTAACTCCTCAGAGAGGCTATGTGTCTTTGTGATCACTGTGACGTTCCTCAGAACATCCTTGCAGGGTTGTCTGCACCTTGTCTCTCATATTGCACCACACTCAAGAAATGGAGCAGGAATGGGTCTGATCCCTCCTTTCCAATCACTCCCTGGACCAGGTCTTTCAAGTTCCTTCACCCAAGGTTGTTAGGTAGCTGCTGAGACTCACTCAGTCCTTCTACGTTCTGGGTGCTCCTTCAAGGATTGCCCCTGGCCTGGAAGTGATGTCTGACCCTGAGAGATAAGGACTTCCTATATCAGCTGGGACATAGGAAGGTTGAAAACCAGCTTCCTGATTTTTCCTCAGGCACATGTCTCAAAAAAAGCAACATCAGCTCTTCAAGAAGGAAGGCTGCAATGACCTAGCTTAAATGACATGACTAGTGGGGCTCCTAGCACTGTTGTGAGTAAAGTCAGATTGAAACAGACAGTGGAGGAAAGAAGTGGGAAAAAAAATGAGCTCTTCATGTGTTGTTTTCCTTTGGTTTTTATCTAGTTCCTGTCACAACTTTCCTATGAAACAGCCCTACAGGAGTTTTCGGAACTTGATAAATCTCTATGAACAATGTTGAAACAACTCAGCACTATGTGACAGTGATGATTTGAATTTATCATGACTTCCGTGTGGGTGAACTAAGGAACCCGGGAAGTTCATCTGGATTTACTGTTAAAAAAACTCTGCTACTGATAACATGCTAAGATCATCTTGACTTTTTTCTCTTCTGCCCAACAGCTCAGTTTCCAGGTCTTTCCAGGGTTTTTCTCCCCTCCCCTTTTTTTTTCTTAAGTTAAAAAAATCTTTAAAGTGGAGGTCAGTTACAGACCATCTTTACCAGAGATTCATTTTATTCTGCTTTCACATTTTTCTGTAAAAGTCCATACTTGTAAGCTGCTGGTAAAAGCACCTAACAAAAAATCCTCTGAATTATTTATAAAAGCAGTTTGTTTCCATGTGCTGATGAGAGAAACTAGGCATCCTCCTGACAAATTAGTGGCTACTTATGTTTTAAAAGGCAGGATTTACATGAAACACAACTTCTCAAAATGGGAATGTTCACAAAATGACCTATCTCATAACTAAATGCTATAGATGCTATAGCATAACTAGATGTTATAGATGATATAATCCCCCTGTTAGTTCAGGTCCTAAGGTAGCACAGAAGTGTCTTGAAGATAGCAAGGTACCAAATTTAGCAAAGTGGGTAAACATTTTCCTGCAGTACAATTTCTGCATTAAGCAGATGAAATGTGGACCTGTAATAATGAAATGCTCAGATGTTTTCCAGCTTCAGATGAATTAATGAGGAGTTACCTTTCTGGCATGATCAGGTCAGTGCAACATCATATATATGCAAGTTTCCAGTGCTCCTGCACTTCTGAAATAGGTGGATCACTTTCACTACTTTTAAAAGACAATCCTGCTTTATATATGAATTGTAAATAATTTATAGAGAAACAAGACACGGTCCTTCTCACCTAGAATACTCAGTTTTAGAATTTTTGATTGCCGCAGGCACGTATGTTTCAACTGAAAGGGAGCCATAAAAGCACATTTTGTGTAGAATACTGAACTTCTTTCATGACTTTGGCTATTTCAACATTCTCACTTAAAAACACTTTGTCAGCCTTGCAATCCTGAATGTTTTTAAATAATCACATAGCTCCTATTTTTGTTTGCACCATGCTGAAACTTCTGAAGATAGCTTAGTCAGAGCTGACACCTTAGACTACAGAAGGCCATTATTATTCTTATTAGATGTTTCCAACTATATATATCCATCTCTCCCTTGACTGTTTCTTATTAAGCATACTACGAGTATGTTTAATAAAAAGTAAAACAGTAATAGTAAATGTATGCATTTATACAGATTTAATCCTCCTAAATGAGGCACAGAAAATAAACAGTTATGTATTTCCTTCTGATCATATTTCTCTGTAGAACACCATTACACCCACACACCTACAGGGTTCTCAAAGTCATTCTGCCCAGCCTGAAGTTATAATTTCCTGCTCTCAAATATCCATGGGAAGGTTACATTTTTTAAAAAAGCAAAAACTTACTTCTTTTGAAACACAACCATTTCAATTAGTTTATGGAAGTTAAAATTAGTCACCTTTAATTGAAAAAAAAAACCAACAAAAAACCACAGAAACAAACCCACACCCTTCTTCCTTCTTACAAAAATGTGCCCAGCACTGTAAGATCTACAAACTTATCCAAACTGATTACAAAAGTCAGTTAAACCAGTATGGCATTCTAATGAAGTTAAAAATACAAAGATTTAAGACTTTCTGAAAATAAAAGTTGGGGTTGGATGTAACTAGCATTTATAAGGAAAAAATAAAAACAAAACCAAAACCAAAAAAAACCCCAAAAAACCAACAGCAACAGAAAATCCAAACCACAACAAAAAAAAAGGAAAGTCCTGGACAAACACAGATGAGCTTACCTTTGAAGAGTGAGAGGAACAAGGATGACCAGAGATAGAGTGCAGAATAAACAAATGCCAAACACTTTTCTGTGAGCATTGTCAAAATAAGCTGGCTCTCCTTCCTGAGCAGAGGGTGAAAGAGGATGAAATCTTGAAGACAGCCTGCGATGACCAATGGATTTGGCAATTACAGTAATAAGGCATTAAACCACCTTCCCACCAGGGGAGAAAAGTGCATTTGCTCATGTGCTTCTCCAGTCCCCAGGAGCCAAATCAGCTCAGTGCTTGGTCAGTAAATCCAAACACAAAGGAACAGGTTACATTCCTTTGGACTCACATCGTTGGACACACTGAGCCTTTCCCTGGTCAGGAGCAAATGCAAGTGATCCTCTCACACAGCTGTGTGTGTTGCAAGAAGGGGGAGTGTGCTGCCTCGGGAGACGCTTTCCACATCTCCACATACTGTACCTAACACGAGACAGCACGGCTGCAGTGTTTCCAGCGCTTGCACTCGAGTGCCTCTAGAGCTGTTTCCCAGCGAAATGAATTTGTGTGTCCCTCTCTGCTCTCTCCCAGCTGCCAGGGCAACTCGCAGCAAGCACCTGTGGCACACACCTGCCTCTTCTCCCAGCAGAGGTGGCAGGGGAGATTCAATAGTGTAAAAGTTTGAAAAGATAAAACAGCCAATCTCCTGGCCGTTTTTAATGCCCCCCTTCCTGTAATCACTTCCACCAGAGCAGTAGGGAGCTGCTCTGACTGCCCTTTTCCCGAGCTGCCCACTGTGGTTCCCTTTCCTCCCCACAATTTTATTCACCAGCCAAAGAAAGGCAATGTGAGGCAAAGTCTTGAATTAATTATATTCATCATTTGGGTCTTTCTTTGCTCATTTGCCTGAACACTCACCCACTTCTCTTTCACTGCAAGCACGGACAAGACTTTGCACTTCCCCTTGTTGAATTTCTTAGGGCTCCTGCCTTGGCAGGGTGAAACTCTGGGCCGATGCAGAAAGCAGCAGCAGCAGCAAGTCATGACTCTGGGAAGGAGGAGGGATTTGGGAGCTGCCATAGTGAGGCTGCAGCAGGCAGTGGAAGCTGGTAGGAGAGCAGAGCCCCGGGATGTGGGGCACAGGGTGCGCTGAGGAGGAGGACTTGAGAGGCTGAGTGGTGGGGCACGGGCTGACCGTGGAGTGTCCCTGGCTGGGAACATCTGCCCTGGGATCAACTGCAGAAATGCAAACTTGTAATGCTCAGGAAACCCGTGACTAATCAGTGGTCAGAGCACCAGGAAAAGGGAGGAAAACAGAACAAGTGGGGAGACCCACGCCACCACCATAATATTCAAACGTCTTCTGCAGCTTTCATTTTCTTTTAATAAATGTTAAATCGATTTGGAAGGCTGGAACCACAAGGGGCTGGTGTATAGCCCGGCTGCAGTCTGGACTGATTTAGCTGGATCCTGGTGCACTCTCACCCTGTCGCTGGATGACAGGCTGTCTTGCTGGTCCTCAGCTGCTGGCCCTCCTTTAGCAGGCTTGCCAGAGTGCCCCAGGTGAGCTTTCATTGGCCAGCTGCACGTGGAACACCCAGACACAGCCTCCTCTGGGCTCTCCCAGGGCCCTTCTTGCTCCCAGTGGGTGGGACTGGGGACAGAATGGGATGTACTGCTGGGACCCCATGAAGACTGGCCTGAGAGACCCGCTCGGGTGGCATTGTAGCCTCTGGCCGATCCTAGCCCAGCTATTAGGGACGGTGGCTCCACTGAACTTGGCAATTTTATGCAGAAAGACAATCTGATCCAGTTGTTCGGGAACTAAAAAACTTTAATGCTAGAAAACAACAAACAGCAAGCCGAACAGTTTGCACTGAACTAACCGGGAAAGATGGCACAGGGAGACTAATTCCATGCATGAGAGCAAATGGCCAAAAGCAAGTGTTAAGGCATGGCAGGGGTATTCATAAACTTGGAGGAGGGGAGGAATTAGGGCAGAATTTAGGGAGGGGGTCCAATAGGGAAGGACAATTAGGAATATTAAAATTATTGCAGCAAAAAAGGAACAAATGATAACAAGGGAGGCAGAGAACTTCCTGGCAATGATCAACATACTGGAACTGGAGGATTCTGGGGGTGATTTTTTACTCACTCCTACTGAAGGGTTTTCCCAAAGCCTTAAACCTTGGTCATCTGTATTTTTATTGGAACTAATCCCAAAATGGCATCAAAGCCAGGAACTGAAGAGGGGCTGTCCTACCACTCCCCCTCTTCACTGCTGATTTCCAGGCCCATTTGATGTCAGGCTTTCCCACTGAGCCTGCATATGATGGTGTCAATAAGCTGGTGGGCAAAGCTGGTGTGCCTGTGCAGGGAGGCCTGTAGAAGCTGGACCAAAGCCTCATTCAGGCAAAAATAGTGCAGGCTGGATGGGACAAGGCACCGTACTGTTGCTGCTTCCTACCATCCTCAAAGAGCTGCCCCAGCACCTGATGCAACTATGGCAGTAAGTAGTGGAGAACAGCAAGGTAGTGGAGGGATGCTGAGATGTAGTGCAGGAGATGCTCACTGACCCCAGGGGAGTGGCCACAGGCTGATGGCAGCACTATTCCAGTGCTATAGGGACTGGGGGCAGCAGGAGCTCCTACTCAGGTGGAACATGTCTGATAGCGCAGTAAGGCAATGGAGACTTGGGGCAGCTAAGTGCTCAGGAGATCATGCATCAGACTTTCTGTGAGTTTGATGCATGATCACACCTCCCTGCAGGGGAGATCACTTGAGCAGCATCCATAGCAGGGATGTCTGTTCCTGCAGCCAGTTGTGGTGACTGTGGAGCACCTGTACCAAAACTTCTCCTTTTTCTCCTTCTCTGATCCCCTCATATCCCCACAGTAGAACAACATGGACCATAGTTTTGTCCATTATTTGTGGTTCAGATTTGGGTTTTTCTTGAATTCTTTTAAAAATGAAAGCTTTCATCAGTGAGTACATCTTCACACACATTGCAGTTCCAGTTGCTGTACTCACCTTCACCCACTGGATGTGGCTGTCCTCCCACTGATAGCCAGGCTGTGGAGACTGGGGGTAGCTGGGTATCCAGCTGGGTAGCTGGGTGGAATGACATGCTCCTCGAAGCTGTCATCTCCCCACACCAAATACAGAATGGATGTCTCCTTCCTCCTGCAGAGGGGGCACTCAGGCTTGCTCCCAGCCCACTACAGGAGGCACACTTAGCAGAAGCAGAGCAGCCATGGCAGTGCATAGCTGGCCTCCTCCCAGCTGTCCATGCAGTTGTCCGGGTCCTTGGCCATGTTTGCCATGTGCTATGGGGTCTGGAGACCACAGCTGGGGATGACAACCCACTTCACTGCCTCTCAATGACACTGCAGCACGTTGTGCTAGAAAAGTGAAGCCACAATTGATGTCTGGACCTAGGATGGATGGAAGCAATACCCATGTCCCTCAGGAAGAAAACCTTCCCTGCTCCCCAGATGGAGTGTTCCTCTCCCAGATATTTTCTGCTGCTGCAAGAGTGAGTCCTGAGCGCCCTGGCTGCTCAACAGAGAGCTCCATTTTGCAAATGACTCACGGGTCACTGATCTCACAAGGATGGCAAATCCACCTATATTATGGCTCTCTGCAAGTAGGAGACGGTGCTGCAAATATCCCACTTTGAGACTGCAAATGCAGACTGCTGGAATCCAGGGGCTTTGCAGTCCAGCTCTTTTTTTGCACTCCTCAGCTCTTAACTACATTTCAAAATTAGGCTACAAGTGAATTCTTTTAAATCCCTGGGCTGCTTTGTTCCACAGGCAGCTGTTTAACCATGTCATCTGGCAAAAATGAGGATGTCTGGCAATCAAATATACACGGTGGAGTCTAGAAAACATAACTTACTGCTCTACTGAGCTGCAACCAGGTTCCTTGTTAGGATCACTGCTCACATAGGCTTCATCAGTGCAGGAGCCCAAAGGTGTGTTTCTCTCAGGCTTTTGTTAAAGAAGGATATAATGAGAACAAGATTATTGTGCAAGTCTGTTTTGCTCCTCCTCTCCCTTGTCCACCTGAACAGTGCTGCCACTGCAAAAGGCTTTCCCAGAGAAGATAAAACCAGGCCCTTCTGGCTGAGATCCTATAGTAAGGATGCACACCTGCCCCTCATCTCTGGATGTTTTCATTACTCGGTCCCCATCTCCTACAGAAGCAGAATGACATGAATACAGAAACCAGGATTTTTCACGAAAGAAAGGAGGTAGGCATTTTCTCTCACTGCCATTTCCCTGTGAAACCAGGGATGGACTGCTGCAGACTGGGGCTTCTAGACAAGGTCTGTGTCAAAGCTCTACCTAGTGATTCAGACTGTGTTCTGACCTTGTGAAATTATGTGACTTATTCCTGTAGTTCCTGTGTCTCCTGTAGGTCACATTGGTACAACTCAGTAAATTTGGAGCTGGGCATCCTTCCTCTGTGGATGAATTTGTCTGCAGGTGAGACAGCTCTTCTACCACCTTTCACCATGCTTGCTGGTGAGTTTGCCCAGTCAGCCCTTCTAGCACTAACTTGACTTCCAAGCCAAATCTCAGCACCTCATGCTGTGAGCCAACAGAGATAAGGGCAATTGGCCAAGGTCACACTTTAACAGCTGAGCAAAAAGTAAGGAGGATGAAGAAAGCCCTTATAATGCAGGAAGCGCTGGAAAGTGCTTTACCCCACGAGTGGTTTGCATGAATTATGAGGGATTTGGTGAAGTCTGGCAAAGGTGTCAAATGCTGGAGTGAATACAGTGCATTGTTCAGAAGTTGCATCACCAGGATTTCACCACCCATGTCAAGCTGCACAGACCACTCACTGGGTTCAGCTCCTCTCCAAGGAAGGTGGATGACACCAGGCCACACATGCACAGGCCAAGTGACCTTGCTGGTGAGGTCAGGAATGCTGGAGGAAAGTACTGCAGGATGTGAATACTTGGCTGATTAAGCAGGGAGCTGGGCTGGGGTGGCCCCAATTTTGCTGGGTGCTGGGATGAGGAAGCCAAGGAAGTGAGCTATGGAGAGGTCCACTGCTGGTGCAAAGGGAGACAGATGGTGGCAGGAGGGTCTCCATGAACTAGGGATCTCCACTAGTGACATCCATGAATTTGGGTCCACGTTCCTGCAAGCAGATGCCTTGTGCGTGGATTGAGGTGACAATGGAGCTGCCACCTGAGCTCTGTATGATCCAACGGCACATGGAACAGAGCTGCACAACAAAAGCAAAGTGTAAGCCCTGTCAGGCAGGTGAGCAATTGCCCCTCATCCCCAGGGGGGCATGCTCTGATTCTTCAGCCCCTGCTCTGTCCCTTCCCCACTCAAGAGGAAGAGAAGCTGTAGGGCACCGTAGCAGAGCTCAGCTGGGAGGGTGACTTTCCCTCCTCGGGTGCTGGGCTCTGCGCCTCTGGGCATGGTGGGTGCTCAGCAGCAGTGCCAGCCCCTCAGTGCTGACAGGGACTCAGCCAAGACAGGGTCTGTGCTCGTGTGCAGTGCTCCTGGGTCAGCCCGCACCCTCGAGGCCTGCAGATCTTCTTATCTGTCCTAGTTCCCATCTCTACATTTCTTTCTCCAAATCAGTGTCCACTTCCCTCTTTCCTGTTGTGCTCCCTCCTTTTTTTTTGCTCTCCACACCTTTTCTTCTGTTTCTGCCCCACTTCCTGGTTTTTCCACTCTGCCCCTGTATTTCCAAATCTCTTTTTCTCCTACTGCCAGGCCTTCAGGCTTGTTTCTGTATCCTTTTTTTTTTTTTTTTTTTATGTTCTTAGCCCTTCATTTCCTTGTCTCCACACGTCTTTCGTTATCCCTATCTCCCTTCTGCTCCCTCCACTTTTCCTGCACCTCCTCCCTTCCTTGTCCCTATTTCATCCTCTCTTGTCTCACCACCGTTTTTCCTCTCCCGGTCCTCCCTCCCACTCTGGCACACAGCCCCACTCCTCGCTCTCTCCCCTTCTCCCTCTCGTCCCGGGGCAGGGTCCGGGTCCCTCCCCCTTCCCTGCCGCTCTCCGTGCCCGGCACATGCGCGCTGTCCCCGCGGAGCCCGCGGCGCTGAGGGCACGCCGGGGCCGTGTGCGGAGCGCCATGGCGCAATGTCTCCATGCTCCCATGCTCCCAGGGCTCCATGCTCCCACGGCCGTGCCGTGCTGCTCCGCCTGCCCGCGCTGCTCCCGCCGTCCCTCCGCGGCGGGCCCCCGAGCAGGCCTGAGGCGGCGCCGTGAGCGGCGGGAGCGCGCTGAGGGCTGAGGGGCGGCGGCCGGGTGTCCTCTGCTGGCGGGAGCCGGGGACCTTCCCGGAGCGTGTCCCTGCAGCGCCGAGCCAGCCCGCCGCCACGCGTGCGCTCCGTGCAGAAAGGCTCCGCACACTGACTCGGCCGTCTTGGTTAGCGCTGGGCACACGCAAACCGGCGCTGGTGCCCCCAGTGAACCGGCCCCACAGCCCCAAACACCCAGAGCTCTGCTTGAGGCCCCCAAGATTCGGCCTCATGTAATCACAGAAACACAGGCGGTTCTGAGTTCGAAGGGACCTACAAGAACCATCCAGCTGAACTCCTGCCCCTGCACAGCACCATCCTGGAGGATCACACCATGTGCCTGAGAGCATTGTCCAAATGCTTCTTGAACTTTGTCAGGCTGTGACCCTGGAGAGCCTGTTCCTGTGCCCAGCCACCTCCTGAGTGAAGAACCTTTTCCTGATACCTAAACCTCCCCTGACACAAAGTCACGCCATTCCCTCAGGTCCTGTCACTGTCACCAGGGAGATCAGTGCCTTCCCCTCCACCTTCTCTCACAAGGAAGTTGAACAATGGGATGAGGTTTTACTTCAGTCTCCTCTAAGCTGAACAGATGAAGTGACTTTAGCTACTCCTCATATGGCCTCCCTGCAAGGTTCTCAACCATCTTCATAGCCTTCCTTTGGATACAAGAGCCCCAGGACCCCAAAATCCCAGCCTGACTAAACCCAAGGGTGCTTGAGTTGCCCCAGGGCCTCAAAACATCCCCAGCCTTACTCTAGTCCCCTTCCTCTGAACCTTGCTCAACAGCTTCCCCCCACCCTACCTAAATGCCCCCAAACACTCCCACCCCCATGCCGGCAGCTCAAAACACTCTCAAGTCCTGCTCCAACGTACCTCCACTTATTCCCACAGCCTGAGTATCTTTCAGTATTCTCCAGTCCTGCCAGAGTACACTCCCAAAGCTGCATTCCGGACGTCCAAATACTTCTAAATGGTCCTCTGAATGGGACCTGGAGAATGCTATCTAGGTGTCATGACTACCTGCAAACCCTATCCAAGTACTCTCAAAATGCCACAAACCTGCCTCACAGCCCCCAAAGTTCCCAACCCCAGCTTCTGAACCCCTGAAAGTCCCTCTTCAAAGACCCACAAACCATAATTTCCTACAAACACTCCATAAACCTTTTTTTGCAATCCACAATACATCCGTAAGTCCCTTCCAGGAGCCACTGAACAAACTGCAAGTTTGTACATGGCCCCCAAAATTTCCCATACCCTGTGTCCTGTTTGCAACCACTAAACACCCTGCAACCTTTCTGTTGGGCCATGAATGCATCTCAAATCACGTCCAACTGCCCCCAAAGACTCATCTAAAATGTCCACAAACAACCTAAACCCTAAATCCTTCCAAGGCTTTCTCAGACTTCTCCAAGGTCATGCCAAAGGCCATACACTGTCTCACCAAAACCCAAATATACCCAAATGTGCCACAGCTCTTGCTGGCTACACAGGTCGCCATTGCCTGCCCATTTCTACTCAAAGCACACAAAATTTGGGTTCTTCCCTACAAGTCTGAATGGACTGCTTTCAACACTGAGGTGTGCTGCTATCCCACAAAATAGGCCACAATGGCCATTAAATTTTACAGGTACCTCCCCACTTACTACAGTTTTATTCACCAGCCAAGAAAAGAAATGGAAAACAAAGGCTTGAATAAGTGATATTCATAATTTGTACCTTTCTTTGCTCATTTGCACCTTTCTTTGCTCATTTGCCTGTTCTGAACACTCACCCACTTCTCTTTCACTGCAAACTGCACTTCCCCTTGTTGAATTTCTTGGGGCTTCACTCTGGGCCGATGCAGAAAGCAGCAGCAGCAAGTCATGACTCTGGGAAGGAGGAGGGATTTGGGAGCTGCCATAGTGAGGCTGCAGCGGGCAGTGGAAGCTGGTAGGAGAGCAGAGCCCCGGGATGTGGGGCACAGGGTGCGCTGAGGAGGAGGACTTGAGAGGCTGAGTGGTGGGGCACGGGCTGACCGTGGAGTGTCCCTGGCTGGGAACATCTGCCCTGGGATCAACTGCAGAAATGCAGACCTGGAGCAGGGTCCATTTTTTATGTGTTAGATTTGTTTTGTTTTGCTTTGCTTTGGTTTTGGTTTGGTTTGCTTTGTTTTGTTAATTTCTCTGAAGCATTTGCCAGCAAGTTGGGCAGAATCCAACAACATGAAATTTAATAAGTCTAAGTGCCGAGTTCTACATTTTGGCCATAAGAATCCCCTTCAGCGTTACAAGCTGGGAACAGTGTGGCTGGATAGTGTACAGGAGGAAAGGGACCTGGGGGTGCTGGTTGACAGCCGGCTGAATATGAGCCAGCAGTGTGCCTTGGTGGCCAAGAAGGCCAACGGCATCCTGGCCTGCATTAGGAATTGTGTGGCCAGCAGGAGCAGGGAGGTCATTCTTCCCCTATACTCGGCACTGGTGAGACCACATCTTGAGTACTGTGTCCAATTCTGGGGCCCTCAGTTTAGGAAGGACGTTGATATGCTAGAACGTGTCCAGAGGAGGGCAACAAGGCTGGTGAAGGGCTTGGAACACAAGCCTTATGAGGAACGTTTGAAGGAGCTGGGGTTGTTTAGCCTGGAAAAGAGGAGGCTTAGGGTGACCTCATTGCTCTCTACAACTTCCTGAAGGGAGGCTGTAGACAGGTGGGGGTCGGTCTCTTCCACCAGGCAGCAACTGACAGAACCAGAGGACACAGTCTCAAGCTACATCAGGGAAGGTATAGATTGGATATTAGGAAGAAATTTTTCACCGAAAGAGTAATAAAATACTGGAATGCTCTTCCCAGAGAGGTAGTGGAATCGTCATCTTTGACAGTGTTCAAGAAAAGGCTGGACATGGCACTTAGTGCCATGCTATAGTCTATACTCTTAGTTGAGGTGTTTAGGACATAGGTTGGACTCGATGATCTTGGAGGTCTCTTCCAACCTCAATATTCTGTGATTCTGTGATTCTGTGAAGTACAGCTTGACACATATTGCAGTTCTGGTCGCTGTACTCACCTTCAGCCACTGGATGTGGCTGTCCTCCCACTGATGGCCAGGGTGTTGCAGATTGGGCATCAGGTGGGTAACCTGCTTTTTCCTTGCCAAGCAAGTTGTGAGGGGAAAAGGGAGGTCCCACTCAGGGGCTGTTTCTGGAAACATGTGATATGCAAAGGGGAGATACGGAGGGGCTGAGGAAGCACTGATGGGCAGTGCTTGGTGTCAGCATGGACAAGACAAAAGCATTCAGGCTGGGCCCACTTAGGTCAGCTGGGGTATTAGCAGAGGCAGGCTTTATTCCTTCAGTGTCATCCAGGATGAGTGGGCTGTCCACCCTGGAATAGGGCAGAGTCTTCATTTGGGCAGAGGAGCGAAAAATTTAACAAAAGGTTCATGAGTTGAGGTAAGGACTGGGAGTGTTGCATCCTATGATCAGTAAGAAATGCTGTGGCCTACATACCATGGGAGGAGAAACCCCTTGGGTTAGAGAGATTTTGAGAAATGTTCTCCCACAGTTCTCTGCAGTTCTATGCTAATCACCCAGTTACACCATCCCTATTCTCCCCCCTAGTTCTAGAATGTTCCCAACCTTGCTATTGGCCCCTGTTCCTAGTCTCTCCTCCCATAGATCCCAGTTGGGTGATACCCTGCCTTTGCATCGCCCCTTTTTCCTCAAGCCCATTCCCTCAGTTCTGTTGCTCCACCCTCCGCTATCCAGTATTTAGTCCTGGACCCTTGTTTAATTCTCGTTCTTTGTCCCTAGTTTCTTTCTCTGTGTGATCAATAAAGCCCCACAGGGATACCATACAAAGAATCTCTCCTATCGTTATTTTGTTAACCCTCAGAAGTTACCACTGTGCATGAGCATCTGGTGCAACCTGAGCTGTCCCCTTCTCGGAGAGAGATGTTCTCAGGAAGGCGGTGGTCGCGGCAGCTCCTGCTGCGCCTCTGCACAGGAGAAAACACTCCAAGGGCAAAACAGGCTCAAACTTAGAGATACCAGGTAATTTATTACTAACAAAATCAGAGGAGGATAATGAGAAGTAATATAAGCCCTTAAAAACAACTTTTCTTCCCCCAACCACTCCATTCTTCCTAACGACAGTGCAGGGAGATATGGCATGGGGTTTTGGTCAGTTCATCACCTGAGGTTTTCTTCTGCTGCACAGGGAGAGAAGTCGTTCCCCTGTGAGATCGTGGGGTCCCTCCCACAGGACACAGTTCTCTATGAACTTCTCCAGCGTGGCTCCAAATCTCAGGAGCAGCAGTGCTCCCAAAGCTGCTGCAATGTGAATCTCTCCCACAGGCAGTCCTCCCAAAACTGCTGTGGTATGGGTCACTCTTCCACGGGATGCAGCCTCCAAGGACAGGCTGCTCCAGCCTGGGAGCAGGGCCCCTCTCTCCACAGGTGTCCCACAGGGTCACAGCCTCTTCCAGGCACCCACCTGGTCCAGCATGGGGCTCCTCCATGGGCTGTGGCTGGATCTCTGCATCCCCAATGGATCCCCATGGGCTGTGGGTGGATCTCTGCATCCCCCATGGATCCCATGGGCTGTGGGTGGATCTCTGCATCCCCCATGGATCCCCATGGGCTGTGGGTGGATCTCTGCATCCCCATGGATCCCATGGGCTGTGGGTAGATCTCTGCATCCCCATGGATCCCATGGGCTGTGGGTGGATCTCTGCATCCCCATGGATCCCCATGGGCTGTGGGTGGATCTCTGCATCCCCCATGGATCCCATGGGCTGTGGGTGGATCTCTGCATCCCCCATGGATCCCCCATGGGCTGTGGGTGGATCTCTGCATTCCCCATGGATTCCCATGGGCTGTGGGTGGATCTCTGCATCCCCCATGGATCCCATGGGCTGTGGGTGGATCTCTGCATCCCCATGGATCCCATGGGCTGTGGGTGGATCTCTGCATCCCCATGGATCCCATGGGCTGTGGGTGGATCTCTGCGTCCCCATGGATCCCATGGGCTGCAGGGGCACAGCTGCTTCACCATGGTCTGTCTGTACCACAGGCTGCAGGGGAATCTCGGCTCCAGCCCCTGGAGCACCTCCTGCCCCTCCTTCTCCACTGACCTTGGTGTCAGCAGTTGTTTCCCTCACGTGTTCTCACCTCATCCTCTTCTCAGGCTAGAATTAAAACTGCATTCCCACCTTTGTTTTGGTTTCTTCTTAAATATGATATCATAGAGGCATTACCATCATCTCTAGTTGGCTCAGCCTTGGTCAGCAGCATGTTCATCTTCAGAGCCATCAGCCATTGGCTCTGCTGGACATGGTGGAAGTTTCCAGCAGCTTCTCCAGAAGCCACCTCTGTGGTGTCCCCGCTACAAAAAACCAGGCCAAAATGCAGCTTTCCTTACTTGATCCCTGGTGGTTTGGACAATCTCTTTGCACTCTCCCAGGCTCCCTGTGCTTGCCTCCATCCTCTGTGTGTTTCCTTGTGTTTGAGTTTGTCTAGGGGTTCCTTCTTCATCCATGCAGGCCTCCTGGCATTTTTTGCCTTTCTCCTTGCTGGGGTATATTGCTGCTGAGCTTGAAGGAGGTGATCTTGAATATCAACCAACTTTCCTGGGCTTCTCTTCTTTTCTCTCCAGGACTTTATCCCTAAATACCCCTTAGGAAGCCAAGATCTGCAATCCTGAAGTTCAGGGTTCTGAGCTTGCTGTGCACCTTCATCACTGTCCTGGAAATCTCAAACTCCACTATTTCATGGTCACTGCAGCCAAGACTGCCTTTGGGCTTCCCATTCCCCACCAGCCTCTCCTTCTTGGTGAGAACAAAGTCCTTCATAACACATCTCCTTCTTCTCTATCACTTGGAGAAGGAAATTATCATTATGTTCCAAAAACCTCCTGGATTGCTGATGTCCTGCTGTATTCTCCCTTGAACAGCTATCAGAGTGGTTCAAGTCCCCTCTGTGGACCAGGCTTGTGAATGTGAGGCTGCTCCCATCTGTCTGTGGAGGGACTCATCTGCTCAGTGTTCCTGGTCAGGCAGCCTGTAGTGGGCCCCTGGTATAATGTCATCTGTCCCTGCCCTGCCCTCAACCCAGACCCATGAGCTCTCAGCTGACTCCTCATTCATTCCAGCACAGACCTCCATCCACTTCAGCGTGTTCTTGGCAGAGAACAACACTCTTTCCTGGTCTCTCCTGCCTGTTTCCAAAAGAGCCTGTAACCTCTCATTCCAATGCTCCAGTAAGAGTCACCCCACTATACCTCTGTGGTGCCTGTTAGCCCTCTCTAACTCCTCTTGTTTGTTCCCTGTGAAATGTGTGTTGGCATTTAAGTTCAGTACCTAATGAAGCTGACTTACTGGCTGGAGTATCAGGAATTCCTTCATGGCTTTTCATGTATTCTCCTCCTGACCTGCTCCAAGCTCTGGGCATCTCTTGCTGACTTGCCATCAGACTGGAAGGACTAAGAGGATCTGAGGTTCCCATCTCCTGACACCTTAAATTTAAAGCCCTCTTTAAATTTAAGCCTCTTTAAAGCCTGGCAAGCCTATGGCCGAAGATGCTCTTCCCCTTATCTGACAGACAGACTCCATCAGCCCTTAGTACACCTGGATCCTCATGTGGTCCAAGAGGCCTAAACCTTGACTGTGGTACCAGCCTGCAACCATTTGTTGATTTTCCAGACCTGACTGGCCCTTTCAAACACCTTCCCTTTCCTGGTAGGATTAATGAAACAGCAGTGTGTAATAGTCAGTGGAACTGTACAAGGCTCAGTAGCCATCCCTGCTAGGACTCCCCAGAAAGAAGCAACTCTCTAGAGAGTGTGTCAGATCATCAAAATGTTACCTCTGAACCTCTCAGAAGTCACCTACTGCTATCACCTCTAGCCTTTTCTCAGTTGTGCTGGCTGTGATGTGGGACCAGATGGGGCTGCTTTACTGGTTATACAGGACCAGATGGGGCTGCCTTACTCAGCTCCAGTGCCTCTCGTGATGTGACACGTCTTTCCTCTTCAGTCTGCAGAGAAACAAAGTGGTTATGCAAGGGCACTTCAGGCTTCAGGAAAGTCTCTTCCCCCTGTGGTCCTTGCCATTGCAAGCTTCCATTCTTCTGCATTAGTAGTCCCCTTGCCTCCCATGTATGCTGATGAGGGAGGTTTTTTTGGCTGTTTGGTTGTTATGAGGCCATTGCAAGCTGAATTTGGGACCAGCCATCTAACACCTTTTCAGTCTCCCTGATATGATGCAGCCTCCTCACTGCCTTCTGCAACTCAGCCAACTGCTGCAGGAGGTGCACCACCTGAGCACGTTCTGCACGTAGTGTGCTGCCTGTCCCTGCCCCAGGAACAATGTGTCTTTTCCTGCAATCTGAGATCTACCCTATCTATCCTGGTTGTGTCTGCTGTCCCCACCCAGACAGAACTGCTTTAGGGAGAGGCTGCATTGCAGACCACAGATTATAGCCACAAGATTGTGTATCCCTGCCTGTTTCAGAGGGCTTCTCTCTGATCTACTGCTGTGATGCAAACAGTGACACGACTGTCCCATCTCCTTTCCTTTGACTTCACAAAAACAGAAGGGCTCTAGTGAGACCCAACCACAGCCAGGACAATTCACCTTTGCATGAGGCTTTCTACAGTTTTCCAGTGACACCTACAGACCTAATTGTAGAAGTCCCTGCTGGGATCATGGAAGGCCACTCCTTTGGCAGGAAAAGGATATGAGTCCCCAGCATAGCTGGTCCATGCCTTAACATCAAAATCCCTCTGTTCTGATAAGATTTCAGCTTTACTTTTTCCATAGCTTTTCTAGGGAAAGGCACATCTATATAAGTGAGCTGTGAGATAGATGAGTTATAGAGTCTTGAACAGAAAAGTACACAGCAGATCGTCTACTTCAGCTGTGGTGGTAATTACAGACTAGCATGGACACTAGAGCCTCTTTTGTTCTAAACACAAAATGCAAAGTTAGCCAAGCCAGCAGGAACAGCTGATGGTGCAAAGTAGGTACCTGTGTGAGCTGCCTGGCTGCACTGCTGGCAGTGCCATCATGCTTTTATGGCATGCTGTCAGGGTATGACAAATCATACAGGGAGGGAGCAACTACTCATTAGCAATTGAGAATGAGCATCACACATCTCTATGTTTCATGCATTAGTAGAGAGAAAAGTCTCCTCTTTATAGAATCTCTTTTATGTGCTTGGATAAAGATTAAATAGTCTTAGCTGGTGCAAGGCAGACTCTGACCAGGGCAACAGCAGGTTTTGGAGACAGTTGCTAGCAGTATTTCTTACTCCTATAACATATCCTTCAAAACATCCTAGCTAACCGTAGTTTAACCTATAGCTAATTTCACATGGTCATTTAAAATATCTGAGATTATACTTCACACATTGTCACACATTAACTTGTAAGCACAATTTGGCAAATATAAGGGCCTTTCCTTTATGCTGATCCAACACACCCTTGCATCTATAAAATACTTTTTAAAAGACTGATACAGCAAGAAGAGGTTAATCTTTTCTTAAACCACCCTTTATTAAGAAACATAAACATCTGTAAAGTTATAAAATTATAAAGTATCAAGTGCTTCTTGCTTCCCAGTACAGTGGAATTCAAAAGTGGCAGGTAAATTTGGCATTAATCTGTTTGGTGTGTTAATTCCAGGGCTGCAGAACTGACTAGTTTTGCAGCTAGTTTTGCAAAAGATAGCTAATCTCATTCCTCTGACAGGTTTAAACAATCTTGTTTCACTTTGGTTTCTACTTCTTTACTGCTCCTTTTGACAAACATCAGTGTTTACTAGTGATAGCAAGGCTGGAGCTGTGGGAATGCACAGGCTCCTTAGAAGGATGTGAACAGGTGTTTTACAAAGGGAGAGTCTTCCAGTTGCTGATGGGGAAGAGAATTCAGGCACTGAGAGAGCTCCTTTGTACAGTGTTCTTCAGGGACAGGGTGTTCTTGGCATTGGGATCATCTTCTAGCTGGACTGGATAAAGCTAGTCACAGGTTCCACTTGCATCAAGGTCCCTTTATCAGCAAGAACTCAGATTCCCTTGAAATACATAAACCAGGAAGCATCACAAAATCCCAACAATGTAATTTTTTTACCACGAAAGTGTTATAAAGTAAGAATTTCTCATGTAGTACACCTAGACCTGAACTCCAAAGTGAGACATTACACTGCTATGGAACTACTGTAAAATGAAAAATCCAGTCGTATCCATTGTAATTGTCAGTGTAACTGAACTCCAAACGGGATTTTTTGTGTCAGTTTCCCTCTCATCTAACACTAAAGAACAGATGTCAGTTGCAGAGATGGATGGTGGAAGGTGTTTGTTGACATTGTTTTTCACTTGGTCTCCTTCCCAAAGCCCCTGTCACTTGCAGAAACTTATGACAAGTCCCTACACTAAAGTGTCGCCTTTGTGAGTTCTTCTGCCAGCTTCCACCAATGACACTACAGTGTCATTGCTCAGAGTGATGCTCTATAGGAGAGCATCACATTAGTCTAAGACTAAACCAACAGGTTCATGTTCTTGTGGAAAACTTAAACCACTGAAATTGCAAGAGAGGTGAAGAAACAGAATCTCAAGTAAAACAAGCTAATCTTTAATGTCTCAGCATTTAGCAAGGAATCAGAGGGGTGAGAAATGCTGCTGTATTTAACTTTTGCTGCTTACTGATATTTTCTTTTATAGGCAGCACTTCAGGCAAGGCTTTTCTTTTCTTGTAGAAGAAAAAGTGACTCACTGTAACAGACTTACATTTACAGATCACATACATACATATCCCCACTGGAATGAAAGGATGCTCTAGCTTCTACTGCCCTTTAGCTAAAAGGCAGAATTAGCTCCAACATGAGTGGTTAGGCTGTACCACAGTCCCTAAACAGAAGTTTTCCACTGGGTTTGTGGTAGGCACAGCTTCCATCTCTCTGAAACCTTCACCCTGGATCCACATACATGAAAATTTAAAAATGGCTGAAATACAGTGCTGCCCTCCACTGTGACATTTCTTTAGCCTGAATCAAGTCAGCCAAAAACTCTTGTTCATAGTGCATAAAAAACTCTAGTGCATAATTGTCCATTGTCACTTTGACCTTTCTGCCAGGACAGCCATTTTTAACAGCCCAGATCCCCAAAAAAACAGAAGACTGAGAGATGCACAGCAAAGGTACTATTTGCTCTAGTCCTTGCTTTTTGTGCAACATGACATGGATGGATATTCTCAGTGTAGCATCTCAGGATTGGTCCTCTGAGTCCTTGATTATTGGCATCCCCTTTTTGCCCTGTTTAGGATTCAGGAACATGTGCTGTTGTTGCATCTTCTGCCTTGGCCAAATCAGCACTGATTGTCTCAGCATGGAGCCGCTTGTACTCAGTGTGGAAGAAGATGACGTAGAAGCAAGCCATCCCACTGCAGAGGCCAGCCAGCACCAGTACTGGAGCTGTGAGAGAGATACACTTTTAGGCAGCAAATCCCCATGGGTGCAGAAATATACAGGTCAAAACAGCATATTGTGTCTAACCTCCTCCCAAGGGATACCCCTGAGGATAGGGTGCAGAGCACAGTGGGACATTATCAGTTTGGTAACAGACAGATCTTGCTTTACCTAACACAGGCATAGGAATAGTATTTAGGTAAAATGTGGAAGACTTCCAGAACACTGTGTCCTGCATGACCCCCCAGGTCTCACACCAGTGCACCCATTGTACTTGTAGGAGTCTGTGTTTCTCTATAAACTACAGATTTGTGTGTTTGAGGGTGGTGAAAAACATTACAAAAAAGATTGAATCAAATCACTTGAGGTCCACAAGGGAACAGGTCCTCACAGGTAGTACTTCTTGTTGTATCATCTGAGAGCAAAGTATAGAAAAATTCACTAAATGTGAACTGTTATTAACAACAAATTGTGTTTAAAGAATATTTTCTGAAGGAAAAGAAAAAGTGTATCTAGAAGACTATGCAACAAAGCCTGGAAGCAGTTCTAATTTCACCAGTGTCACAAATGAACATCTTCATCCCTTTCTCTACAGGTTTTCCTGTATGTATCAGACCACAAAAGGAATAGGAATGGGTACCTAATCCCAAGATCCAGCTCTGATCTGATTAAAAGGCAAATTGCAGGCTTTCAGAGATGAAGCAGTCAAATTGGTTTTTGGGGAGAGCTATTATGAAGCTCGATCCCTTACAGCTAGTAGACCTTATTTTGGAGAGTTTCTGCTCTGCCAAGCAGGATATATTTAATAGGTGATGGTCAGCCTTTGCTTATGGTGTCCCCAGATGTCAGTATTACATAAACATGAACCAGTTGAGAGATCAAGACTAGGATTCAGCCTGCACTGAAAACAGTTATGTGCTCCTGTTCATCTCAGTTGCTGTCTCTTCTGACCAGCTAGAAAAGGAAGGGAAATTTCGAATAAGTCGGAACAAAGCTGTATGAGTATGTCACAAACACAGGAAGCTGTGTGTGTAGAAGAAAGGGATGTACCTTTCAGTCAAAGCATTTGTAACCTTCGTCTCTGATATGAAAACCAGCCCTGGTTATGCTACATGGGCAGTGTCTTCCCCTCAGAACATCTGCTTTCTAGCTCTATGAAAGTCAAGTCTCTGCAGGCTGACTGCAAGAAAAATTCTAACCCAGAGCCAGCAGTGGCATTCATGGCACCTTAAGAGTTCTTTCCATGTCAATCTTGCAGAATGAGTTTAGCAGGAGTAGCAAGGAGTGCACCATCAGGTTATGAAAGGGGGTTAGAAGATATGCTGCAATAGGAATGAGACTTGCAGGGTTCCTCACACTGAGACCTAGAGGAGAGTGGGGAGTACATGGGGTACAACTGAGTTTCCAGCATAATTTCCCAAGGACGTACTTACTTGTCCAGTCCAGGCCTCCATCCTGGTCAAGAGCACAGGTGGAGAATGGATCCTCAGAAACACGGACGGTGAGAGCTTGTAGAAGAATCATTAAAATCACACCCTCAATCTGGCTGTGGGGAGAAGTTACGTTAAGTTACTACATAACATGCTTGTTGTGTTACCTGCCAGAGGTACCAGTGCTGCAGAAAAGGTCACCTTCCCCAGCTGGAAGAGAATGATGCCCCTTTTTGGAGCACGGTTGTTCTAGCAGAGAAAGCTACTGCCGGATTTCTCTGGCCCAGGTATTTAGTTAACTGCTTCTGGCCCACAGGGTGTCCAGGTCAACTCCAGACTCAGGGCCAGCGTGGCAGGATCACTATATACTCCTTCTGAAGGTAAGCAGGTGTTGAACTACATCTGTCGAAAAGCTGAGGCATATTCATTGGGCAGAGACTTGGAAACACTTCTCACTTCAGGACTGAGGATGCAAGAAAGGCTATGGCTTCAGCCTCCTCCTCATTCATAGCTGGCTAGCAGCAGTCACTAAGTCCACAACCAGTGAGAGACAACAGCCTTCAAAGGCAATGTCTGATGCCCCTCACTGATGTTTCTTGCTGCTGTACCTCCACCTGACACAAACACATGGCATCAGATCACTGGTGTCACTGCTTAGAGCTCCAGCAAGTCATTCCTGCTGAAGTCCAGAGCCAGCCCTAGGCAGGTAAATTGGTAACTGGAAGGATGGCCATTGTCCCTCAGGGACTGATGAGCCCCATCTCCCTCAGCAGAGCAGAGGGAACTGACTCATCCCTGTATTATTGTGGGAATGGCTGCGTGTATGAGTGTTGGAACCCAAGCTCATCTGTCAATTGGATTTAATCTGTCTTCTTACCTTGCAACAAAAATCAGGCCTGTAGATGTGCCCTCTCCTACAGGGTAGGAGCACTCCACAGCCAGCTCCATGGCAATGGGGTAGATGGCAAAACCAAAGAAACCGAAAAGAGAACTTGTGATGGCCAACATGATGGCCTGATGTCTGAACCGAGAAATCTGCAGGCAAAAAAAAACAATACCAAAGTCTCAGTGTCAGCACTGCTGTGCAGAAGGTCTCTGAACCTTTAACCTGCAGGAAGTCTCAGGGGGTGATTCGCCAGTATAGTCCCCAGCTTTTCCTGAAATAAATTTTACTTTCAACCCTCTAGAGTCAACAAAAGGCTACAAAATGGAGAGCCATCTGTTGAACTGAAGTAAGGAGAGGATCAGCAGAATTACCTGAAAAGCATTGATTTGGTTGTACTACAGCAACTTGACGGGTCAGTAACTTACCAGGAGTATGTTCAACATCTCTCTAGGGCAAAGTGAAACACACACCTTTGTCCCAAAGCAAAGTAACATTTTGGAAATTGTATTTGCCTTAGGTTACTTGTGAGAATTCTGGATTGCTGCAGCTCAGTGATAAGGAAAATCAGTCAGACACGCGTTTGTAACACTGGGATTTTAACATCAAAAGACCCAAGCAAAAAAGCAAACAAAAAACCCACCTGAAATATTTACAAAACCTGGAGATTAGTTTAGTGCCTAGAACGGCCTTGTCCCTAACTCTGGAGGAAAGAGCAAGACCTTGTCCAGCCAATGTTACTAAAGATGAAGTGCTATGCTGCTGGTACCTCCTTCCTTGACCATGTAATGAATTCCCACAGAGAAACATGAGGTGTCTGTCCTGGCATGGCAGCAAACCTGGCGCAGCTAAACTGGTTAAGTTAAGGAAATCTCTGTGTCTGGAACCTGAGTTCAAAGCGCAAAGGGATCAAACTAATTTGAATGAGTGATTTTTGTTCTACTACTTTGAACTAACAGTTCATCTGTATGGGATGAAGGTGTGGGAGGAGGGAAGGGAAGGAGGAATAGGTTTGCTTGTTGCTCCTAACACAGCCTCTGGCCTACTCACTGCTTTACCTGAGTCCAGGCAAGCTGACTCATATTAAGATTATCCCCAAAACAAATGCCAGAATATGAAAGGGAAAATGCAAGGTGTGCTTTAGACACCTTGTCCTACATTGACAAAAGCATTGTGTTTGTCTGTCTCTTCCAAATGGAGCTACCATCTCTGGGGTCTTGGCCCAAGAGAAGGTGTGATCACCCTCTAGAGAAAGTCTGGATTTTTTGTCACAGAAGAGAAACGCACAGCATAAGATGCTGGAAAAGCAGAAACCTGCACCATTCTGGGTCCTCTGCAGTGCTGTGTGTCATGATCAGATTCCTCAGATTCCTGCTGTGTGATGGCTCCATTTGGCAATGGCTGTGCTTGAGTGCAGTATTTGTACCCCGGCCCCATGGGTGTAAAGTCTTCAGGTTGTGCATTCCTCTCCTGCCTGAATTCAAGTGCTCTCCTCTTCTGCCTCTCTTGTCCCCCTCAAGGAGGTACTTCAGAACTAGAATATAACTAGGTTCTTTTCACTAATGTTACAACCCTGACACTCATCACTGTTAAAAGCAGGTGTTAGAAAACCATTACATTCTTGATCATTTTTGTGATACAAATACTTAGCAATTCCCCCTTTTTTTTTTTTTTTTTTTTTTTTTTTTTTTTTTTTTTGTTTGTTTGTTTTTTTGCTTGGTTGGTTGATTTTTTTTTTTTTTTAAATAATGGTCTTAGGAGTCAGTAAGCAAACATGGTGATCCAGTACAGGGAAGTCAAATTATGCCTATTTTTCTATATCCTAAATCAGTCTGTCTCAGGCTCCACAGTGACTGTCAAATCCTCAGTAAAGGGTTTTTCTTTAAAACATTCCTAGCCCAAAGAGATAATCCCAAAGCATAACACAGGGCTTAATAAACACTATGACATCAAATGACCTTGGTTTAAGTTGATGATTTATCAGATGGCAACAGAAATAAGCCCATGGGAATGGCACAATGCAAGGGAGAACTCACCACTGCGAACATGATGCTGGCAAGTGCACTCAGGCAGAAACTAATCTTGGTAGACTCTATGAACTTCCTTGTCCGGTCAACATACATGCCTAGCAGGAAAGCACCCAACAAACCACAGACTGTGAACAGTGCACCATTCAGGCCAGCAAAATCCTGGAGGGCAGAAGAACAAGTAGTGAGAAACTAGAGCAGTTAGAAAGAGGTTTTAATGTCACTGACCCATCCAGCCAGCTACCAGTGGTTCACTTACTGAGGTAGGAAAAGCTTTCTTGCCCACTGCAGTAGCTGAGACCTTCATAGGGCTCTGAGTAGCAAATGATAGAGTCCAGGTGCTTCTACAAGTGTGTGGGGACAGCAGGGTGACAGCACTCGAAAAGGATGACAAGTCTCTGTACACCTGTCAAGGGAGGCTGGATGCAGAGCAAAAGTAGTTTCCTGGCATTAAATATTCCAGCCTGGAGCCACTGGCCTCTTCCAGGGGCAATCAGGTGCTTTGTCCACACTGGTGGCAACAGACCCAACTGCCTTGGGACCTGTTGATGTCTATAATTATCCTCCTGGCCCTTTTCTTACTAGGGACCTGCACTGGCATACCTAAAGCATGTTAGAGGAGACACCAGCTGTGTCAAAGTCTAATTAGAGAGGCAGTGAGCAATGGCTAGGATAGGGTACATGCTCTGTTGCCTGCAGTGATTGCCCTTTGCTTGTAGCACTTCTTCAGCTCCATAAGAACTCAAACGCAGACAGCAATCCTGAAAGCAGAGAAGCTTTTAAAAAATGTGGAAAAATATCTTCAGGATCCTCAGGGGCACTGGAAGGAAAGGTTATATGGAATAGCTTCTCTGGGCTAAAGGGCCAGGACAAGCCAGTCATACAGAGACAAAATCATGATGCACAGAAAGCAAGGCTGCAAAGTTTAAAAGGTTTCCAGTTAAAAGCCAATGGAGTGTGCAAAATGTGACCTGGCTATGGAGCCCTGAGCCAGATATCAGATCTGGGAGCTGAAAAGGGGGTGGACAGAGACCAGACATGTAAATGTGCATACATAAAGATGGAGAGGTGTTTTAAGAGGACCTCCATGGCAATACAAACACCAGGACTGAAGTGCAGCCTGCTGAGAGGAAACACCTGAACTCGGGGACCTCCTAATAAGCAGGAGGGAGAGAGCAGCAGGAACCAGCTGTGCACATACTGTGCTGAACTGTGAATGCAGCACCTGCTGGCGTCATGAGAAGGATGAAGAAACAGCTGTCATAGTACCACTGACCTCTTCTGCCGCCCTGTCTTCATGAAATCTGTGCAAAGAGGAAAAGGTGCTTGCATCAGCTGGTCTTCAGCTCCCCTCTAGGGCCTGTCTAAGACCCATTCTACTCTGGAGTAGCTGACAGAAGGCTGCATAGATAGCAATGCTCTGGAGTGGCTTAGGAAAATCACAACATTCTTTTTTCCTAAAAAATTTTTCATTTGTAAATGGGAGCTGGCCACAGGCAATAATGAAAATGATGAAAATGCAGGTCATCTATTATACTAAGAGTTTGATTGTGCTCTGGATTAATCTACTGCTTAATCTATATTAGATAACATAAGCAAATGAGATATGAGAGTGCAGCATATTCAGTTGTCTTCATTTTGCTCTCAGTCCTTTACGAGGGAAAATCAATTTGATTGTATCATAGACAATGTGGACAATGGGGAGAAAAGGAAGAAGACTCACATTTGAATACCCCTTTTCACAAAGGATCTGTTCTAGCAGAGCTGAAAAGCAGGTGAACATCCCAATTCCTCCTCCAAAACACACTGCCAGGATTATGTATGGCTTGTTTCTCAGGAGCTAAAAAAACCAAAAGAAGTTAATATAAATAAATGGAGGAGGAAAAAGGCCTGGCTGTGACAGCAAACTTGAGGGTTAGTGGCTCTGACTCCTCAGTTGAAAATTTTGACAAGGTAACCCCATGATCATTGACAAAAGTATGGCTTTGTCCTGTCAGTTCAGCCAGAGGACAAATTAAAATGGGGACCCTGGAGGGAGGAAGGAATTCTTCAGTGCTCAAATTCTTCCTTTGCTTTGCCATGCGCTATCCTACCCGTTACTGCATCTGTTCAGAAGACTCAGGTTATATGCTCCTCTTGGATAAGCCCAAGTCTGCCTGTTTGAGCTATCTGAATGGCTGCCAGCCCACAGTTGAATGGTCAGATAGCATCTCTTGCAGCTTTGCTGTGAGCAGCTTCCACTGCCTGAGGAAGGAAGGGATTCGGATCTCCTTCAAGGGGCTTTCCATGACAGGTTTGGGGGAGTGGCATTCAGAGTCTGCTTCATAATTGCAGATTGTTCAGCATATCCCTGTCTTGCAGGGCTGCATCCCTTACTCCAGCATGGCAGTCCCTATGCTGTAACACTTACCATTTTGAGCCCTGTGAAGAATGGCTGTGAGTTGGAGTTAGTGGCACTGGCTGATGGAGGCGTTGGCGGGACCTTCTCGTGAATCCCCAGAGTTGCTAGAGCACAGGCTGTTACTGCTGGGACAGCATAAATACCCAGCTACACAACAGAAGGACAAGACAAGTTACCAGTCTTTCCAGCTCTACTACCTCCAAACAAATAAATCAGCTGGACCCAAATCAGCCCAGCTGACTGATTAAAGCAGTTTGCATTTACCATCAATGGAATGTGCTTTCCTTCAGGAACTAGTGCAGGCGACAACAAGTTTGCTATAAGAATGCCCAAGGGATTGGCTGGAAGGAAATAGAAGAGAAACTTTTTTCATGCAAGCAGTCAGAATCATGTATCCACCCCTATTGCCTGTCAGTACCACAGCTGCAGCACGGTAATAAAGGCATATAAAGGGAGAACCAGGAGGGGAACACTAGGAGAAGCTGACTGTGGTCTTACTGCTGCCACATCTGTTGTCGCACCCCCATAAAATCCATTCTATAAAACCAACTCTCTTCAACTCCTAACTCCTGTAAACTGTTTTTCAACTATGGACTTTGATGTCCTTACTCTCACAAGGCTGTCTCAGTAAAGGTCAAGCTGAAAGGACAAAATTTAAATGGGCAAATCCATGTCATCTGACCTGGTGTTACATAGTAGGAGTTACAGAGGTGTTTTTCCTTCGGTATTCCTCTATGTCATTAAGCATGTATATATACACTGTGTAGAGGATTCTCCTGCTCAAGGGGCAACAGCCACAGTGCTCTTAGTCTCTGCTGCCATGACAGATGCTCCTTTCCCTTAATTGTCTTAGTGGCTTAACTGCATTTACACTAATATGTCCATGTCCTTCTTATATATAGGAATCCACAACCAGACACAGCTCTTCAGATGTGGACAGGTGACCTCCCTCAAGCTGCTGGCAATGCTCTTTACGAGGGTTACCAGGATGCCATTACTTTTCTCTGCAAAAGGCCATGAATAGCACTCTAAAGAGACACTGGGTCATTCCTAAGGCCTTTCAAGCCTTTATACTTCCTTTGCAAAGGCCAGGCAGGTATACAAGTTGATCTCTGCTATCAGCTGCAAAAATTGCATGCCAGCAGAGAATCTTGCAGAATTTCTACAGGAGGCAGTTGCATTATTATGAAGCTGGAGATGAGCAGTGTGTGAATCAGCATTCCTGGGACTCCATTTGGGAATATCCAAAATTGCAGGTGACAGTTTTTTTAACGTTAAGGCAACATTCTACAAATAGTCATACAAGTAAAGCTGCTTTTCTACTAGTGTGCAGGGATGGAGTTAAGAAAGGCAAAGCCAGCCTGATGAATCTGGTGAAGGGCAATGGGAAAGGCACCCTTGGGCCTGTTGCTGGATGGGGCAGGAGACTCAGTGATAAAGGACACAAAAAACATCAAGGTATTCAATGCCTTCTTCACCTCTTCCATGATTAGTAAGACTGACCTTCAGCTCTGAGACCAGAGGTAAAGTTTGAAGCAATGAGGATTTACCCTCAATGGAGAAAGACTAGGTTGGAGAACATTAAATAAGCCAGCCATGGGACTGATAGGATGCATCAGCACTGAAGCAACAGATTGTTTCCATTGCAAGGCCATTTCTGGTTACCTTTAAAAGCCCACAACAATTCCAAGAGACTCCTGAGGACTGAAAGAGAGCAAACATCACACCCATCTTCAAGAAGAACAAGAAAGAGAATCCAGGGAACTTCAGGCCTTTCAGTCTTACTTTGTTCCCTGGGAAGGTCATGGAACGATCAATCCTTGCGACCATCTCCAGGCACATGAAGGACGACAAGGTGAAAAGGAAAAATGGTTAACTAACCTGGTAGCTTTTGTACAATGAAACAACTGCTGGATGGATGAGGAAAGAGCAGTTGACATTGTCTCCATAACAACCTTGAAGACAAACTGATGAAGTACTGTCTAGACAAGTGAACAGTGAGATGAACTGAAATCCAGGTGAATGGCCGGGCCCAGAGGATTGTCATCACTGACATGAAGACCAGCTGGATGCCCATCATTACTGATGCACCCCAGGGGTTGATACTGGGGCTATACAGTTTACGTGGATGATAGGACAGAGAGCACCCACAGCTAGTTTGCAGATGATGTGACACTGAGAGGAGTGACTTGCAGAAGAGATGGCCATGCTGCCACTCAGAGGCACTGCAACAGACTGGAGAAACAGGCAGAGAGGAACCTTGTGAAGTTTGTCTAAAGGAAATATAATAGGTTGCACTACAGGGAAAGAACAGTAACTCATCCACCAGTAAGTACCCCTTTGAGACTCACCAACTGGAAAGCAGCTCTGCAGGGAAGGACCAGAGGAGGAGTGGGTAGGGTGTCCTCGTGGACACCAACTTGATTATGAGCCAGCAACACAGCCTTCTGATAAAGAAAGCAAGCAAGCCACTGCAATCCTGGACTCAGCACTAGGCAGTGTTGTCAGTGGGAGCTGGTTTTACCCTCCACTCAGCACTAGCAAGCCCACATCTGGAAAACTGTGAGCAGTTCTCAGGTTCCCAGTGAGGGAAACATGAATTCACTGGTCCAGAAAACAGAAAAGATGATTGGAGGACTGGAGCTTCTGTCATGTGAGGAGACACTAAGAGAGCTGGGACTGATCAGCCTGGAGAAGCTGCTGGAAAGCAGTTTTGCAGAGAAGGATGTGGGGTCCTGGTAGATTGCAAGTTGACCATAAGCCAGCAATGCATCCTTGTGGAAAGGTGCCCAACAGCATGCTGAGCTGTATCAGGAGAAGCAGGTGGAAGATCATGATCGTCCTTCTCTGTTAAACCCTGGTGAGAAACCTACAGAGTGCCAAGTCAAATGCTGGGCTCCTCAATACAAGGTACCAAGTTAGTGGAGCAAGTCCAGTCAAAGGCCAAAGACTTGATTAAAGGTCTAGAACATCTCATACCTAAGGAGGCTGGGACAGCTGACACTGATTAGCCTGGAGAAAAGAACACTGATCAGCAATTATGAAGATGGAGCCAGACTTCACTCAGTGATGTACAAAGTGTAACACAGGAAATTCTACCTGAATATAAACTGCTTTACTGTGGTAGCTATCCAGCACTGAAACAAGATGCTCTGAAAAGCAAGCTGGTACACCTCCATCCCTGGAGATAATCAAAACCTGACTCAACATAAACCTGGGCAATCTGGTCTAGACAACACTGGTTAAGCAGGGGGTTGGACAAGATGATTCCAAGAGCTGCTTTCCACCCCTGATGCTGAAACATCATTAATAATCCTATAGCACACAACTGTAGCATTTCTATTCTGTGCTTGGGAAAGTACTACCTTATGATGCTGGTGAAATATTACCTGTTTCTAAGTACATGGAATCAAGTAAACAGCGGTTTCCAAGGAGATGGATTACTTCTCTGTTGGGATAAAATGCAACTGGGCATTGTAGAGCACTGCCTGTAAACTAGTCAGCTGCTTCCATGAACTATCAACATGCTGAACCAGTTCCAGAAAGTGTAGATGAGGGTTGGAAAGATATAGGTGAGCACTGGGCTAAACTTGAAAGGACTGAGACCACCTGAGTAATCACATGGTTTCAGTTGCCTTCTTTTCCAGGGAAGAGCTACTACATGGCCTAGATTATGAATAGAAAGGAGATCACTGAGTTAATCAACTATACATTATGATCCAGGGGTCCTGGTGGAGTAGCTTACACTACTCTGCAGTGGGGCTGTGTGTTTTGTGGTCAGTGATGCTGATGCACTAAAACTTTTCAGGGTGCAGAAAATGACAACCCAACAGACCTCAGTAAATGAAGACCCCTATGGATGAAGCAGAGGTCACTTCAGTGAACTCAGACAACTTCTACTTCCCTACTCTTTCTTCTACTCCTGACACAGGAGATTTCTTGTGATCTTCACAGGGAATGAGTTCTTGGCCCTACACTGCTTCTCTCTGAGTAAGTCTCTACAAGTGATGAGTAGAACAAACACTCAGGAGCTGAGTCATTAATCATTATGACAGCTGAGTCATAGTAATTTCAGCTGCTCAGCAGGATCCTGGGTGTAAGGTTCATATTTGTCACATAAGCCCAGGGAAGCCTACCCATAGGCATTAACAGCAGGAGGCTGTAGAGCCAGTTTCTGTAGGCAGCACTGATACTGACAGTACTGGAACACTGTGTGCTGCTCAGCATTCATTACACAGGAAGTGGGCACTGATAAATTGGAGCAAGATGACACAAAAAGCTCACATCAGTAACAGAAGAATGGAGACAAGTGGGAAGACGCAAAGGGAAATTTGGCTGTAAAGTGGCTGGGTGGGAGACATTCAGTCTTTCAAGACAAAGAAGAGAAGAGCGATTCTGTCCTTAACTACCTCACAGACAGGTGCGACAAGACTGAATACATGGGGCATAAAGAGTATCGGGATGCTGACATTTGCCATGAGCTAATTAACCACTGGATTAAATGACTGGAGCTGCAGTAGATGCTCCTTCCAGACAGTATTTAATTTTTCTTGAAATGAGATCCTGATACATCAGGATCCTGGTACAGCAGACATTATGCATGTAACTAGGCATTATTAATGGAAGCCTTCCATAGAGCAACATGCAGGTATTGCAGCAGACAACAATAGCAGCCCATTCAGCCTGCACTCTGACATACCAACATGCCAGACATCAAACAGATTTAGGTCTTGGGATGCCACTGTTCCTTGGTCTTCAGGTTTGTTCTTTGTCATAGTTAGATTCATTTGGTTCTGTAAAGACTGAGGGTGCTGCATGAATAAAATGCTCTTTAACTTCTCTGGCTGCTCTCTCACTTAAAAAGAGCACTTTGTTTGCAGGCTGCAGTCCTTCTGGGCAGTGAAGCACGGAGTACCCAGTGGTTTCTTGGTAGTGCTTGTATCGTGCCACACTGACAACAGAGCTCCTTCTCCAGCAGGGGAGGTGAAGGTCTGTCTCAGCACTGGAAAACCAGGTGAGTCATCATATCCACCCTATGCTTGGAAAAGCTCTGCAAAAATAATTTATTCATTCTGACATCACAGATTCCTTCTTGCTAAACAACAGTGCCTGTGCTATAGTCTGGCAGCAGCATTGGAAAAGCTGCATAGGAGTGCTCTTCTTTCCCCATGCCTAATCCTTCCTTAAGGCTTGAGGCAATGGGGAGGGAAGGCAGCTACTGGCTGTTTTGAGGGAAGGACAGATGGAGCTGCCACACACATACAGGTACTATGAGATTTCACAGCTGGAGCCCGTAAACCAGCCCAGTTTCTGGAGCACCTCTCAAGTTGTTAGAGAAAAGAGGAAGAGATTTCTCTGGTTGCTGGGTAAAATGTCACATGAAGGGAGGAAACAGGTCTATCAAGTGGAGTATCCTGTCTGTGCCCAGAGGAACCAAGAGAGGAATGTGATTAGAGCAAGCTTATCTGATGCCTCTCCTCCAGTTGCCCAGCTTCCAGGCACTTAGTAAGGCAGGTGTGCTTCCTGCATGGATAGTCCTGCCATTTAGCATCCCCAACATGTTTGTGCAGACAGACAAGTATATTTTATCTGTGTGTGCATACATACCAATTAAGTATAAGTGCTCAGCCTTCCTACTGGATGAACTGGTGGGCAAAATTGCGACAGCAGCCTCATCTCACCTCTAGCCAGTTACAGAATTTGGCAACTGTGACCACTGGCACTACAACGCAATTTAAGATACCTTCCTAAGAAACTGCAAAATGAAGGCCACTAAAGACTTAGTAACATTAAGGGCTGTTGTCAACCTATCTGATATTTAGGCAAAGATGCCAACCTGGTCCTGGAAGAGGGGAAGAAGGTTAGGAGTCTGGGTGGCTTATACTGAGCACTGCACCTTGATGTGGCTTATATCCACTTCTTATTCACCTGTTTTGTTGCACATGACTGCAAGACTTGGGTGGAGCTGTATGTGCAAGGGCAAATGGCTGCAGTACAAAGGACTTCCTCTGCCTGCTGCCTCTGAAAGACAAACAAATTGCTAGCAACTTCTGTGAGGCAGCAGTGTTACTTTGCAGGTATCACTTACACATTGATGCAATCATATTTGCTGTTGCTCTCTGGTGGTCTGGGAACCATAGTGCTGCCAGCTTTGTTGGTGAAAAGATGATAAGAGGCTGTGCTAATGCACAGAAGCATTGTCCAATAAACAGGTACCAGTAACTCTGGGAACCTAAGCTCAGGAACTTCAGAACACTGAACATCCGGGTGATGCTACCAACCATGTTCAGCCATGCACTCAGCACCACCTGCAGTGAGCAGAAACAAACAGGGTTTGCATGCTGAAGCCTGAAACGCAGAACTTAATACAACAGATTAGCATGAGCAAGGTCTCAAATGCACCTTAGGAGACACTGACTATTAGTAATCACTGCCTGCAGACCATTCCCACCCTCTGGGCTGCTGCAAGATGCTCCTGATCCAACCCACCTCCTTAGGGAGTGTCTTGGAGAGTAAGGTGGCTGTCTCAGCCCCATGTAAGAGCCGCATTGATGAGAAATCTGAAATTCGCTAATTACACCTTGTCAAGTTTGCGCCATCACCCATATTTTGCTGTGACAATCCAAAGATCATGGCAATAAATCATTCAGCTTATGGATCCTACAAATGTTCTTCTATTCTATTAGCATGCTAGTGTTTCAGTGCTGCATTTCACAACACAATTCTGGGGTTGTGTAGAGATCGCAAGCTCTGACCTGACAGGAGTCTCTTGCTTGCACTCTGTCCTGCTATTCCTTAAACTGTCCCTGACAAAAAATATTGTGGTGCTAAGACTTTTCCACAGCAAATCTGACCCAGTAACAGAAAGTTCTTCACAGAGTCAGCTCACAGCATCTGTCCCTGCAAGTTGGCTAGGACAACAAAAACTAAAGCTGGGAAAGGCAAGCATGCAACTTTATTCCGATTTTTCCCACTGCTCTCTCCACAATTGCCACCATTGCCAGAGGGGATGTTATTGAACTAGGACAGACCTTTCAACGTGCTAATTCTCTGCAGCATTTGGCAAGACTTCTATTCAAAGTATCTACATTACAGCCTTGTGCATCCACAGCTACCTCTAGGTGAAACTTCCTCAGGGGAACAGAACACTTCAACTCACAGCACAGCGGAGCCCCACGCTGTCGAGGACCCATGTTGCCACCAGGCCAAATGGGATCGAGATGAGGAGGTACACCATTGAGAGCCAGTTGACTGTCTCCAGGGAAATGTGGAAGTAAGCAGCTGTCTTATCAGCCACAGGAGCAAACGTCAGCCACAGCTGCAAAACAAAGACCAAAAATGGGTAAGCATGAACACCTCCACCAACAGAACAGTAATTCAGCATCCCCTCAAACTGAGTTGTGAGGAGGCTCGCTGTCTTAGTCTCTCCTTGAAATTGTGATGTTAAGGCTGGTAATAGAAGTTCAAGCCCTCTGTGGCTGTGGTTGCTTGACCCAGAGCATCCCATAGATTTCACTGCCTCATCCCCAATCCCCTAGTACTGATGCTGGAGGATGGCAAAAGCAGAAGTCAGATTACCTTTTTCTGTCCCCATGTTGAACATGTTAGCCCTGATGCACTTACTTACCTGATGGAAACCAGATGGACTCATTCTGTATTAGCATAAACAAAATAGAATCTGCCACCTCCTCTCTGCAGCTAAGGTATTTTCCGTTCCATTAGTAACACCTGGATGTGGCCTTGTAAGAACAACTTTACCATGTGTCAGCCAAGAGATACATGATTTCCTGCCTTCCTAGACATGCTCAACAGTTAGAAAATTACCTAGAGATTGTATTATTTAATGCATTAGCACACATAACATGGAGGTATACACAGAAGAGGTTCTTCAACTATCCACATTTTTCTTCCAGTACCATATCTGAACACAGCTCCCTAGACTTTGTTTTAGACACTGATTTCATTGTTCCTGTCTGCTTCTGGTTTCTTATGGGAATGACGAGAATGGCTTGATCCTAAAATCAGGTTCTGAAATCACATCCACACATAAAAAAATGAGATACTACAAGTTAGAGGATGTTTCTGTAGATTCTTTGCCAAGATGCATCCTTGTGCTTTTAAAAAAGACTGGTCTAACCTGTCAAATGGCCTAATCATTCAGTGTCGATTACAGGCTATCTCTCGGTTAGAAGATGATTTTGCTGTTACTGAATACTCAAGGTTATAGAGTTTGCAGAAATGTGAACAAAAACTTCAGTTATAGCTTTCTACAAAAGAACTGCAACCACAGTCACTTTCCAGGTATTCCCCTCTGTCGTCACAAGTTTCCTCTTCACAGCCTGCAACTTGCAGCCAGCATCAGATGTGGTGTTTATGTGTAACTGAAAAAGACCTGAGTAACCTCAGGGCAAAGTGTGCTCCGAAAAACTGTTTCTTGTTATTTCCAGTGTTGCTGGAGTTTTTTTTCTTGTATGATAGGGACCATAAAAACTACCACATTAGACAGAAGCAGAAGGGGAGATGGACCTTTCTTCTCCCTAGAATCACTGTGTGACAATAGCCATATGCAAATCATTCTTTAGCTAGGCTTTTTGCCTAGCAGAGATGCAATGGGTTAATGGTAGTTTCAGCAGCCTTGCAAGGACTCCTAGCACCAGCCCTTTCTTCTTCAAAAGGAGCTGCCATGCTGTATCTCCTGTATTCAGTTCAAAGCTCACATCAGCATGCTGGGCTCAGACACGCCTATGTGACATCATTCAGAGTTCTGGCAGGGGATGGATTTGGTGTTTACTCAGCATCTACAGTCAGGTGAATGAATATGCTAGGTGCTGAAGAAAACTATACTTAGACAACAAGGAGGCTAATCCAGGTCACATTCCAGACTTCCATCAGACTGGCATGGGAGTTTAAATGTTTAATGCTAATGTAACTGTTTAGATGTTACAAGCATTACTAAGGCATGAGCATTAGTTTGCTTACAGTATGCTAAACTGCTGCTAAACAAATCCCAGCTGTTTACTTCCAGCAATAGCACTTCTGGGTTCCTCAACGCCTTCCACGTATGAGTGGTGGTGATGAAACACCCTACCAGGAAACAGTGTAATTAAAAAGATGATACATTTTGTAAGCCAGCTTCAGGTACAGTTTCCACCCCTCCTGCTCCTCTTCACAACCATGCTCAACCATGGATTACATCATTAGGAGAGTGATGCCACAAGGCAGAGCACAGCATTTTCTGTTCAGTGACTGAATGCATCTAGGTGACCTGGGATCAAGCACTGGCACTATTCCATTAGATCTAGTAAAACCATTTCTTGCAGAACACTAAGCATAGGGGCTGCCCCATATTCCCATTCTGAGCAAGAGCTCCAGTCCTAGCATATCTGTGTGAGAGCATGGAGGGTAGAAAGTTGCAGCTTGTCCCAGGCTGAGCTTGTCCCTCAAAATAGGAAGTGTGTTAATTTATAGCTCTGGAGAGAAAAAGTTTGTTTCATTGTTTACCACGTGTTGCTCTAACAAAGAAATTCAGAAGTGGGCAATGGAGCTCAAGATGAAACTACAAAGAGGTCACCAAATGCTACTGTGTCAAAGAGGCAGCATTGTGGAGTTTTGCCTACACAGGGAAATACACAGTCAGTATGCCACCTTCTGCTTTTGGTTTTGCCAGTCATGCTAACTCCACCCATAGTAGTTAATGAGCTCTTCTGCTGGAAGCTGGAGCCCTCATCCAACATTTTTTTTCTGAAACTTTGCATTGCCAAGGCTGGTACTTACACAGGGGCTGCTCTGAGGTAAGCCCCCTCAGGCAGAACAGGTAAAGAAGATGCAGCTCTCTCTTGGTGAGGTCAAAGTCCTGTAAGTTCTAAAAATGCAGAATAGAGACAGAGAGAGGTTCTGCCCCCCATCACTCCCCAAGGGCCATTGTCTTTATCTTTGGCACACCTAAACCACAGAATCACAGCAGGACAGAATATTCTGAGTTGGAAATGCCCCACAAGGATCATCAAGTCCAAGTCTTAATTGAATGGCCTGTATCAAAGCTTACCACTGTAGATAACAGTGACAGATGCAAGGGGAGAGAGAGTATGTGGGGTTATAGGATGTCAGACCCCAGAAGTTTATTGCTTCTGGGACAGACAAAGGAAGGAGAAACAGAGAGACACCTCTGCCCTTGAAGGGCTGTCAGTCTTTTCTATTTTCAGTCCCTGCACAAGCTTCACTTTGTGGAAATACACCCTTGTGGTATGGTCAAGCTGCACACAGCTCCATTGCCTGAGAGGCCACACAAAACCAGAGCCTCAGCGTGAGCTACAAAAGGCATCAAGATGAGCCCCTGTTACACACTGCACTGCTTCATCTGTGCTCACATGCACTTCTCCAAAGGCAGCTCAACAGATGTCACAATGTCAATTCCTAGCTGTGATGCTGACAAGCAATCTTCACTCACGTACTACAGCTTATGTCCCTTCAAAGCCCTGCCAGTGCTATAATTAATGAAAACCTTTCGGCAAACTTTAAAAAAATTCTCACCTTGGCACAAGTTGGAGTGGATGATGATGGAAGTCAGCAGCAGTTCACTTTCCATTGCATGTTAATCGAGATTTACGTGGAAGCCCATGCAGAGCCACTAAATCACAGGGACTCTCGCCTTCCCAAGCCAAAAAGCCACAGTGAGTTTGTGAGCTCAGTCCCCTGACATTTGTCAAAACTAACTTCCCCAGCATTCTCTCACAGATTTTGCATTAGTTGTTTTCAAATTACAGCTCCTCCTGTAGTATAATCCAATACCATTGGTTATTTCACTGATGTTTTAGATCACAGTATTTGGTCCTTCAGCATTTGGTATGGACTTTTTCCTCCTTTCAGATATGCATCTAGCAGGATGTTGGAACAGCCAGCGTAATAACAGACACTGTTTCTTCTCCAAAGGCAGTAATTTTAGTTCCTGCATTCTTCTTCTGAGCTCAAGCCTTAGAAACATGTTAGTCTCACTGTAGTTTCTAGGTTTAAAGACAGCAAAAGCTTCAGTGTATGCTAGTCTGATCTGGAAGACATACCTCAGCACACACTCTTCACTATAAAAACTTGTGCTCAGCAGCTGAGGAAGAGGACAGAAGGGCCTCTGATGATCCATAAGCCTGTTCCAGCTTGCATTGGAGTACAGCTGTAATTCCCACTGCACACAGCTGGCTGACTGAGGAGCCATGCCCCAACAATAGGAAAAAAAAAGGAATGTTTTCCACCCAGAGTCCTATCCTCAGTTACAGGAGGACCCTCTCCACACATTCTTTAACAGTGAAGCTTGCACCAGGGCCAGGGCACTGACACTCTAATGCTTGGGATGTTGGGAATGGTACTGGCTCCATTTTAAACTCTCTTGCCCTTTGTTTTAGTCTTCTTCTAGCTGACATATTAATTCTCCTGCACCTCCCAGAGACTGCTTGGTCCCTTCTCCATTAACCCAGACTTAATCTCCATTAAAGGTGGCTGAAAAGAAAGATGGAGAAGGACTTTTCACAGGCATACAGTAGTAGAACCACAGGGAATGGCCTTAAAGTAAGTGAGGGTAGATTTAGACTAGATATTAGGAAATATACTGTAAGGTTGGTGAGGCACTGGAACAGATTGCACAGAGAGGTTATGGACTCTCCATGTCTGGACGTGCTCAAGGTCAGGCTGGATGAACAGCTTGGTCTAGTGGAAGGTGTCTCTGCTCATGGTGTAAGGGTGGAACTACGTGATCTTTAATGTCCCTTCTAACCCCCACCCTTCTATGATTCTGTGATCGTGATCCATGACAACTGCAGGCCTGCATGGGCATTCCTGTAATCAAAACAGGTTACAGCTGTTCTCATCCTGTCTCCCATTTATAAGTTTTTCTGTTGCCCTTTCTCATATCCTTCTAAACCCTTAGCTGATTTTCAGATATATATCCTGCTGTCTTCCTCCCAGAATCAGCCTAACTCCTTTTGTTTTCCTCCTGCACTCATTCCCCTTATAACTCCATCTTCTTCTGGTTCAGTTCATCCACCCTATTGCCTTCACTGTTTCCACTGCCACACAGACTCTCCAGGACCTATTTCACCTGCAGAATCTGGTTTCCCTCTACTCATTCCAAGGGAGCCCAGTGTTTGTCTTTCCTCCCACTTCTGCAGGAGGTTATTGGTAGGCTGTGAGATACCAGCACTCTGTCTGCAATGGTAACAAGGTGGTGGCTGAAGGAAGGACTCCATACAGGCTCTACTCTTTGGTTAGCAACAGGTGTGAGCTGTAGAAAGCAGCATGTATGACAGATGGGAGATTTCTGGCGCTCAAGGTGCAGCAATGATACATTGATGCATCACACATATAACCAGGCACAGCCAGAAGCAGCACCAAACATGCTCCTCACAAAAGACAAGCTGGTAATCAGTGCCTACTTTCCCCACAAACAAATCAAGATTCTAAAAGTGGAAAGCAAAATATTTGTAGAAGGGCAAACATATGCAATCAGGAAGGGTGGGAATCAGGCCACTTCGCCAAGTCAGTGGTGGTAACAGCTAGCAAATATATATATGGAGTGCTTTTCATTTGCTGGCATACTGTATAGCTGACTAGACTGTAGAAATGCCCCTGCAGTACCTTTTATGTACAGTTTTAAAAGGGGGTTGTCTTGCATGAAATGGGAACTTCTGCTTCGTAACAGGCACCAGCACAGCTCGCTAGTCCCCACGTGGGCTTTGCCTCCAACAGTTCTACCAACTCCAGCATCCCTGCTTTCATGCACCTGAACACTGCTTACAAGGTGATGTAAGAGCTCTTTCTGTGACATGGATGCTGTCTTTCTCCCCTGAGACTGGATGATGAAGCCTTTACATCAGAGTCCTCATCTTCAAGGTTAAAAGGGCCACACAGTTTGGGAGCAAACAGTCCCTGTGCTCAGCTGAAGGCACCCATGCTGACACAGTAGTCTAGGACATTAGGAGTGGCATGATCTTCAGAAAACGCCAGATCCTTGCCAAGATGTCTCTTAGTCTCTACAGCTCTCAGGAGAAGCAGCAGGAATAAAGAGCAGCCGCTGTGTGCGCATGCGTATCTACAGGGGCACTGCTGGAGCAGACAGGTGTGGGTGAGGAGCGTGTGCACCCTGCCCTGGAGCATGCCAGGCTCCACTTGTGCAGCTCTCCCAAGTACACTGAGTGGTGGTGTAAGTCCTCCAGCTGGTGAGTCAGAAGCCACTTGGCCAAGCATGAGCTAGCTCCAACCCTTTGCTCCCCTGCTCCTCCCCAGCTTGGTCATGCTGGTGAACACAGAACCGGGCAGTTAGCACTCTCCGTTTCATTCTTCTGCCTTTTTCTGTGTCCCCAGTGCTAAAGCAAAAGAAAGCCCATCCTATGAAACACAAAGTTCCCACCGTTCAACTTCACAGGAAGGAGGAATAAAGGAAGGAACTATGTGCTACAGCATCTACAAGCACACCATGAATACTCTTTAAACATTAAGCCTTCAGATGAAAAAAATCGCACTCAAAACCACAGCGTAAGTTCAGCAAAAAAAATTCGGGGACAAACTACAGGCAGAGTTATGTCACATATGTCCTGTCCCCACCCAGGTCCCCCACCCCATCAGCAGTGCTGCAAGAGACAGCTGGGGAAAAATCATCTAAGCTTAGCTGTGGTCAGAACATCCTTGCTGCCCAAAACTTCAGGCAGCAAGTATAGCAAGTATATTATGCTGATGTCTGCTTACAGCCTTCTTAAGATAAGGCAGGAGTTTCTTACACTATATTACACATTATATATGGAATTCCCAGAATAGCCCTATTTAGGAAATGAGAACAAATTCCTGCTAAGGTAGTACCCACTTTGTACAGCAGGGAGAGACAGAGGCTTTTAAACTCAGGTCAGTAATAGAAGCACAAGTAAAGGGCTATTTATTGTTGTTGTAAAAGCTTCTATATCATGTTAACCTTACTCTGCTCTAGTTAATGAAAGGATTTCATTTGCTGAAGTGGAGCAGGAGGATATAGAGAAGAGTGTCCCTTTAATAACCACATGGTCTGGTCTGGCTTTGCTCAATAACACTCTAAACTAGACTAAGAAATACTCCTTTCTCAGGCTGCCCCTGCTGCATGACCAAATGTGCTGTACTGCAGTTGCTTCTGCCTTGTCTTCAGGACACTGAAGTCTCCCCCACGCAATACTGTCTCCTGATTGCCACTGTTAGTGCTGCCAAAGACCACTAATAGAAAACTGAATGTATGTGGACAAGAGTGAGGGATACAAGGCAACATTCTGGAAGCTTGGTCCAGCAAATAAGGTGCAAGCCAGAAAATTCAAAAGTTATGTGTCCTTACTATATGCATTTGCAGCCTGACACAGGTGTACACAGAACAAAGGGTTGCATGCAACATCTGCGCAGGAATTGACACATCTTAACTTGCAGGGCAATTTTTCACACCACAGAACTGGTAAATTAATTTTCATCTGGAACTTTTAAGTGGCAACCAACCACTCTGACTTCATGGACATTCAACCACTCCGTCCACTTTAATGTGATTTTTATCAGGAACTTTTAGAAGAAACTTTAGCATCAGGATGTGTTTGCTTAAAACTTTATATGTCAGCATAGTTGCCATTCCAGATCTTTATAATGGCTTAGAAACAGTAATTCCACTCTAGGATATTTACTAAGCACCCAGTTTTGAAGTCATAAAATTCTGGCCTAAGTTCATACCATGGAAAAATAATACTGTGGTAGTCAGGAAATTGTCAAGATATAAAGAAGACAGAACAGGCCAATCTTCAGGCCTACAAAGTTTTCAGCAACACACTGAGGACATAGTAATACTTGCAGAGGTACTGAAAAGATCTGTTTAAGAAACCCACTAGTTTCACTTTTAAAGTTTGAGCAAAGTCAAAATCTAACAAGACATCCTGTAAATGGCTTGGTACAGTTTCCTTCACCCATGCTGTCACCATTCACTTCTAGCAGTTTGGGGTTATTTCTTGCCACATAATGTTCCTCCTGCAAGCAAACAGTGGGGCTTTTCTGCAGTACACTTTTTTACACTCTTAAAGGATATACTGATTTTTCATTGAGAAGGTGCATTATTTTTTTCTGGGTGGGTTTTGTTTGTTTTTTTTTTGTTTTTTTTTTTTTTTTTTGGGGAATTTGTTTGGGGTTTTTTTTTTTTTTCATATACAGCTAAATTCTCACTATATTTTTCCATTTCTCTATTCCAGGACTCTTGCATCATGGAATATCTAATCGTCCTTCAAAGCATTTAAATGTTTGCAGGTTGCAGTGCCTGATCTTGTCAGCCAGACAGCCTGCATTCACAGCATGGTAATCCTCAAGAACATGAATAATTCTACATCAGTCTGATAATTATCAACAATGTCCTCAATGACTTGATGAGCAAAGATTTGGGCTTCTCTTTAATATACTAAGCCTTGATAAGAGGAAACTTCATGGGTTTATCTCTGTAACTATTGAACTTAATTTAAATCTCTTCAACAGGTGGGGTATAATCTGGCATCCAATTTTTTCAAGTCTCTCAGAACAAGGAAGTAAGAGTAAGCAAAAAGAAGTTCATATAACCATCTGTTTAATGCAGAATTACTCCTATAGTGTTCTGTATATGCAATAGACCCTGAAAGGAAGCGTACTTCTTTTCCCGACCAGATAAATCTGCTGTCACAGGCCAGCAATGCGGCAGAGCTAACTCCTGCTCCTCTCCCACGGCGTTTCAACACTGCTCTGCTATTCTTAGGCTAGAAACATGTGACTGTCATAGACAATGAATACTCTCTTCTGTCTCCCCATGGCTTACGAAGTGGACTCGGCAACAACTTTTGCTGTGCTCCAGGACACAGTTTGCTTCATCCCAGTCTGACTTGACGCTACGGTACTTCCTGCTGTGCTCTTGGAGATCACACACCCTCCCGCCCCATCCTGCCCTTCCCCTGTCACCACCCCTCGGTGTCCCGGATCCCCCCGGTCAGAGTGAAGGCCGAGGTCATAACAGAGCGACACAGTTCCAAAGAAAAAGCCGCTTATTCTGTCCAGAAGGCACGGCCAGGCTGACGCTTCTCTGAACTGTGCGCGTACAACCGAGTGCCGGTGCTCCAAGGATGAGGGGGTGGATCTGAGACAGGGCACTGGGGCAGAGCCCTAAGGATTGCCTGGCTGCTTCTAGGAAGAAACAGGAGGTGGTTTTGGCTCTGGCGGGCCATGTCAGCCCTCTTCCCTCCTCCGCCGCCGCCGCCGCCGCCGCAGCAGCAGCAGCAGCAGCAGGCAGAGCTGCTCTGCAGACCTGCGGCACGGCGAGCGGCAGGGGAGGGCAGTGCGCCCCGCCTGCTGCTCGGGCACCAGGGGCTCCCCTTCCCCACCACCCCGGAGGAGGTCCCGGCGCCAGGCCGGCTGCGGGAGCGGCCGTCGGCGGCGGGAGCGCCGGCCGCACTCACCATGGCGTTGGAGCAGTTCAGCAGGCACACGACGGCCAGCAGGAACCACCGCCGCCGGTACGCCTTGAAGCTGCCCGGCGGCCCCGGGCTGCGCTCCCCAGCAGGCTGGCCGCCTCGGCGCCCTCCATCGCGGCTCGGCTCGGCTCGGCTCGGCTCTGCCCCGTCCGGCCCCGCCCCGCCGCCCTGCCCGTCCTCCGCGGGGCGGCCCCGGCCCGGCTGGGGCTGCTCTGCGGGCGCGCCCTGGTACCGTACCGAGCCGCGCCGAGCCGCGCCGAGCGCCCGCCCTTCCCCGCGGAGCCGCCTCTGCCCCGCCGCGCTCCGCCGCATCGCTCTGCTGAGGGGCGCGGAAAGGGGGCCGCCTGCCGAGGAGACGCCTCTCCCACTTGCTAAAGAAACATCAGCGTCCCCACCATCCCTACTGCCCGCTGAGGGCTCCGCGTTCCCGTGGGAGTCACCGTTAGCTCTCGCCGGCGGGCAGCGCCCGGGCAGCTGCTGCCGCGGCTGGGGATGCTGGTGGTGGCGTGAGCAGGGACCAGCCCTCTCCGTGGGGTGATCGCTTACTGGAGTAGTAGAAGGACTAGTGGAGAATAAGGGGAGAATGGTAAGACCCGCAGCCACAGGATATATAGTTTGGTTATGGGTTTTTGTGACTGGTTTTGCTGCAAACAGCAGCATTTTCTTTTCCCCATGTAAAGGCACCCCACTGGATATTACCTCCTACCCGCAAAATCTCCATCAGGTAAAAAATGCAAAGGAAAAGCCTCCACCTGTTCCAAACAAGACCTGTGACTTCAGGTTGGATGAACGCTGGTAGTGCCTGGGTGTCTTTATGCCAACTCTGAGATGTAATCACCCTCACACCCACCACACACCAACGGCACCACCTCAGCAGTACTGAGCTGACAGGCTCTGGATTCCAGAAATGACCCCAAAATATAACATCCACCGTGTCACCTCTTGCTCGGGCCTTTGAAATCCTTGTGCCATTCCTCACCCACAACCTGGTAAGACCATACCACCCTCTCAGAAAGAGGCTGAGGTCACTTACTGTTAGGAGGACTTTATGCCAAATGATTGAGCATATTTGGAAGAATGGGTAAGTAAAGTTAAACTGCATGCCAGTATTCTCTCATGAACAATTTTAGCTGAAATTTTCTGGGGTGGGAGAGGAGTAGGGAGTGGAGAGAGGAAAATGAGGAAGAAGAAACCATTTCCAGCCCACACCAAGCCTGTTGTTTCAGGGTAGAGAGAAGCATTTGTGTTAGTGAGCAAGCTTTACTGACTGATAGATTGTGCCTTCTCATCTCTCTCAGCTGGAATTAGGGGTTGACATTTAGTAATAGCAGTTGACATTTTATAATAGCAAGTGGGAATATTAAGGTAATACTATTGATTGACATGTTCCTCTGTCTACAAATGCCTGACCTGGTTTGCCTGGTGTGTGAGCTGCTGACAAATGTTCACAGTTGTTTGTATGCTGTAGGCTGATGCACAGCAACTTCTGCCCTGCTCTGGAAAGTCATGCAGTGATCTGGGTTGTGTGCACAAGTGAACTGCCCTCCTGACCCAGCAGTGCTGTCATGTGCAGAGAAACATAAACTAACATGCTAGAAGGAGGCCCAGGTATGTGGCACAGTAGAAAAGCACAGTACTCACCAGGAGAACCATCATTCCCTCTTTTCGCTGGTGTCTCCTGGCAGATAAGCCCTGTGTGAAAATCAACTTCATTAAGACTGTATCATCAATAGATCATCACCATGGTCACTCATTTTTCTGCTTAAAATATCTATAGATGTCTGAACAATGCTGTCAAAAACCAAGATTCCAAGTGAAAATCCCTTATTAATTTTTGTTAGTAAAATACATTAAAAGCTCAAATTGCATGTATGTGTGGGACAGATCAGAATCAAGTCTGCCCTATTTAGCCCCTTTCTGTATTATTTATGTCAATAACATGGTGTGCCTTGAGATAGGGTCCCAGAGCAAATAGGAGCTTGACGGTGATGGAGATACCTTCTGTGAGAGCTTTGCCATTTGGACGCAGACATCAGAAATCCAGTGTCAAACAGGGCCACAGAAAGGGAAAAGGACAACACAGCAGAAGAGAGCTGCTCTGATGTTTGGAGCAGAGCAATTTACTCCCATACCTGGGAGCAAAAGAAATCCTTTTCTTCACTTATCCATCTAGATGTATTGCTTTGCTGTATGTACCCTGTAAGGACTGGTCTGGGGCTGCAGAAAGGCAGGAGTACTTCCAGCATGCTCTTTCCAGCCCCATTCCTCTGCTGTATGCCACATTCCCTATGAACAGGGGCACCACTTGTACTGGCAGCACAACCAGGACAGCAGTAGGACTAGCGTTGAAGGAGAATGGCTTCACCTGCCCTGCATCTTCTCATTCTTTCCTGGTGCTCTGCTTGCTCCTAATATATTTCTATCAGACTCTTTCTCCCCAGTGTCACCCTCTCTTACCCATGGCTAAGCACATCCTATCCCTATTTTCTGTTCCCTTGTTCTTGTTTCTGTGAACTGGAAGCATAAGCCAGATGTCTGCCTCTTAGTTAAACAGTAGTTTTGTAGGTACTTGTACTGGGATACCTATAGTCTCTGATGTGTGAGCATATCTAAGATACACTGAACAGATCCAACTCTGCATACAGTAAGTAAGGGAAAGAAAGTTTTCAGCAGTGGAGTAGTTGAAGTCTCTGTATCTTGGTTAAAAAATGGATGTAAATAACTTAGTGTCTGAAGAGAATTCTGCATCCATAGCACTTTTCCAGTATTCAGTCCCCATTATGGTAATTACAGGATCATCCAGGTTCAAAGCAGGGTCAGAAATTGTGGCTTAAGGGGGAATGGAGTACCGAAGATTTGTAGATGCTCATAGCTGAAAGAATTTACAAGTCAGAGTGGTCACAAAAGCTTACAAAGTTTTATTAGTAAATGACACTCTTGGCATGTAAATTGGTATAAACGCTTAGCACTGGGCTTGGGTAATGGGGCAGGGTGAAAGATAACAGAGGGATGAATTGGGCAGGAGGAGAGAGAGTGAAAGGGAAAAAAAGGGAGAAGGTGAGATCACCAGTTCTGGCTCCAGCACTGATCCGGCTGATGGTATGTTCAGGACTGTGGGAGCACCTGCCCACCCAGGCTTTATGGGGGTACCTTTCACAGATAAATCTCCCACTTGATAACATTAAAAAAGATAAAGAAAGAAAGGAAAAGTAAATAGACAAACTTACTAGTTTTGTGCATTCTGTACTATAAAAGGAGCCCACATGGTACCTGAAAGTGTAATAAAGGCCATGCAGGCTCATTAAGTACAGAATGTGTGTATGGGGGTGGAGGTGGAATTAGGATTGCTCAAGCAATTTTTATTCCAGCATTTCCTAATGTTTTAATGTTTAAATTAGCAAGCCTTAATTAATTTTCATTACACAAAAATATGGGGAAAAGTGCTGTTGTTACATAAATGGATTCACTGTCCATTGCCTTTTTCTTGCTAGATCTCAGAAGCAAAAGGAGGTTTTCCCAGGGAATCCTGAATTTCGTTTAATATGGATGCTTTAATGCTAATTAAAACGTGTATTTGTTTGATTTGCAGCAGAGAAGGTTCTGAAGACTCATTCTGCAAACCTGGAGACCTGCAAGCATACTGTTTGTTTCCACAAAACACAGTGCACAGTATGGAAGGTGAATTGGAGGAAACTAGTTAAATCTTTATGTCAAAGTCTAAGACCCTTCATGGAACACATCATAAATTAAAAACAACAGCAATAACAAAAGATTTCAGAAAGTAGAGCAATTGTTGAGAGCACAGAGCAAAACAGTGGCAAAGTATCTCTCAGAGTGCAAGAGTATTGCATATGCAAGTTCCGCATTACTGGCAGGTATGGAGAGGAAACAGGAATGCAGAAGTCACTGCACTGGCATGTTTGCAGACTGCTGAACCAGACACTTTCCTCCAGACATGGATTAGCTGCTTGCTTCGACAAACGGAGCAAAACAGGCCAGTCAAATCACAAAAAATATCACAGGAGACAGCAAAACGCGTGTCCAGCACTCCGGGTAGCAAACCAGTTGCCCAGTAGTTGAATCTCTTCATGGTGAGGCAGGTGCTGGGAATGATCCCTTGTGTTGCCATCACTGGCAGTTGTGAGCCTGGAAAACCAACTGTAAGGGAACTGCAAGCAGCTGCCAAAAGCATGGGAAGCTAAGTCACCTCTGCTGCTCTAAAGGCCAGTGAAAGACAAGTCCGTTGTGCATTCTCATCTCTGAATTATTTTCTGCAGAATAAGTTTAAAGACTTGCCTACACTTTCTCTTGCTCCTCCATGTGGCGACATTCCTTCTCCCAAGGCTGACTACAGATTTGTCTTTATAGCTATAACCATTCTTGCAAATGGGGAGATTCAGACTCACAGTAGGTCTTTTCTGGCTAAAATAAATGATATGTGCCTTAGAAAGTGGACCTTATGGATGTGAAGTAAAACAGACTTCTGACTGCTGTATTTCTGCTGCCAGTCTTTTCTGAAGCCTAAGACGACTCAATGAAAGATGTAAAAATTTCCTAATATTTCAAAATATTTTCTTATTTTGTATTAAGTCATCCTTGAGCTATTTTGTTTCCATTCATAGTTATACGAACTTGTCTTATACAACAAGACAAGCAAGTGAAATTATAGTTTATCTAAAAGTCTGCCCTTTGTGAACTCACAGCTTCACTAGTGCCTTGTAGAATTAATTCTTCAAGGACAGAAATAGAAATAATATTTTAATTTATTATTTTATTTTATTTTATTTTATTTTATTTTATTTTATTTTATTTTATTTTATTTTATTTTATGTGTGGAAAGATATCATAATTTTAATGGCTTTTCAAACATGCATAACTGAAACTATTTCAGAATCATTATACCAAACCATATTTCATTTAAAATAAGTGAATGCAGAATGGGTCCAATTTATATTTTGAAGTAAAAGGAAATTTTAAAAATTATCTTTCCTGAGGCAGCATTGTCTCTGCTCTTCTTCTTTTTCTTTTTTTTTCCTTATTTCTTTGTCAGCACAAAGGTGGCTCATGGGGTCAGCAGTGTCTGGGCCTTGTCCCCCAGGTGCGGGCAAGCCAAGACAGGCTTTTTCTCAGAAACTTCCCCAGATCTGTCCTTTGTCCTCTGCACAAAGAAGTGTGTTAAATTGGAGCTAATGAGTGAAGTCAGGATCCACGTATCACCAACACGATTAGATGCCTGGTAGTCCCAGAAAGCAATGGCTACAATTCCAGGTGCAATGCAACAAAGATGAAGATGAGAAGAGATGGTCGGTGCTATCCAGGTGGAGCACACAAGGGACTTAGTTAAATCTGCTTTAAGAGCACTGTGCAAAGGCCATGTCCTTATAGTTTTTAAATACCTCAAATCATTATTGTTCATCTTCCCAGAAAGCAGTGACACCTGTGGACAGTAGCTCCCTGTTCTGCCTATCTCCTTCTCTCTCTCTCTCTCCTCTCTTCCTCTTTCCTTTTCCTTCTTTCTGCAACACAAAAAAAAAAAAGGATGGATGATTTATACAGGCCTTTCCTGCATATTGGCCATCTTAATTCAATTTCTAGTGTTTGGAAGACCTGTTTTGTGGTAATTTCAGTTTCTCTTGAGTGCAATTTACCATGTAATTGGATGCACATTCTGTTATATTCTCCTTCAGCTGGACATTTATCTGGCATGGAATTCCCTTCATAAGCATAACTCAAAACACCAGTGAGGATGTTGTCATTTTTGATTGCTAATAACTGCAGAGTTCTCAAAATCCTTTTTTAGTTTTGCCTTTCAATAGTCAAGTGCAGTAATGTATTCCTTCTACTTTTTACAAACTTACAGATGTAGAAAGCAGCTACAAATACACAGGCTTGGTGAGGTCTATATTGGCTGGTAGAGGATTTTAGACAACTAAGTGCAAAGGTCTACAAGATTACTTCTGTCCCCTTTTGTTTTGCCTGTGTCTGTGCATGCCAGAAATCCCCTGCAAGGGGTTTCTTAATCTGCCTGCAGGAAGACACATGGTATGTTCACACACCCACAGCACATGGAGCATGCTTGCTTTACTCCTGGTCTTCTGCGGTCAGTTTGTGTAATTGGAATAGAGCAATTCAGTATTTTTATTACATGGTGGCAGCAGAAAGTGGCGTGTGAAAACTTCAGAGAAGTCCAGAATTAACCAGTTTAGGGAGTAATCTCAGTCCTTCTTTTGTTTCTGAAATAGCTGCTGACCAGTAAACAGGAAACACACCAACTGGGCCTAAACCAGCCCAGAAGGATGAGAAATGGCAAAGTGATTATGTTTGTCATGCATGTAGTCAGTGTTGCTGAAAATGAGAGCTAGCAAGTATTTGTTAAAGAAGGACAATTTGCTTAGTGCTGCACTAGGAGACCCATCCCCTTGCCAAGGGGAAAGTCTGTCATCTGTATAAGTAACTTTTTGTATGTGTTGACCTGCTTCAGTAATGCTGGATAGAAGGGTGGAAATCCCAATGGCCTTGATGTTATATAAATTTCATCAAAGTTGGTCTCTAGGAAGGTGCGAAGGAAGACAACAGTATTGTGTGTAAGTGAAGGCAGAGAAGAGTCAGGTATTCTGTCTTCTGGTGAGCTCCACAAGAGCTCAGGAGCAGAGTTAAGCTGGGCAGTTGGCACCCTGTCTCCTGTTCCAAGCCAGCCAAGGTGCACCCTGCCCCTTGGCCCGCTGTCCACTCAACCAAAAAGAGCTCAGGGTCAAGAGAGACACTCTAGGTCTTAGAGGAAGACCAAAAGAAAAGATTCACATGGTAGATACTGAGACAAAATGCACGGTTTCTACAGAAACACCAATTTGTTCACATTTTTACTATACCAGGCCAGAAAGTAAAAACCAGCTGGTTAAAAAACTTGCCTATTTTCTTGCTGCTTTTTTCAACTTCAGTGATTCTTGCTTCAGAGTATCAGAGAGTTGTTAGGAAAATATGTAGGGTATAGTTTAGGTCTGTCTTCAAATTTGTTAGACTAGGATAGTATTTCACAGAGAACCTCTTCTGTGTTCTCATGCTGAATTTCACAGTTGCTTCCCACCTTGAGCAAATACGCAGTTCTTGTTTCCATGCATAACTAACAGATCTGAAGACAGAATAATTTAATACAGATCTCAATTGTTATGATTTTAAATTCTTTTTATGGCCCTGCAGAATCACTGAAATGCTTTAAAGCTTAACTCCTATTAGAACTTTATCCACCAGAGGCTGATTTGTTTTCTATCCTGTCCTGTCACACATGCCAATATAGCTGAAAATGCAATTACACCATTTAAATGTTCTCAGCAGCACAAATTTTTAAATTCAAAATTTTTACAGAAAATCTTTAAATACTTTTAGGGAATAATTTTCCCCTGTTTTACATCCTGTTTTACATCCTGTGGCTTGAGACTAGGAATCTGGAATTATCATTTGGCTTTGAAAAACTCACAGACTGCATGGATGGTAAAGCTTCTATGTGACAAAAGCAACCAATTTTTTATTCCAGCAGAAATAATGAGGTTGATATTTGACTGTCATTGTGGCCTTTGCACATGTTGAAGAGAAACACTGTAATGTGTTACCCAGAGAAGTTGTCCATACAAGGAGCATGGGATAAATTACACACTATAGAGGCCAGTGAAAGTAACCTGTGTAGAACTGGTTGCTTGTAAAACAAAGGTCAACTGTGATAGCAGAGTCAATGCAGTCAGCCATGCAGGCTAGTGCTGCAGTATGTTATGCTGACACATCAGTGTAAAGAAAAAGAAACTACACAAAAATAATTTACTATTTTAATGCTCTAAAATCCAGCTGTTCAGTTCCACATTGAACACATCATCAATTGCATTTTTAGATGAGCTTCCTTGTAGATTGAAAGGTTTAATGCAAGAGGGGAAGTGTGTGCCCTCATTTTGTAAAGGTGAAGTTGCTTGCTTTTCACCTATGCACTCAGAAAAATAGCACTATTGTGAAAAAAGCATGTCCTTACCTTTCTCATGTCAGAAGTACTGTGAATTGCAGCAGGAGCTACTGTTGCCTCCTCAGACACCACATTCCCACACTGGAAGAAGCAGCTTCCTGCTGACAATAAATCAAGCTGTTCTCCTCTACTTTGTCTCCAAGTACAGTCAGCATGAGCTCAGCTGTGTAGTCTGCCTAGTTACTGAGCAGTCAATAGGGTACAAGGAAGTTTTATTTGTCAAGGTAAGCTTCTGATTTGGCACTGAAGTCTAGAAAGAGGACCAGAAAAAAAGTTGAGTGAAATAAGCTGTGTCTTAAAATTAAATTTCTTTCATGTGACTTCTTGGGCAGAGAAGCTGTCTGAAATGGGCTGTAAACTACAAGAGGCTTAGAGACTGCCTGGCTCTTGTGCTTGACCACAGTATGCTCACAAGCTTTCCTTGCAGTCAGCTGCTATACACTCACCATTTCTGACACTGGTGCAATTTATTTATATTCCTAAATTCCCCTTGGGTTGGGGATAAGACCATAGCTTCTGATAGTTTTTTGTAAAAACATGTAGGCCAGGTTTTCTCCTCTGACCATCTAAATCTTTTGCAGCCTGCATTTTATTTAAAAGATAAGGCTTACCTCTATATTGGAATAAGTATTTCAAACACCTTTGAGAAAGCAAAAAGCCATCTCTCTGCAATTTAGCGATACAACCTTTCTCCCACATTTTCATTTTCCTAAGGAGAAATATTTTGCGTAAGACATTGATATCATTCTTAAGACCAAAGCCATTAATACATTCTAACTTAAATATATTTTTTTTTTTACCTCTTATTGCAGTATTGGCAGCCTCAAAGGTTGACCTATTATACTAATTCTATTGTTAAAAGTATAAATAAGTTTCCTTTATTTAGACCCGACATCCAGGTTCACTGCAATAAATGACTTTATAATAAAATAATCACTGAAGGTATCAGGGAGTTTTTCAAGCGTGTATTTAGATCCTGTATTAATAGTTCATGTTCTTTAATCTGGTTTTAACTGGGTGAAGTAGCACCATTTCAAGTGACAGCGTATTAACTAATTAAGGTAATAAAAGCCTAAGTAGAATTATATCACTGAACAGTAACTATGCTAGATAATAGCATAATTAAACTAGGGTAAATATCTGCAAGCCAATAATGAAGAAGCTCTGAACTGAGACACCTATTACAATGAAGACCATTGGTCGGAGAAAGAAAATAAATCACAACAGCATGGACATCCTCTTGCCGAGAAAGTGCATCTGGAACTAACAACAAATACCACTCAAACCAAAGCTTCTCATGCTCTATGACACTGGCAATGCTTTGCCTTTCTTTTTTGAAGGCCTTTTCCTGCTGTGGATTGTTCTAGATCACAGGGTCAAATACACCAATCATCTGCCTTGGAAATGTGGTTGAAGAGCTGTGGAATAAGAGCCAGTCACATACTGGCGGTCAATTCCCCTTTGACCTGTAGCTCAAAGGCACATCAGAAATGCAATTTAACTCATCTCATTAATAACATGATGAAACCCTACTGCACACATTGGAGGGCAACTGTTATGCTAAAACTAATTTGCATGAAATTGTAGGAGTTTTCCATAGTCCAAGTGCAGAAAGAAGTACTATTTTAGCCTGTTTTTGTTATATGTTGCTGATGTCAAATGCCTGGAAAAAGTACTTGGTGTAATGTGCCAAATATTCAAGATGCAAACATCTGACACAGGTGTGATAGTTGTAATTAAATCATAGAGGGTTCTGGTGTGAAGTTGCCTCCCTCTTTGCAGGATTAATTTCCATCTGTCCATCTACACAGATAAAATGTCTCTTGAGCATGTGTGAAGGGCACAATCAAAGTCAAATCTCAGTGAGATTTCTGCTGGAATAAAAAAATCATTCAGATCTATCTCTTAGAAGTCTGCACAGGCAGATGGAAACGAACTAAGGTCTCTAGGCTGCGGCAGCGTTACTGCTTGAGAAAATGAAGAAGAGCTTTCCAAATCTGCTGCTGCATCCGCTCTGAGGAGCATGCAGAAAGCCTGGCTTGCATTTAAAACCAGGAGCAAATGAACATGTCATAGTAATGAATCATTTTGTACAGCAAAGTACCTATCTCCACCAAATCCTCCTAAAAATTACTTCTAACAAGAAAATTTACAGGCGTGGCCTAAGTGAGAAAATGCCTATTATAAAAGTCTGCTCTGTCCTGAGTAAATTGGGAAAAGAGCAACTTCTAGGCAATGGCTCATCTGGTATGGCAATGTGGTTTATAATTTCCTTTTTCAGATAATGCCATAATAACAAAACATGAACATGTCTAGTGGTTTTGCCCCACATCTGCCTGACCTAAACATTCAATGAAGAAAAGATAATCCCTATGCTTTCCATTTTCCCTAATGCTACTCAGATGGTAAATCATTCATTTAAGATAAATAAAATAAGAACTTTATCACTGTCTTCTGGTCATTAAGCTTTTAGGATCTCTCATTTGATGTTAATGTTGATGTTTTTTCCAGAAGTCTGAAATTTTTCTTATACATTCAAGAGGTCTTTCTGGTAAAAATTTTGCATTTGCATGCAGTCGTATGTACCATAAGAACTAGTTCTCTCTGCAGAGAGATCTGGACTGCAACAGGGTAAGGAAATCCCAATGCCCATTTGCAGCAATATCTGGATTGTCCAGTGTAATTTTCCTTATGGGTATTATTACTCTGACTCATGCCTGGCATAAAATTTGACAATGTATTGTTGCCATACCCACATCTCTAAATCATTCCATGTTCAGGAATTATTTTCTCTTGCTTCTATTTAATGAGTCAGCAGTTTAATTATGTTTGTTTAATTTATGTCCAGCAAGAATTACTTGTTAGGCTATTTTCTTGGCATCCTTTTGAACAGTGTTCATTTTTCAGAGGGGAATCACAAGATTCTTTTTGTTGCAAGAACATTAAAGAACATAATAAATTAGATCAGCCATGCCCAGATAATTTCTGCATATAATCTGTAAAATTGGTCTTTAAAGTAATTTCAGGGCAGGAATGTATTTGTTCAGATTAAGAACAATGTCTTAAAGGGTATGGAAAATAACCTCATGTCAGCTCCTCCTATCCCAACAAATATTCTACCTCTGATGTGCAGCCTGTTTTTCCTGCTGGTAGTTCGCTGTGGGTGGGCATGGGAGGATGTTTGGAGCATGGAAATGTTATTACAAAGGCAAGTCAGGACTCCAGAAGCCAGGGCTCCTAAAGCCTATGGTGTTTGTGAAGGTTTCTCATGTTCTCTGGCTGCACTTGTGTCTCCTGTCCACGACCCCTGCCAGCACAGTGCAGCTCTGACCGTGGAATCACGCTGCCTGTGAGCCTGTGGACTTCTGTTTTCCCTGTCTCACCAGTATGTCCCAGGTAGTGATAAAAGCTATTTCATTGATGTCAGATGGTGGCTCAGCCTCTGCAAACGGCTTCCTCCCACAGGCAGGGACAGCAAACAAGGAGTCCCTCAAGAGCTGCCCCATTATCACCAAGCAGTTTCTCTTCTTCCCTAACAATGTAAAGCTACCCTCAGCACTGGCCTCCTGGAGAAGCAGCCTGTATCACCTGAAAGAAACTTTTATCCCATCTCAGCTGGGAGTCTGTGTTTTCTGAGCTTCTGAGCTTCTACGCTTTGGGGTCTCCTTGATCCCTCAGGTCAAGGCAGGAAATGCATGGGGCAGCTCATGGTGGGGCAGCTGTGCTCTGCAGCTCGGCATTCCATGCTGAGGTGAGCACCTCACCATTATCACCCCACGCCCTTCTTCTTTCTTCTGAGTGTGAGCTCCTACCAAGTGACTCCAGCCTGTCAGGAAATGCTTCATCTTGCCCTCACCCTGCCTTTGCAGCTGGTAGGGGTCTTGCTGGGTGCTGGCATGGAGCAGGAGTAAGGAGCTGAGACCTCCTGACCCGGGGTTTGACTGGAGCACTGCCCTGCACAGGGAGGAGGGCTGTCTTAGGGTGGCTGCTGACAGCACCTCCCCATTGCTGTGGTGGGGTCACAGCCCCACAGGGCCACAGAACAGCTGAGGGTGGCCAGGGTCTCTGGGGGTCCTGCTCCAGTCCACCCCCTCCTGCTCCAGCAGGGTCACTGAGGGTCAGTTGCCCAGGTGAGATGTGAGTGAGCTGGATTTAATTGCAGAGAGAGTCTACCTTAGACAGAGTCTGCAAACTCTCTGCAATTAAAGGCAGCTAGTGGCTCCAAGACTGCAGACAGTAATTATATGTGGTTTCTCACTTCCCCATCACAGGAGAACTGACGCTGTGGGTTTGCATCAATAAACCCTTGCTACTCCAAGGAAAGAGCCGATCTTGTTTTCTCCTCTCCTAGGGTTGTTTGTAAGTATTTTTAATCTGACATGATTACAGAAGAGTGGAGTTTGAACCATGGGATTTACTCTGCTAAAGTGATTGTTTTTAATTTCTCAAATTTAAACCTTAGTCAAGCTACTCACATTGCAATAATAACTGATTATTTTTTAAGTCCAGGTCCAAATTCAACAGTTTACTTAAAGAATCTGAAATTATTTCTATGGATTTTTGTGTCTAAAATTAATTCTGTCTTTTTGAGAAAAGAGACGATTTTAGATTAATTCTTTAGTCCTGAAAATTGTTTCAATGGAGGTGGATAGCCTTTAGATCATTGTACAAAGACAAGTCTTTGAGCAGTTTCTGAAAGGTATTTACAAAAATTTGAACTAAAATACTTTTATCAATGTTTACGGTTAGGGAGCCTTTCAGTGGTTTTCTCATGGACAAGAAAACCCTCTTCCCTGGGCAGACAGGCAATGGGACAGTATTCATTTTATTGTGCTAGACTCTGGATCACTGTTTCACACATCAGCATCTGCCAGAAATGAAAACCAAAATTAATAAGTACAATTATTTAAGGGAGCTCTTGGCATAAAATAGATTACGATATTACATCTGTCCATTTTTCACCTCTTATGAAGCCAAAGTAAATCTGGTACAAAGACTTAAGGTACAAGACAGTGGAAAGAAACATGTCTAGTCCAGGACAGTTTTAAACAGTGTTCCCCTGCAGGGCTGGCATAGTGTTAAACTGTTCTATACACCTGGTTCTGTGCCACTCACACTTTGATGTCTCCTTCTGGAAAAATCAATACCTGGTACTCAAAAACTTCTCACCCAAGAATTCCCCTGTCAAGTTCAGGAGAGCACAAAGGCCAGTGCTTCAGACAGCTCTGATAGACTCAGCTGACTGAACTTGCTGCTGTGCCACTTCATCCCAAACGTAGGTGTCTTTCTCCTTGCATCAGCACCTGTGAGCCTGGCTGCATCTGGAGACTCGTGACCAGTTTTGCCTCTTCAGAACTGAGCAACCACTGACTCCATGGAAAAAGTCCAGCAGATGCCACAGAAATAGAGATAGAGATGAGATGGAGATAGAGATAGAGATAGAGACAGATAGAGATAGAGATAGAGATAGAGATAGAGATAGAGATAGAGATAGAGATAGAGATAGAGATAGAGATAGAGATAGAGACAGAGACAGAGACAGAGACAGAGACAGAGATAGAGATAGAGAGATAGAGATAGAGATAGAGATAGAGATAGAGATAGAGATAGAGATAGAGATAGAGATAGAGATAGAGATAGAGATAGAGATAGAGATAGAGATAGAGATAGAGATAGAGATAGAGATAGAGATAGAGATAGAGATAGAGAAGGTGCTGGAGCACCTGGAAAGGGATGGAGAAAATTGCTCAATCTGGAGACAAGAAGAGAAAGGAGGAGTCTTTTTTATGTCTTCAACTTCTTTGCAGTGGGGAAACAGAAAGGAAAGAGACAGACTCTTCTCTGAGGTACAGAGGGACAGCACCAAAAACACTTGCCAAAGACCTGAAGGGCCCCTTTTTCCCCAGCAAGATGCTTGACTGAGGAAGAGAGATACAGAGAAGCCATGGGATCTCCACTCCTGTAGATTTTCCCTGCTGTGCTGAACAAGTCCTGAGGCACACTGGTTCAGCTAGCATGCCTTTAAGCATGGAGCTTAAAGTTGTGATGGGGAAAGTGGTGGATCACAGACCTCCAGAAGTCTCATGTGAAAAAAAAATTCTACAAGTCTATGTCACAGATTCCTGAACACTGTTTCAGCTCATTTTCCTGAAATATTCTCTGTAATCTGTTAGCATTCCAGAACTAACAGGAGTAGTATTAAGTGTGTTGGATGAATCCTTGTCTTGGAGGACGAATACAGGCAATACAAGACAATTTGTTGTGAGGTTTCTTTGTCCTGGAGCTGTAGTATTGGTGACAATTGCCCTGGTAACAGGCCACCAAGTGTATTTCTACTATCTGTTCCTTATGAAACTATGATACCTTGATTTATCCTGATTTCAGGAATCAGTAGTGTTTTAAGAAAATAGACTTTTAGTGTGTCACGTTTCAGCCAGGAAAATAAGCTGGGGTTCTTACAAGAAAAGATTTAAGAAAGCTTTACAGGAATAAAGGGAGCCAGAGGCTTCTGCAAGTCAAGCTAGATGATGACTACTGTAGAGGGCTAAGGAAAGTTGGAGGTAGAATCTGTAGTAGCAGGACCAGGTGCAAGCAGGTAAAAGACTAATGGCCTAATCCAGGGAGGAAAGTCACAGAAGAAGATGTTTATGAACATATTACTGGAGAAAACAAAACTAAACAAAACAAAAACCATTTTAGCAAGGAATAAGATAGACCTGAAGTCTAACACAGGTATATGCTTTCAGTTTATCACAAACATGGAAAACTATCTGTTTGGCATGCTCAAAATATGAAGATTTTCAGAGAAAAATTATCATAGAGCTATGGGACAATGTTTCCCTTTATAGATGGCTCTTCTAAGAAACAATGTGTAATTTATAGCAAGATATGGACTTTGGGATTACTTTCTATTTCCTGGGTCTGAGCCTTGAATCCATGATTTGCCCTGGCTTTCTTAGCAACAAAACGTCAGTGTACAAGCTGAAAACAACTGAGCTGTGATGTTTTCCTCATAAACTAAAAATACATTCTTTGTATTCCTCTGGTATCCAGCTTCACAAATGCACCCATTGTTCCTGTTTGTTTTCTGCCTGTTGCACTAGAAATACTGAAAAAGCAGTGCTGTAGTCTCAGAGTTGTACTTGGGAATCCAAGAGCCCTCATATCTTAGCTCCAAACTTCTGCATGGCTAGAACAATGTTTCTGTATGTGTTTTTATTATCTCTGGGAAATACCTTCATCCTCCTTTTAAAGTGTATTCAGCTCCCTAAAGGTCTGGCTGCTTTAGGAGTCAGGACTCCACCATCAACATCTCTTAGCACGGTAGTCTAAATATGATGCTGCACTGGTCACCATAGTAATACCCTGTCACTCTGAGTCTTTCGTGCATTTCTCATCATGCAAATACGTTTCTCAATTTTCTTTTTTAAATCTAAGCAGTAAGCTAACCCACAAATGTCTTGGCATGATCACACTATTAATCACTGACATTGCTTTTTAGGAGCCTGGCATCTTGTTTCATCCTGTGTTTGCAGTCTGCTCTTTGATATTAAAGCTGACTTGTGAGAAGGGAAGAAAGGTGGGATGGAAGCTTTAATGCCCTTCAACTCTTGCCCACTCAGGGCTGCAAAAGCTTATGGAAGTTCTATGCCACTGAAATAAACCTGCAGCCTGCAGATCCTCCCCCACGTGCTTGGAAATATGGCACAGATGGAGCTATGCTGTCTGTGGGGATTACATACTGGGGAGAGTGGCTATGCACAAAAACCCTGTCAGTATTTAAACCCACTCACTGGAGGCTCATGGGGAGAGTGGGTAGAAAAGAACATGGAGAAGAGTTATGATATCCCAGTATCGGGCTGGGTCCTGTCCTGGGCAGGGAAGCACAGATTGAGAGGTTGTCTTCTGACCAAAGAGAGAGAAGAACCTCTGGAGAACCAGAGGATTTCCTAGCACCTCTAGAAAGGCCATAATTGAGGCTGAAAAATAGATCTTTAATGGGCAAAAGACAGTCAGGGAAAAAAAAAATTGAACTATGTATGTTTTCTGTTTGCACAGAATGCAAGTTACAATCCAGGGACCCAAAAGGATCAGATCACATCAAATGGAAATAACTTCTGTCTTGCTTCTGTTTTCTGCAGGGCTGCTTCTCCACAGCTCTTATTTTCAGGACACAGTAACTCCTCCATGCTGCACCACTCAAAGGCTATACATACTACCAAATCAGGAAGTGCCAAAAATCATTGTTGAGATAATTTCTCCTCCTCAAAGGAGAATCACACACTGTTTTGTATTCAGGAGAGTTTCAGGTTTTTCAGTGTCCATCTGGCGTTAGACATGGGGCTAATGAGGAGGAATTACTTCAGAGGCCACTTACTCAAGTAAGGTCTCTGAGCTCTCTCAGATTTTTTGATTGCTTTGCTTTTCTAATGATAGTTGAGCATTTTATGTCTTTCAGATAACATGGTAATTGAGCTGGTACTGTTGACCAAAGAGGCTGTAATAATGAAGTTGTGGATGGCTGCTCAGTATGCAAATGTCATAATGACACTGAACTCTGGAAAGTGAAAAGCACCCATATGGGAACTGTATGCTGTAGCATGCAACGAATCTTAGAACTGCCCAGTGTTAAATGAACCAAGCTGAATCTTTAAATAAATGGGTGTAAATTAACCATTAGAGTATTATCTTCAGTACTTGAATAAATTCTAACCACAGCACTCAACAGAATTCTCTTTGATAGAGATTTGGACTCCCCAGCAGAACCTCTTCCCACTCTCACCCATCCCATCCCAAAGTGAAAGATCATCCTGTAGGAATCCTCTGAGGGATTTGTTCATGTCTAAATGAGGAGCATAGAACAGCTGCAACCCTGGCTCAGATGGGCCCAACATTGTTCTCAGTCCATGCCACAGCCTATTGAGCAGATTGACCACTTCATTAGACTGGAGATAAAAGTGAAGATTTGACTCTCTCTTTACATAAAATTTAATTTAAATGTCTTAGGAATGAATTTAAATACAAAACTTTGTATCCACAAACCTTGTTAGTTGACATTACTGGCTGGATCTGATTTCAGAGAGTGCTGGCTAAAGGAGCCGTATAATTGGTGTTTGCCCTGTTTACTGCTCACCTTCTCCAAAGTCCTTTACTGTCAGCCTGGTTTTCCCCCAGGTTAACAGTGAGGACTAGCTCCCCCAAACCACCAAAACAGTGCCAATAAAGTACCTGAGGTACAAATAAGGAAGAAAATTTTAAAGAAAAAATCCAGATTTCAAAGTAGGCTAGTACCATGGTTGGTACTTCAGAAGTGCTTGTAGTTTTATTTTTTGTTCTCATAGAAACATGGCACACTTTCATTCAAGCCAAAAACTTAAGGGAATCTAAAAGGGATTTAAGAATGGAAGCAAGATTCTAACTCAATTTTGCTTCTTATTAAAAAAAAAAAAAATTAAAGGCCAATATATTTCAAAAGGGACTAAAGATATTGATTTAAGAAACCAAACTAAGATCCCTGACTTCCAGAGTGATTATGCAATGCTTCTTATACTGCACCCATTTGAAATACTCCAAATCATTAATCACTGGTGAGTAACATAATCTTCAGAGTTCATAGAAAGGATAAATGTGTTGCTGTCCATGACTGGAACCTTAGCAGATGAAGATTCATTAATCAGAAGTGCCTTTTCCTCAAGGAAAATGACAGCTCTTATAAATTTTATCTGTAGTTTTCCTATGTGTGGGTGATTTTGCTGACTCATTAATCCAGGCAGAGGTTGTTAATCAGTGGATGATGCTATGTGTGCCACAAAACCATGGTTCAGATTTGCTCCTTTATGGGTATGCCTGATTGAAATAATAGTATGTCTTATATTAAGCTGTAGCTTTCTCATTTTCATCTTTGTTTTCCTAAGAAAAATTGCTTATGTCTGTCTCCTCCAAAGCTTTGCTTTCCTTTACCAATCTCCAAGACATTCAGCAATAAAGTGGTGACCTCAGTCTCTAGCTGTCATGAGGTTTATATAGCAGGTGGCTGCGTCAAGAGACACTACATCACTGTAGCCCTCTTGATGGAAAGAGCTGCAGTCCTTACTAAATCTGGGAGGATGAAGGGGAACAGGAGCCAGGCCTTCCCTTCCTTTGATAGGCTCAGTGACTGTATCATTGCGGGAAGCTCTTCGTGGCCAATGCAGGAATTTTAGATATGCAATTACAGATTTCCAGCTGAACTGCTTGCCTTTTCTCCACTTGGAGAGCTGATTGTTTTCTATGGTTTTGAGGGAACTAGTTCTTCTACGGTTGTGTAGAAGAACTATCCAAGTGTGCAGTTACAGAATGGGATAGGTAACTGTAGAAGTGAAGAGGACTTAGAGGAGTTAGTATTCAAATCTTAGGATTCTCCAGTATAAATTACTGTAAAAAGTTATGTTAGTCATAAGCCTGAATGCATTGCAGGCTTTGGTACAGTTGCTGGAAAGGCTAACTGCCTCAAATCAGCAATTCCGTTACTGAAGCTGTTTAAAAGAAATATGAAAAAACTCAACCCAGAAATTCCTGGGCTTTATAGTGGCTACATTTTAGAAGAAGGCCTGCATTCTAAATATCTTTTCAAAACCTGATGTAAATTCACAGCTTCAACTATATCTTAGTATGGCATACCTTGTTTTGAAAGTAAGAGGAATGCACTAGTGTCAGTTTGAAAATGCAATAAATCTAACAAGCCAGATTGCTTTAGGTCATGGCAAATACCTTTGAGACACCTGACGTAACCTCAGGTCACGCACCAAACAAAAGGGGGACACCCATCTCATTTTGCCTACCAATGCTTTCAACTTTCCTGCAAAAGAAAAGTTTGTTTGCAGAACATCTGAAAGTGATAAATAGGGAATTGGCTTTTACGTACACTTATTACATTTTCTGTAAAACTTAAGAAAAAACAAATCCAAACTTGTATGCTCTCTCCTCCATTTAGTATCTTTGTCCTCTTTCTTCTCCCCTACAGACTTTCAAAGTTTTGTTTTAATATTTTTCCTCTCTCTCTGCAGTATTCTTCTCTTCCTTAGTATTAATTTGTGCTTACCTTTTCCCTGCTTAGTTTACGTAGCAGATCTCAGGGTGCCTATCTCCCAGCCTCCTTTCACGCCTCTCGCACAGCCCATTGCTTTGCTCCTCGGCCATTACTCCTCACTCCCTGCAGCCATTAATTTGAAAGTCCTTGCAGTCCTTAACATTTGCTGCTTCCTCCTCAGTCTTCTGTGGTATTGTCCACTCCTTCTGTCTTGTTTCCCATCAGTGGCTGAGGCTACAATGTACTCCTGACTACTCTCCAGATCTCTTACCTTCTTTCTAGTTAGCAAGAGCTCCTAATTTACCCACAGAGAAGCCCGGATCCAATCTATAGAGATCTTCACTCGTGAAAAAGGTTTATGTGACAAGGTTTCAGTGGAGGGGCTGCAGGTGGACCTTTGTGAGAAGAGGCCACTGCTGCTTCATGCCAGAGGGCAGAGCTGAGCCCTTCTGCCAAGACGGTGCCACCTTAAGAAAGGGCAAAATAGAGGCATGAGCAACAGCCCTGCAGACACCAAGAAGGGTGAAGAAGGAGGAAGAGGAAGTGCTCCAGATGCTGGGGCAGAGACTTCCCTGAAGCCCATGGAGAAGACCATGGTGGAGTAGGTGTGGTCATGGGAGACACACAATGGAACAGTCAGTTCCTGAAGAACTGTACTCTGTGGGAAAGGCCCACGCTGATCCCATAGGAGGAACCCTACAAAGGAGCAGGGGAACAGGGTATGGAGGAGGGAACAGCAGGTAGGAACAATTATGGCCCAAAAACAACTGTTGCTCCCCATTCCTCTGCATGTCCCTTTGTGGCCTTAAGGTTCATGATTTTCACTGAGAGGTCCTCACAGATGTCATTGATGCTTGTCTCCTTAGTCAGTAATAAATTTTCAGTAAGTCTTGTGGTTGTGGCAGCTTGTCCAGACTGCCTGTGATCTAGCACAGTGTAACAGTCATGGCTAAATTTCTTCAGTAACTTGAAGGTTAGCATGTACACCACTGGCTGATCAGCCCTGGGCTTCTGTACCACTTAGGAAAAAATTTGCTTTTCTTTTACATTATCTAGAATCTCACTTAGAACTGAGGCCCTAAAAGTGATTTTAATTTTCCTCCTTGTTCCTGTGGATTATAAACTGACCTGTGACCAAATATGTCCACTGAAAACTGTGCTCCCATTCAGAAAGGCCAGAATGTGCTGACTGCTCACAATTGCTTTTGAGGCTGAAGCTGAAGCATCCTTGAGGAAACTGTTGGAAATTCTACATGTTGGTGCAAGGGCAAGCAGAACTTACCAAAGCTCTTGCTGCAACCAGTGTATTAAATAAAGATGAATTTTTCTTCTTTTCTAGTTCATTGTACATGTCCAGATGAAAACAGAGTGGTGTGCAAACCTCCTCTAGAACAGAAATCAAACATGAGGAAAATAGGGAAGAGACAGGAGAAAGGAGAGATATTTGAAATAAGTTTCTTGAGGAACACTAAGTCTGTTATTATTTTTGAGGTATGCATTACTTACAGGTATTAGGCCTGATTTGTAATAATGTCTGTTTGACTTCAGGGAATGGGCTGTAGGAAACCTGCCCATGGCTCATGTGTGGGACCTCATTTTATGCAGTACTTCAGACAGAAACTGTACAACTACTTAATAATTTAAATATAACCCCCTTCTGCCTAGGGCAAAAGTCTGCAAGACAGTGGGTATATGCAGGTGAAATATTGGCCACCTCTGCCTTCTAGCTGTCAATCCTGCTTCTGTAGCAGAGATGATTTCCTCCTTACCAGGGCTGGCCAACTGACATGCCCATTTGCTTCTGGTCACCAGCTAACCGTGCTGACACAAACCAGGAAGCTGTTCAGTATTGTTCCCATGGCTACTGAGTAGGTACAGAGGTTTAGAACAATTAAAGAGTTTTGTTAGGAGAACAACTTTTAGAAGTTTTGTATACTCAGACATAACCTTGAGCCAGACCTATGAAGAGCTTAACTCTATCCCAGCCAAATCTAGGACATTTGTCTCCTATATATAGACAGCTTTGTTATGTATCTAAATGTTTGAAATAATACTGTTAAATAAAGAGTTGGGCAGATATAAATAGCAGGTAAATAAACAGAAAATCAGACTACTGTAACTAAATGATATTTAATACTTTCAATAGCATTTATTTTGTTATCATCCTGCATTTCTGTTTAATTTTCATGATGGATTAGGTGATGGATGGGTTGGTCAATAGATAATATTTCTTTATGATAGGTAGCTGTTTTCCCCTCATCCTTAGTAGAATGCAGGATTTTCTGATTTGCAAGTAAAGTGGGAGCCACTTTGTTAATGTTAAAATGTAAATGCTAAAACTGGTGTAATTTCTACCTCTTGCCTAAGCTCAGGAAAAGAAATAATTTCTGATGCTCTGGTGAATCATTCTTCCTCTTAGAAGTGGCTATTATTAATTGTAATGTTTTGAAGGCAGTGCTGGAATCACAATTCCTGTTTACCTGCCCACCAATCGTGCAAAATTCCAAGGATGATATTAATCTCTGGCCCACATTTTTTTAGCCTTGCTAAGTCCTTAAAATAGAAATACTTTCAAAATGTCACCTAGAACAAAAATGTCATGCTGAATGAGTGACACTGATTTAACTGTTAGGGTTCAAGATGGAGGCAATATATTGTTTTAATTGCCATTATATTGTTAGACAATTAATCCAGAATCCAGAATCTCTTTATCTTGGTCTTCCAGAAGTTCCTAAACTGTATGTACTTGTGCTGATATGCAAACCATTTCAGAATAGTGTTCTGCTACAAGAGACAGCCTTTTCCCTCATGTTGACCTAGAAAAGCTTGGGAACCTTCGATCAGACATGATGAATAAAAGATCAGTCATTCTTCCTCCTCCTCATCTAGATGAGAGATAGAAGCACAGAAATAGTAGAGCCAGGATGATAGAGGAGATTCATGCAAACAGTGAGATTTCAATTTGAGTGTGCATCAATTGCTGCTTTGCTGTTTCTTTGCTTGGGAGAGATAGTCCTTCCCTTGTTGGGCTCTACTTGACTCGGCAACCAGAAAACCTTAAATGCTCAAACAAGACAGCTGTTTTTTCTCTGCAAAAAACAGCACAGATTTCTCCCTGCTGGGGTGAGGACTTCCTCTTGCTCCCTGCCTTCCCTGCCAAATTCCAAGAGGTCAGAAGGTTCAGGGAAGGCTCAAACTTTGCAGGACTTTTTGTTGCACATGATTCATGGGATGACTGGACCTTGTCCTTAATTACCTCTCCCTTGTCCCTGTGTTCTCAGACATTGTTTCTCATAGAGAAAAAGGAAAAATACTATGCAGTATTTTTATTATAGTATGCAGATGATGGAGGAGTGGAGGAACCAGGTAAAAATTTATGAGTATGTTCTATGGTTATAAAAAGGAATGCAGTCCACTTTCAATGTCAATATCTACAAGAGATTTGCCTTCAATTTGAGATGTCTAACACTGTCTTTGGACAATTATCCCACAAAATTGTATCAGTATCTCATCCAAAAGGAATAACTACTTTGGGGACTTTCACTCACCATTAAATATTTCTCTGTGTCCTAGGTTCTATCTATTCCTCTTTCCTGGTATAAACTCTTCCAGGTATATATCACAGAAGCAGGAAACTTGTTCCCTTGTGAGACAGGGTCACAAAGATCAACCAGAAAAAAATTGATTTACAATAAAGTGCCTTGCCTTGCCTTGCCAAGTGTCAAGGTGGCTGTTTTTCACTGAGTCACATTATCTAACTGAATGTTAAATTATAAAAGGTAGTTCCTAGGTGTGGGTACAGCTTTTGAAAGGTCCAGGTCACTAGCAAACTGGTTTAATCAAACAGCTTTAGACATCCTGTTTGCCCTTCATACATACACACATTTGAATCCTTTCCAGTCCTGGGAGCCTATGCCTAAAGCTGAGTAGCTCACATGCTTCTGTGGAGCTTCACGGTAACTAGGTGGTGGTGTTGGCAGTTCCTGCTTTAATAAAGGCTGTGATGCAGACCCAGATATTTCACAGGATAGTTTATGTCACAGCACAGAAGATTTAATGCAGAATCCCTGTAGCTCTTTCAACAGTCACAATGGAAAGTCTGATCAAGTCCTACCTAAAGGTGGGACACAGTTTCCCCCTGTGCCTGCAGGTGCAGCCTATTCTTGCCATACTCAAGCCCAGCCATCTGATGCAGCTTATTATAAGATAACTTTTCCATAATGGACTGTAACTATTTCTTCAGAGAGCAGTGGCTGTTGGTGGCTGTGGCTGGCATAGTATGAATATGTTAGTCTCCCAAATGGACATGATCAGAAGGTGAACATATGAATTCCTGAAGTCTTGATGGCAGTAAATGATTATTTTTGAGCCTTTTTTACTCCCTATGTCTCTCTCCTGATTCCTAGATCAACAGCATACTTCACCTCAAAAGCTGCAGCAGCATCTGGAAACATTTGCACTCCAGTACATCTGCTATTGTCACTGATCTGACAAACTTTTGCATATCATCATGTAACCTGTTTTTCCTATCACAAGACACCTGATCATAAATTTATAAATCCTATGGTGGACTTTCCTAACTATATCCAATTCCATATTGATGAATTAACGGGTGGCCACATTCATAGGGAAAAATGCTTTCCAACAGCATACTGGACATGTCCATACTGGCCATGTCCATCTACTTCCAAAATAATTAATTAATCTCTTGTAATACCATTATGAAAAAATTCTATCGAGAAGCCTTGCAGAAAATTGGAAAGCTTGGGAGGGAAAGTCCAAGGATGCTCAGGACAGGTTTAAAAAGGAGATTGTTAAAGGCCTCAGGAATCCCTTAGCCTTGCTGAAGATCACAGCATGGGCTATATGTGTCTTCCCATGGAAGGAAGTATTTGCACTTCAGGATCAGCCAGGATGCCATTGGTTTTCTTGGCCACCTGGGCACAGTCCTGGCTCATGTTCAGCCTGCCATTAACCAGCACCTCCAGGTCCTTTTCCATCAGACATTTTTCCAACTACTCTTCCTCAAGCCTGTGGCATTGCATGGGGCTGTTGTAACCCAAGGACAGGACCCAGCACTTCACCTTGTTGAACCTCATACAGTGAGCCTGAGCCTATTGATCCAGCCTGTCCAGATCCTTCTGCAGAGCCTTCCTGCCCTGCAGCAGATCAACATTTCTGCCTAATTTGGTGTCGTCTGCTGGCTGACTGAAGGGGGCACTTGTTCCCTTGTCCAAATCATCAATAAAGATGTTAAACAAGAGTGGCCCCAATACTGAGCCCTGGGGAAATGTACTTGCAACCATGTACCAGCTGGATGTAACTCCATTTGCCCCCACTCTCTTGGTCCAGCTTTTCATCCAGATACTTACCCAGCCAAGAGTGCACCAATCCAAGCCAGTTTCTCCAGAGAATGCTGTGGGAGACAGTGTCAAAGGCTTTGCCAAAGTTCAAGGAGACAACATCCACAGCCTTTCTCCCATCCACTAAGTGGGTCGTCCTGTTATAGAAGGAGATCAGGTTGGTCAAGCAGAATCTGCCTTTCCTTAGTCTTTGCTGTCTGGGCCTGATCCCCTGGTTGTCCTGTATGTGCTGCATAATGGCATTCAGCATGATCTGCTCCATGTCCTTCCCTGGCACCACTGTCAGTCTGACAGGCCTGTAGTCCCCTGGATTGTATCTCCAGCCCTTCTTGTAGATGGGTGCCACACTGACTAACTTCTCATCACTGGGACCTCCCTGTTTAGTCAGGCCTGCTGGTAAATGATGGAAAGTGCCTCTGTGAGCTCTTCCTCACTACCCTTGGGTGGGTCCCATCTGCCCCCATAAACTTGTGTGTGTGTAAGTGGTAAATCAGAACATGCTGGATACTCAAGAAGAAACTATCCCTTTTTCTAAATGTTCCTTTCTCCTGTAGCCTGCTCTTCTTTACAGACTTTACTTCTGGTTTACCACCTCTGCCATTTTGATTTTGTACAGGTTGTGTAGAAGTGTATCTGAAACTGAATTGCTGGAATTTAAGTATTGATGTTTGTGGTTTGTACATGTGTAGTCAATAAAAAAACTGAGCAGTGTTCTCATCAGTGTTCAGTCTGGCGTACTATAGCCAAATTAAAATTGATGGTCGTGAAGAAGTCAGGAAGGTAAGCACCAGTCAGGAAGATAACTTCCTCCTCAGCTGTAATGCAATCACTATAGATGACAGTCACAGGGACAACACACTGCCTTGCACAATGCAGTAGGTTGCTGATAACTTTCCTCTTACTGGAGCAAGCTCCAGGTTCTGAGAACAGAATATCCAAGGTGCAGAACTCCTGGGACCTGAGTAAGAGTTTCTGTTTTGCTTTTCCCTGCTGCTCCCTGTCCTCAGTAAAAATTTCATCATTTAAAGGTAAGTATATTGCTAACGCTTTTGTGTTTAAAACCCAGATTGCTGAAGGGATCTAAGCTGTATTTATGTAAGTAATTAGTGGCAAAAGATTCTTATTTTTTGAGTTACTAAATCCCTCACCATTTCCACATTTCTATCTAATGATCATCTTTAAAGCATTAAGGGGTTTTCTGGTGAGGAAGACTTCATTACCAGAAGTTTCTAATTGCTAGCTAACAGTTATATGCTCTGGCAAGAGCATTAATCTTTCACTTACCATTGGGAATATTTGTAAGACTAGAGATACTTAAATGGCTGATATTTGCTTTTTCCTCTTTTACAAATGATTGCTGAATCTGTTTGTCTCATACAGTTGAGTGGATTTGGCTAGAGAATGAACTTGATTTATTTGACTTTGAGACCAGAGAGAAAATGAAGGATTTTTTTCCAGGTAAAATGGAGGATCTTGAAAGCCAAGTAAGAGTCATGATTGAAGAGTTCAAGAGGGTTGGAATGACTGAGAGGATAGTTAAATACCTATAATTTGGGTTTAAACCTCCTAAGTTTTATAGTATCCTTAAATCATAAAAAAAAAAAAAATGCAGATCAGTTTAGGAATAAAACAGGAATTTCCTACTATTTTATAGATGCAGGAGTTGCATAATTGTTACAGAGTTAAAAATTTATGGATTATGCTTATGCTCAGATACATCGACAACAAAATGGTGAACCATATTTCAGAATGTCTGAATCTGGGGAGCAGTGAACCTCCAAACAGCCTCTTGCCAAGTCAGTTTGCTATTTGATTGGCCTGTCACTTTTCTAGCTGTGTCTGTAGGGGGTGGCAGCTCATAGCTCCTCCTGTAAAGGACCTCTAGGTCTCTATTTTTAGATCACATTAATTGACCACATCTCTGAAGCCAGCATGTAGCTGTGGTGAAATTGGCATTCAAAATACTGTTTTCGAGTGGTTACTGGGCAAGATTGAAGTTATCATACAGTCCTTAGGATGACCATGCAGAATCTACAAGGTAAGAATGGCAGTGCTTGGTCTGATGATAACTAAAGAAGCAACACTGCTGCTCTACCTTATCTTCCTTTGTGCAGGGAAACTGTCCTGAATGATCTCCAAAGGCCCCTTCCAACCTCACACATTCTGTGTGTGTTCTGATCATGCCAAGTTCTTACAGACTGACCATTAGAATATGGGGATTAAATAATTTGTGCCTGGTACATCTGAGTGTAAGAAATAAACTGGTCAATGCTCAAGCTCTTCAGTTTTAGGCTGCAAGGTGTTTGACCTCAGCTCTGAGATCTTCGATTTCTCCATGATTCTCAGGGACCAAAGTGAAGCTGTAGTTCTCTAAATTATCTTTCTTACTATTTTCAAAGACAGGTGAAATATTTACTATTCTCCAGTACTGGGGTACTTGCCTGGTCACCACGATCTCAAAAAGGTAATAGTTGGGGAGTAGCTTTGCAATGGCATCAACAGACTCTCAGCATTTGCTGATGCAGTCTCATTCACAGGCCTACAGAATCCATGTAGCTCTCGTGCTCTGAGAAACTACTGGGAATATTAGTTCTCAATGTTTCTGTTTCTAAACACTTTATCATAGTAAGTCTTAAACTAGAGTAATTTTATCCTTTACTTTCCTACTTTGTGCTTTATTAATTTTATTTGCTACTTTTCTCCTTTGTTTATGGAAATGTGTTGCTTCATTTGGTTTCTAGCAATTTCTCTGTTTATACCATTACTGTTAACATGCTCATGCTGACCAGTTCCTTTTTGACTGTTAGAAGACCTAAAGAAGATTAAAAAAATTATTTTACCTGAGGTGTTTGGGGTTTTTTTCTGTCAAGAGGTTCTCAGATTCTATTTCATCAATTGTTTTAGCAAGGAAAGTTTCTGGAAGCTAGAGATTCAATTTACCCATGTTCACATCATGCTCTTATTTGGATGAAAACTGTGAAGACTAATGCATGTAAAGCTAACTTCAAGTCTCCTTTAAATACAGTTTCTAGTTCTCCTCAAGTTTCTCTCTGAAATTCTGTTGTTTGACCACAGCTCACTGACTGCAAAGCAAACAAAAAGTTTCACTTCTCTTCTAATATCCAGTGTTGCAGTTCAGAAAAGGCGCTCTAGTTGTGATATTAGATACTGTAGTCACTGGAAAAGCTTATATTTCAGAAACATCACTTATGGCTAACATACACTTTAATGGTATTGCCAAAGGCATTAGAACTGATGTTAGGTGATTAGGCTGAGAAGAGACCAAACCACTGCCTGCGCTCTGAGGGTCACATGTCTTGTTATAGTGGGTATATTACAGTAGATTGTTTCAGTAGGCATGGCCATAAATTCTTGCTTAAGGTGACATCTTCTAAAAAAAAATTCTATAGTAAGTCAACACCTATACACCATTGCCTTAATGGTTTTCCCAATTTGCAATGTTTGGTTGGAAATTGGTAGGAAAAAACAACCCAACCAAACGAGTAAAGCAGGCATACAGTTTATAATTCCATGCACATCCTTACAGTTTGTTACTTTTGCTTCTGGCTACTTGAACCCCAGTTCCAGGGGTCGCATAGGAAGCCCTATTACTTTCTACAACACACAACAAAGGCCCATACAAAGTAATTTGTGGTTAAACTGCAAACAGAATTTATATTTCAGATAGACAAGATGCACTCATGTAACTACATAACCCTTGAACTGAAACAAACCAAATCTAAAATGCTGACATATTTTCCATTAACTCAGTCTTAGCATCTGGAAAACATAGCTCCCAGAGCCAAGCACAGCCCCTGTCTTGGCACACAATAAAAGCTCAGTAGTTTGTAGAACATGGAGGGCTTGTGCCATATCAGATAGCCCATTTCCAATGGCATTTTTAGACAAGGTGGAAGATTATCTCATGGCTCATTCTTTGTTGGAAAGAAAGAAAGAAAAGAGACAAATATGCAGGTATTTTAAAGGATTACATTCAAAATATATGAATATTTGAGAAAGTAAAGATTGGTTTGGTGTCTTCAGTCTTTGGGCAGGTAAATTTTTAAGTACTTGTCTTTGCAAGTTAAGTGTTCAGCTGTTTGGTGCAAACTTGAACATGGCATGAGCTTCCCAAGCTTTATGCATGGTCTCTGACCTCACACCTTCAGGAAGACAGGGTCTTTGTCATTTCATCAGCCAGGAGTGTTTTGAGCTACCCACAGTTTGATACCAGTGTGTCTTGTAACCAGCACTCTTATTAAAGTTTCTCCTTCCACCCAGCTCCTACTCAAATTTCCACTCTCATCGGTTGAAATGATACTTGAAATGGCACTTTTGAGGAAAATCTTCCAGAGAGAAGAGGCAGCTTGTAACAATGCATAGGTACCTCCTGCCTAAAAGCCAACCATCTTAGCTGATCTCACCTTCCTGCTCACAAGTGGCATGGATTTTTCCAGGTTGGGCAGCCAGCCTCTACTCCTTCCTCTACTCTGTGCTGGTGTGGCCTCATCTTGAGCACTAGCTACAGTTCCAGGCACCTCAATGCAAGAATGGCATTGAGCCATTAATGTCCAAAGGAGGGCAATGAAGACAGTGAAGGGCTTGGAGGGGAAGCCACTCAAGCAGTGGCTGAGGTCAGTTGGTCTGTTCAGCCCGGAGGAGACTGAGGGGGGACTGGACTTTTCACCATCCTCACCAGGGGGAGGCGGACGGGCAGGCACTGATCTCTGTGGTGACCAGCGACAGGACCCGAGGGAATGGCCTGAGTTTGTGTCGGAGGGGCTTTAGGTTAGGTATCAGGAAAAGGCTGTTCACCCAGCGGGTGCCTGGGCACTGGAACAGGCTCACCAGGGAAGTGGTCACAGCACCAAGCTTGACAGAACTCAAGAAGCGTTCGGATAATGCTCTCAGGCATATGGTGTCATTCTCAGGGGTGTCCTGTGCAAGGCTAAGAGCCGGACTCGATGATCCTGATGGCTCCGTTCCCACCCAGCGTACCCCGCGGCTCGGTGACCGGCCCACGGCTCGGGCCCAGGCCTGTCGGGGGCTCCGGCCCCCCTTTCGCCGGCCCCGCTGCCCGGGGGAGGGAGGGAGGGAGGGGGCGGCCGGCGCCGTGCCCGGGTGAGCGCCCCGCGCGCATGCGCCGCGAGTGCGGCGCCCCCGCTCGGCTCCTCTCGGGCCGCACTCGGCTATTTCCGCCTCTTTGTTTTAAACTCCGGGCCGAGCCCTTTAAATCCCCCTTTTTTTTTCTTTTTGAAATATTCTTGGGAAGGGGAAGAGGGGACGGCGTTTCCCTCGGCCTCGCGTTTCCGACTCCTCTGCTCTCTGCCCTGCCGTGGCGCCCGGAGAAGGACGGGCCGGGGAGCGGAGGGTCGGCGGCGGCGGCGGGAGCCCCCGCTGTAGCCCCGAGCGGCGGCCGCGCCCCCCCCCGTCAGGTCAGTGTGGGGCCGGGGGGACGCGGGGGTCCCGGCCTTGCCCCGCCGAGGGGCTGGAGGGCAGCCGAGGGGTTCGGGGGCGGGGCGGGCCCGCCCGTCTGCGGGGTATTTGCGGTGTGGGCTGCGGGGTGAGAGGAGGAGGTGCGGGGGGTGCGGGCCGAGGGTCTTCTCTGCCCCGACGGCGCGGGGGGCTGCGGAGGAGCGGGCCGGGGCTGTGGGGGCCGCGCTGGAACTTTCGGGGCGGGCGTGGGGTGGTCACAGACAGGGTCGGGGTTGGGGTTCCCTGAGGTTCCTCTCCCGAAACTGTCAGGGAGTCTCGGTGGGCCGGGGGAGCGTCTGTCCCTGTCCTGCTGCGGGTGCCCAGCGTGGGGGAAGGTGTGGGGAAAGGAAACCCCCGCAGCCCCCGCCCCACCCGTTCCTACCGTCGGGAGGAGTTGCCGGTTGTGTGAGGGGCCGGGGAAGGGGACAGGACCCCACGGCTTGGGGAGAAAGGGTCTCTTTGAGTGGAGGGGTGAAGATGGCGTTTCCGGTAAGGTGGAGATAGAGGGGACACGTCCCTTGGGTGTGCGACTTCAGCCGTGCAGGTATGTGGCTCCAGCGCTGTGTATCTGGGATATGGAGTCGTGAGAAATAGGAAGTGAATTGATACTCATAGGTTAAGTATAGAGGTTTGAATTGTTTTACAGTCTAAGGACAAATATACATATATGCGTGCACACACACACGCACATATATATACATGTGTATGTATTCGGTATTAAGAAATTTGCAAAGTTTTCTAAACCACTGTGTTCTAGCTAGTAACTTGTGGTGTCACATTTGGCCTCTTAAGTTGGTGTCTTTTAGCCTGGAAGTGTTGGGTGCTACTTCAGTATCCTGTATGGAAAGTTTTGCATGTCCCAAAGTTAATAAGGTTCTAAAGAGGTTTGATTGTAGTGAGTTGTCACGTGCTTGGATGTTCTTTTGCTGCTTCACCTATTCGCAATTTCTTTTTTTTTTCTTTTTTTTTTTTTTTTTTTTTTTTTTTTTTGGTTACAAAACATTTTGTGCAGACTTTCAGATCACTTTAGAGTCTATTTTCTTTGGTATTTTTCAAAATGATACTCTGTATTTTCTTCCAGAGTTTCACAGAGCAATTAAGTTTGTGGATGAAAACCTTTGAATTAAAAAAAAAAAAAAAAAAAAAAAAAAAAAAAAAAGTTGAGATGAGCTTTTATGTTGAGGGAGCATCTCATCTATGTGTCCATTCCAGATTGGTTTTGTTTATACAGAATGAACAATTAAGGATATGCTAGATATGTTGTTAAGAGCTGTTTTAGTATTAGGTAGTGTGCTGTTTAAAAATTATTATTAGTTGTTTTGGGGTGGGATACTTGTGAAGTTTTGTGTTCATTCTTTTAGTGATAAATCAGATTAGAATCTCAACTGGCATACTCATCATGTTTCTCGTAAAAGTGCTCTGAAATTCATTAAATTGTTTGGTAACAAGAGGAATAGAAACGGAAACTTTGTACCCTTTCAGTAGCTTTACTATTTCTTTTGGAGCTGTACTTGTAGACAGTTTATAATATGTTTAAGGGAATACAGGAGCTGTGTAGCACCCAAGATACTTAGTGAAAACACATAGGGTGCATTAGAAGAGGGTCAGGTGACTTTCTAGAGATGCATAGGTGCACAGTGACAGAAAACTTGTATATAAAACATTTTGTAAACCACTTTTTGAGGAAAATCTATTGGACTTTTTTTCTGTGGGCTGATCTGGCTGCTTTTATCTTGTTACTCCACTGTCACTATAGAAAATCAAGACTGAACTCTTGTAAATGTTATTATAAAGTCGACTTAGAAAATCAAGACTGAACTCTTGTAAATGTTATAATAAAGTCGACTTAGAGTTTGTAATTATTCTAGCCTAATACTAATGCCAAGAATGGCAGAAATTAATTACTATGGTATGAAAGATTTCTGCTACTAAGAGTCTTTTAAGTACAGCATTTAGTAGCTGCAGCTGTCCTGCTCTTACATCTGTATCCTTACATGTTTAGAGGAGGACATCTCAAAGCTTTGTATTTGAGATACAGGTAAGTTTGCTTGTCAAGAACCCTTCTACACTTACTTTAATAGCTTTCATTTCTTTTTTCCCATATGGCCATTTAATCTAGGTAGCGAGGCCTTTTTAGCTTTTGTCATGTAATGAACTCCCAGGACTGAAATAATTCTGGACTAAATTCCTGAATTCCTTGAGCAGTGCTGTGAGAAGAAATTGAAGCATTTCCATTGAAACTCTTTAGTAGAGCTACTAAACTCTAAGCTACCAAGTGAATGTGGACATGATGTTTTGAAAAGCATGCATGTTGATAACATCTCACTGTACAACTACTGTCTTAAATTGTGATACCAGCTTGCAAGGAAATGTAAGGACATCTTGTATTTTATAAAAAAAAATATATTGCCTACTCTTGCTTTGGAACTACTGTCATTTGATACTTTTGTGGTAGCTCAGTAGTTACTAAGTAGAAGCTTGTTTTGGTAGTAGTGTTTAGAGATGCAATTGATTTAAGACTGTCAGCATTCCTGAGAGTTCATTAATCTAAACTCTGGTCTCTTTTTGTCAGTGCTACTAAAGATGTTTAATGATGTTTGAAACTTCTCTGATCTTCTAGGTTAGGTATGCTGTCATGTTTTAAGGGAATGTGGAGGAAAACCTTCTCAAGGCAGTTTGACTGCAGTAGGTTAGAAGCCAGGCAGAAGGTGCCCATGTTCTTAGCTTACACAAGACTTACTTGGAAGCTGTGTCTTGAAGTAGTTTTGCATTTCTTACACCTCTCTTTTTAGAATACAAGCTTGCTGTATTAGACTGCAAGTTTAGCTAGTATGTGAAAGTCTTATATGCAGTACAAGAGAAAAAAGAAGCAGGTGATTCTGTGTTAAAAACAATCTTGGCTATTGTTATATGTAACACAGTTTCATTGCTAACTGAAAAAACACTATAAATAGTGGTTTGTTTTGTCATTGCTCTGAAGAGCCTAAAGAAAACTTTGTTGCTTTTATCAAAATTCACAGAATCATAGGATATTTGGGTTGGAAGGGACCTTAAACATAATTTTGTTCCAACTTCCCTGCTGTGGACAAGGACACGTCCCACTAAATGCAGTTGCTCAGGGCAGCATCCAAACTGGCCTTGAACATCCCTAGGCATGGAGCATCCACAGCTTCTCTGGGCAACATGTTTCAGTGCCTCATCACCCTCACAGCAAAGAGTTTCCTTGCAGTATCTAATCTAAACCTCCTGTCTTTCACTTTGAAGCCATTCCCCCTTGTTCTGTCAGTACATGCTCTTGTAAAAAGCTCCCTCTCTTTTCTTATAGGCTCCCTTCAGGTACTGGAAGGTCACTATTAAGTCATCCCAAAGCTTACTTTTTTCCAGGCAGAACAATCCCAGTTCACTCAGCCTTTCCTTGTAGGAGCTGCTCCATCCCTCCGATCATCTTGATGACCTCCTCTGGACTTGCTGTGACGGGTCCATCTCCTTCCTGTGCTGGGAGCCCGGAGCGGATACAGGGTTGGGGTTAGACCCATATGGGTTTCACCAGAGCAGAGCAGAGGGGCTGCTGGCCACCACCAGCACCTCCAAGTCCTTCTCCCCAGGGCTGTTCTCTGTCTGTTCATCTGCTAGCCTTATTGGCTCACCAAGGCTTCCAGGTCTGGATGCAGCTCTGATCTTTTGCTCAGGAGTCCCTGAGCTTGGGAGCCCCCCTATACAGCTTGATCTAATGCTCACCCCCGCACTTACCTCAGTCACTGATGGTGATGCTGCCTCATTGACTGAAAATTAGCTTTTCTCAAGTTAATTTTACTGAAAAAGTGCATCTACACTTAAATCAACAGAATATGAAATTAAAATACTCAGTGTGGTGGGAATAATTGGACTGGAAACCTTATGTGCTACTGAAAGTTTGATTGAAGTCTGTAGAGAACTGAAGTCCTGCAATCATACCAGAGAGCCAGCATTGTAGGAACAAATAAACCAGCAGCGAGTTCTTCAATGACACTATTTTCTTTCCCCCTTCTGCCTTTTCTTTTTTCTCGTTGATGTGAAACATTACTTTAGACTAGGAACTTCAAACTGTATGTAGGAACTTGTGGGTCTCTTTATTCCTTTGACAAACACAACACATACTTTTCAAAGGTAGAGGGTGGTACAGATCATTGAAAGTAGGGGGAATGACGAACTCTGGTGAGCTCAAGTTACTTGTTCTTTGTGCCAGAAAATGACTGTTCTCACAGTTATGACTGCCCTTTCAAATCACAATTATAAGTTGATGGAGCCAGTGGGTGAAATTGTTGAGGGAGTGAAGTTGAGAACTGGAGTAAATCAAGGTATGCGTGGTAGCATTATGATAGTGCAGGGACTGTAAGGAAGAAATATGCAAGAGTGATAACCAGTCTTTTTTGTAGTTTTGTTGCCAGTGGAAGAACTTATGCTAGCTCTGGCACTATTTTTCATCTCTGCAAAGTGACATGGAGAAGACTTACTCTCCCTACAGATATTTATTTTGGATGGTCCTAAGAAATAACTATTTTGTATTCTGAATTTTTAACTGACAGTAACTTAGAATTTTGTCTACAATAAAAAGGTCTATGTTCTGGCAGCAGTAAGGATCCTTCTTGTTTGATACTGAGACTGTCCTTATTGCTGGAAACTGTTGCTTTATGAATAGCGTGAATAGCATGAGTCTGTTTTGAAGACAGAAAGCATTCTGCATATGTTTGGTATCAATGAGAAAATAGTGCTTATGTAATTAAGAGAGTAAAAGTTAATTTTTAGGTTAACAGAATGAGTTTGATGTTATTTGCTAACTTGCAAATGGCTGTTATGTCAAGATTTTGACTTAAGAACTTTCTTTTCCCTCTACAAAACCAGACAGCATACAATGCCTTCTCTGGTTGATTATTATCCAGTAACATCACAATTATTGTATATAATGCAAATTTTGTGTGAATTATGTTGTTGTTATACTAGTACAGGTCATCTCTGTTATTCTTTTACAATATACATGCAGTTTGTGTAATCATGTCATTCTTGCATGCAAATGTGTCAGTGCAGTGTTTCGTGAGTTTTCAGGTAATGTGTTGTGCTATACAGTTTTTTCTAGTTTGTCACCTGGAAGAACAAGCTGAAAGATACAATTATTCACAAATAAAGAATTTATAACTTAGCCAGCTGTACTGTATGTGACACTAACTGTTATATTTGAACTACTGAGTGCACAGATTGGCATAATAAAAGCCGTGGGTCAGTTGATTACTTAGTTAAAGGACGTCCCCACATTTATTTTAATTGACTAGACAAAATGTTTTTATAATAAAAAGTTATCTGTTGTACTAAGCAGTGGTGATCAGTAGAGCAGATTTGAGGAACAGGATTTTTTGGGTTGGTTTCTTTTATAACATAGGGCCATCCTTTGTTCCTTCAGAGTGACTTTTCCTAAAAATAATTTGCACATGGAGACATTTAGAAGCTAAAGCTCTGCCTTGGCACTAATATCAAGATGGTCTGGGATCTTAACTCCTGCATTTCAGATGATTTGTATTTCATACTTTTTTGCTGTGATAATAACTGGATTTTCTTTCATTTACCTTTTTTCTCTAATATATAAATTATGTTCTAGACACAAGGACTCAGATTGATTTCAGGATTCAAAACAGGAAGAGGTAAGGGAATTTTTTATGTGCCGTGTAAGTACCTAATCATGCACGCTGCTGAAAGTATCTATGTCCCTCTTCCTACATCCAGGTATTTACATTTCAGAGCATAACTTCTGTTAAATCTGTATCTGTGTAAAGATACTTCTAATAGTATTTCATCACTTTAAGAAAGTGCTGATACACTGTATTCAAACTTATCTTCTTAACGCTTGAAATGATTTTCTTTCCATCTTTGAGTTGTTCCTTTCCTCTGAGGTCTGGACCCCACACTCCAGTACAGTGTTGCCTGGTTGCTTCTGGCTGTACTTAGGAAAGACCTGCAGCTGCAGTGCTATAGCAAGTGATTAATCTTTCTTGCTTTAGCATTGTACTAGTTGTTTTTTTACAGTCTGATTTTTAAGCTTTACTGAACCTTTTTTTAGGAAAAAGTAAGCATAACCTGTTAAGTGCCCACTTAAAATTTCTTACCAGCTTGTGCAGGTTGTTCTTGCCATGTGCAAAGAACATGGAAAAGTTCTTTGGTCTGGTAAGTGTAGTAAAAAATTATACTATTGAGTGGAATCCACTGTCTAAGAGATAAACATTTACCTTTTATAGTAACAATTTCATGGTTTTATTTAATTTGTTGAATGAAATAAGTAATTAAACTCTCTTTTCCTTTAGCAGTTTCCTTAAACTAATTGCAAAGTCGACTTGCATCTTAAATCAACTTATGTTTTAAGATTATGCTTTTTTAATTGGTTTGCCATAAGATGATAATTACTTTACAGATATATAGTTCAAATATTGGTAAAAGAAAGTTCTCTGATTTATGCTTATACTGTTCTCAGAGGAATTGCAGATGTCCAACATTTTTCTATTTTTCCTTGAAAAATCCATATAGGCCTTTTCAGCGATTGAAATACTGTGGTAATAACATATTTTACCAAAAGTTTCAATCTAACTATTATTGACTAGGAGGAGTTTAATTGAAATGTTTTTTAATAAAATATATACTTGTTAATAGTAGTATTAGACTTGGTAGCACCAGAGTAAGTAATTTATTTGCACACCAATTTATTAATTTTGTGTTGTACTTCTCTTTTTGATTGACTAGAATGAGATAGAAATCCTTCCCAAAACCAGGTTATTCTGCATAAATTTCAGAAGGCTTGTGCTTATATTATTAGAATACTTCATTTGTCATTCTCTGACCATTGGTCACAGGAGAATAGGCTTGAATCTGATACATCGTAAATGGCACCACACCAAGTGGAAAGGACTCCGGGTGGAACAGTTTTCTTCACTTCAACTTGTTTGTGAGATTCTTTTGAGTTGTGATAAAAGTCACCAGAAGCAGTCTGCACACTGATCTATGTGGTGTTAAGTGAATCTTGGCACTTTCAAGTTTCGTTTTACTGTCTTGGAAATACAAAGGTGTTAAAATACTGTATTAGGTGCAGTCATTTTTAATGTAACATTTTAGGGATAATCTTTAGATAGTGCCACTGGAATTTGTTTATCTAAAATTGTTTGCTCTAATTTCTAGCAGTTTTCAAATTATATGAGCTTATTTTGTCTGAACAATAGTAGCTCTTGGGTTATGTGATTATGGTTTTATCGCTAAAAATGGCTTGAATTTGGACAAAGTTTTGCTGACATAGGGAGGATAATATTTTGTTTTGTTTCCCATTGGTTTTGGTTTTTCTTTTTTTTTTGAACAAAGATGTGTTTTACCTTGGCCTTTTTTCTAATTTATTGAATTTGTCAATGCTATGGGTTGAAACTAATTGTAGGACTAATTCTTTATATATGCTATTCTGTGATCAGATGTGTTAATTGATTATGGTTTTGAAATGAAATATTTTTGCTGCTTCCCTTAGGGAAGAGAAAGTACGTCCTGTCCCCATTCTTCAGTTCCTCTCTCCATCACTCCACCAAATGGGTAAAATTACTTTCGTAGTGGAACTTTATGTACACTTTCAAAGCTAGTGCTCTGTCAGAGCATTTGTTCTCCAGACACAAGAATTAGTTGCCAATGAATTGAATTTCTGGAGGTGTTTGGAAAGTTCTTGGAAATTTTTAAAAAAAATATTTAGAATGGGAAATCTGGAGTGTCAGTATGTGCGAAAAGTTTCTGGAGTCCTCTTCTGTAGCTTCCATTATTAGGCCTGATGTTACCATAAGATATATTCACTGTAAGAGTGAAAACAAGGGAAAAATGAGCTGCTTTTGCTTCTCCCCCGGATTCCTTAGCCATTTATGGCTTCCCATAAGTAACTTTTTTTCCGGCTTACTCATCCATTATCGCCATCTGCAGGGTTTGACAATTTTAGCATTCAAATGGAAAAAAAACCCAAATTCAGCTCTCTTCTCCCAACTTTAATCCAAAATCAAAGGAATGAACTTTTTTCTTTTTCCTCTGAAATTACTAATTTCTAGTATGGAGAGATCTATACATCTAAGAACAGAAAGTCTTTCAGATGCCCAGGATTTGCTTTGTGGAGATCGCTGAGAGACATGGTCCTTTCTGACCTTGTCAGCCGAACTTTTCTGGTGCATGGATGTTGTGATGAATGTTGTGTTCTGAAGAATGAAGGGAGGCAGGTGTCAGTGTGGGTATCATCTATTAAAAAACTATTACATTTTCAATAAAATTGGCAAGTTAAGTTACTTTGATTGTCTCTTTTGGCATAGTTCAGTCACCAAAAGCAGATCTTCGTGACTTTCAGGGCTGGACCAAATTCAAGCATACAGATTCTGCTACTAGGCTGCAGTAGTTAATAACTTGCAGTGAAAGATTTTCCTCTCTTTTTACTGCATGTCATCCATCCATCTATCATTTGAAATTCGTTGTAGGAAGCAGTAGGGTCTATGAAAGTGATTTGGCTTTAAGAAATTCCTGAGAGTAGTTTAAAAGTGTATCTGGAATACAATTATTAAAATAAGTAGCAGGTACAATGTTTCTTTATTTATGCATTCCTTGCATGGACTGTCAGACTCTGTTTAAGATGAGTCTTTTCAGGGCGTAGTTTATTTCTACAGTTTTTGAACAGTTTGTATCAACGTGCAGCCGAACAGTTTTGGGTGGTAATGGCTATCTCTTTGAATGCTAATTATCAATTCTGTAAGTTCAGTGATGTTCCTAATGATGGATACCATTTTATACAGACTGAGTAAAAGATAATTATAAAATGTTATAGCTTATCAATGACTTGCCTCTGCTTTCTTTGTAATTTGCTGCTTTCTGATCTTAAACTGTGGAGTAGAAAAGTTTATCAGTGTATGAGAAAATCATTATGTCCATGTGAAATGTTGTCATAACTCCTCTCAACATAAAACCCATTTTAATAATTTAGTCATTATTTGTCTGGTTTCATACTAGTTTTCCACTTCGGTGTTGTTACTTTGTTTCACCTGTCTGTTAGTGCTGGTTTTGTACTTGAAGTTGTCAGGAGCTGGCTGGTTATTTGGTTTCTGTTCCAGCTTCTTTATTTTCACTAACAGTTACCCATTACCTATGAAAGTTGACATCTATGTCATGTTTTAAGGGATTCTGAGAAGTTTTGTGCAAAGATCTAAATGCAGAACGTGTCTTCAACTCTTTTTAGGACTAAAGCTAGACTATTCCAGAGACTGTGGAGTACCGTTACCAGGATTGGATAGGGAAGAGTGGTTCAACTTTTGCACTGCTGTTTGCACTGTTTTCTATATTTCTGATTCCAGAGAGCCAGGCTTCTGTTTAGCAAAATGACTATAAGCAAGGCTAGAGAGGAAATCTTCTACTAGCTAAATTATGTGAATCTTTTGTTAGTGTTGCAGCAGGTGCTAAGGTGTTTGTAAGAGAAGCTGGTAACATCTTATTTTCTGTGGGTTTCAGTTAAGTAGCTGATACTTGGCAATTTAGCAAGTGTTTCCTTGGCTACTCCTTCCTGATTGAACTCTAACTCTTAATGAACCAGAGGAAGGAAATACAGACTATCATTTTGACAGGTCTTAATAATGTATGCTGTTAAAACAGCACTTGAGAATTCTGTCTGTCAGGCAGGGTGTCGGATGTAGCTCTTCTAACACCTGGTTTTTTTCCCTGAAGTTTCTCCTTGTTCTTTGTCTATATGAAGCCTGTACTGCCATAAAGATGCCTTCATCATTAATTTGTTGTATTGCTTTTAGGTGGCCGTCTCCAGCAAGGGGAGTGGACAGTTCTGATAAGTAGTTTCTAAAACTGCACAAGTGAGTTTGTCTAGGCTCTTGCACAAGTGAAACTAGCCTCCTGGTGACATTTTGTTGCCTTAGTAATCTAGACCTCTCAGCTCCTGCATACTGCCAAGCAAATTTTCTCAATTTTAAAGAAACTAGCAAATACCACATCATGGCAGTGATTAGGTCACAGCAAGGAATTCAGATGTAAATGCTGAAACATCTCATGCTGTTGTCTGCTGTGCACAGTGTTCTTCACTGGCACTTACAGACAAGATAATGGTGGTGTAATGGTGTCACTCTGCTTTTTGGTTGGAGTTTTGGATACTATCTGTCAATATTGACTTTGATGCAATGCTTGGAATGGTTGATACTCTGTATTTACTGTCAGGTTTTCTTGAACTGTGACACATTATTAGATTATGCAATGGAAAAAATCTTAACAGTTGAACTTTGGAAATCTTTTCTTTCTGCAACATTGACAGTGAAATATTAAAAAAAACCAAACCCCAAACCAACCAACAACCTGAAACAAAACAATCAAAAAACCTCAAACCAAAACCTAGAAAAGCAGGGAAAGTTTTGATAACTGCAGATATTTTTTCTGTGAAGTGTCATTTTGTTGTGGAAGATAATGCATGTTGCTAGACTTTTAACTTCTTCCTCTCATTCCTACATGCATGCAAAGAACCAGATATAATGATGACAAAGAAATGAAAATAAATAGAATGTGAGTGCTTTAAAGGTATCATTCTTCCTACAAGTATAAGTTTTCAATTGCTGTTATCTTGCTGAGAATATTTTGAACTGGAAAGTGGAGTAGTCCTCATCGCTGAAGTAATTCAGACTTTGATGTGTTGTAGTTGTTTTACATGAGCACACATGGCAATGTAAGGAAGTGTCAGAGATGCCAGGCTCATATCTCTGTAATTATTTCATTAAGCCTTCCACAAGCATGAGTGGAATCTTTCCTTCATGTAAAGGGGCCAATCCTAAGTACAAACAGTAAGACAAGTTCAGAACATATGAAATGTGAGAGACATGGCTGATGAAATCTCATTATGAATGTCTTCTGTGTTTTGGTAGCAGATACATTGAGATATCTATGCTGTCTGGTTCTAACAGATACAGCAGCTAATTGCTGAAAAGTTCTAAAGGTTAAAAAAACCTCTTAAGATGGCTGGGTTAGTAGTTTAGGGCTGCTCTTTATGTTCCTATTTTGATTTAATATGATGAAAGTGGTATGTTCATCATGTCAAAATAATCTTGAATCCTAGAAGCTAGAGTTTCACTGTATTGGAAGGATCTAATTTCATGCTTACTGGATGAGTGTAGGTGGGTTTTTTTGCCCTTTCTTAATTGTCCTATGTTCAAAGTACTATTTTTCACTTTCCTTTCTATTACCTGTTGTCCATTTCTCTCCTAATTCCTGTCAGCTACTCCTTCTTCTACTACAAGCCTACATGTTTTTGTCACTCTAACGGCAGCCTTCCTGTTAGACTGTTTACATTGAAGGCTGTTACTTGAGTGCAGTTTGCATTGGTACAAAGGGAGAAAAGGAGAGTTCTACTAGGTTTTATTTGTCCAGGTTGCTGTTTTTTCCCTGCCTTTGTGAGGTTGGCAAGTGCTTATTCATTGCCCTTGATTCTGCAGAGGACAGATGGGCCTAAAGGGTTTTTGTGCAGCTGCAGAATAGTGTCTCAGAATTTTCGGACAGTTCTGCTGCTCAGTTATGGGCTGATGGAAATGGCTTTTGGGCCTTCACTGCTGACTGATTGCTGTCTTTCAAGGGAAGTTCATCATGTGTCATGAGTGGTACCTGAATGAAAAAGATTTAACCAGGAGAAAGGTATGTGCAATACTAGGCCTTTTGGGTTGACACTGAAGAAGAGTCTGCTAGAATAGGAGCAGATGCTGCTTTGTGGCAAAGGCACTCTTATTAATAAGTGATTTTTTTCTGGTATTTTTTTTTTGCTTGCAGTGATTGACAAGTGTGGCTTTATCCCAGCTATTCATGGGTTAATGTATCATTAAAATTATTTGCAGGTCTCCTTGTTAAATAGGGAAGCTTTTAGTAGTGTATTCTAGCATACAAGAAGAAATCTTCCAGTCTTTGTAAATAACATGTAAAAGCCTCTTGTGGTTTAACTCCAGGCAGCAGCCAAGTAGATCCCTGTATTATCAGCACTGTTCGGCACACATCCTAAACACAGCCCCATACTAGCCACTGTGAAGAGAATTAGCTCTGCCTTATTCAAAATCAGCAGATTCCACCCCTTGTTCCATACCATTTACATCGTGCTCTCACACTATTAAATACAAGCTCATTAACCACCATTCTTCTTCCCACGCTTTGATAAAGTACCTAGATGTCATTCCCCTAGTTTGTGGACCACCCCTGCAAAATGTCCATAATAGATCCTTTCAGTTCGTTTAGTCCATGACTTGGGGCTCCCTCTGTTATGGCAGTCACTCAGGACAGGAGAGGAGATGTGTTGCATGCTGTTACTGAGCACCAAAGCCGTATCAGATTGTGATTGTGCTGCTGTGCTTGGACTACTTGGAAAGCTTCTCCTCTGTTGGTTTGTGTAGTTCCTGTTATATTTATTCCTGTAATATACAACTCAGATAATGGATTATAACAATTTAACGATATGTGCATTATAATCTCCACACCTGATCCTTATGAATTCTCAGGGTGAACTCGTTTTCTTGTCCCCAGTCTGACTGCAGCAAGGAGTTCCTGTTGGAGTCCACTGGTAGTGGAGTGAACATCATAGTCCTCCCAGGGCTGCAGGGACATGGCCTGCTTTACCATGGTCTTCATGGTAAAGGCTGCAAAAGACTCTCTACTTCCCCTACTCCTGTGTGGGGGCCCCACTGGTGGGAAACAGTCATCCTTGGGCTTGTTCAGTGTGGGTCCTTGCCATGGACCGCAGTTGTTCATAAACTGATCCGTGAGAGTCCCCTGTGGAGTCACAGGTCCTGCCAGCAAACCTGCTCCAGCATGGGCTTGTTACATGGTCACAGCCTCCTTAAAGCATTTGTCTGCTCTAGCAGGGGATTCTACATGGGCTGCAGGTAGATTGCTCCTCCACCGTGGAGGTATTCACACATCACAGTCTCTTCAGCTCAACTTCAGACCGAAGTTCAGCCTGTCCTCACAGCAGCACTATGCTGGTCGTCTGCCAGCCCAGGCACATCGATGTGGTGTTTCCAAAGTCTTCCCAGGCACAATTCAGTGAGGTGAGAAGCAGCACAGCAGTACAGAAAGCAGTGAAAGCAAAAAGCGAGCACTAGGCTCTTAATACATGTCAGGAAAGCAAGCTTCATGGCAAGCACAGGAGGCTACTGCTTACTAGCTGAATAGTACTAACAGCTATGTGTTCAGTCTAATATGTCCCAGTGGAATCTGTCATTATTTTGAAACCTTTGTGCCTCATGTCTGGTGCAAAAACAGACTGTCATGGTTTAACCAAGGCTTATGCACCCACTCCCCCGGAGCAGTAGAGGGGAGAGAATCAGAAGGACATACTCTAAGAAAGCTCATGGGTTTAGATAGGTAAACAGGGAAACCAAAAGCTGTGCGCAGAAGCAGAGAAAACAAGAAAACAAATTCACCCGTACATGTGGGCAGTTGTTCAGCTGTCTCCAGGAACAGGGCCCCATCACTTTCAGCTGTCACTTGGGAAGACAAATGCCATCATGCCCTTTTTCCTCTTTTTTTCCCCTCTACTTAATACACCGAATATGATGTCGCTTTTAACAATTACATTTGTTTTGAGAGAGGGAAAAATGGAAAATGTTTTTAAAACCAAGTTTCAAGACTTTAAGTTAGGAATTCAGTGAATGCTGAAAGAAACGGAGGACTGAACAGCTGTAGGTGGAAAGAAAAATAGCTTTTGTGGTCTATTGGCTAAAATGCTACTGTAGTATTTAATATTAAATAAATAATGTAAACTATCAGGTTTGTTTTCACATTGCCAGACATAAGGATTGTGTCTGGGGTAAGAAAGCTGCAGCAGCAAGAGTTTGAAGGAGACTGAGTGTGTTGTATTATTGCTGCAATTTATATCTGAAAGAGCTAAATGTCAGAATAATGGGAGAAGTGTATGAACAGAGTGCATCTGAGAGTCCTCCCAGGCTTTCAGGAGCAAAAGAACAATTCTGCAAGGCTCCTTTATAATTTGAATTACATTATACATGGATAGCTAATTTTATGTAATTTACTGTCTGTACGTTTGAATCCAGAGTGACTCCAGAATGCCTACTGATTGCTTGCAGGTTATGGAGAAATTCTAGCAACATTTTCTTGTTATTTGGTATAGCAGCACAGAGGTGGATTGGTAAAGTTGAAAGCTGTAGTCACTTAATTTTTTTAAGTAAAGGATATGTAGTTTCTCAGGCCCTTTCAGATCTTAGTTTAGATTAATTAACCATCACGTGCTGCTATCTGGGCTTAATGTGCATGGGAATGTGAAAAAGTGATTGTTGGTAAAATGTGCCTTCAAGTGTATTGTAGCACCTTCTTACTTCTTACCAGCTGATAGCTTCTGGCCTCTCATTACAGGTACCCATTTTAACAGCTACTCTTTTTACTGATCTGCCAGGGTATCTGGACCGGTAAGTGGAGTCAGGTGAATGAAAACCTGAATTTTAAAGGGCCTTTTAATAGATATCAAGAGGAATTGTCTTATGACAATTATATGAAGATACTTCCTCTCTTTTTCAGAAACAATTGATAGAGAAAATTGTTTTTTTGATAGAGATCTGTGATAAAAGACATAAAAATCCTAGCACTCAGGTTTTCATACAGTTACTTTCTAGGGATACACATTTTTCTTGTCTTTGTTAATAAGTTGTTGATTTCTGGGATTATAGAATTGCATTTCGTTTTTTAATGTAATTAGATGTGTTTATTGTATGATAAGCATTTTTCAATGATGGAAGCTAAAACATACATGTATAAGTGTAATGAGGAAGGCGAAGATCACCAAAGCTTAAAGATTTTAAAGAGTTAGTGGCACAGATCCTTAAGGCTCTTTGCTTCTTCATGGTAAATCTTTCAAGCCGTGGTTTTCTTGTCTGGATGGAGTCAGAGCAGTCAGTTCAAATATACACTATCAGATTCAAATGACAACTGAAAGTCATATCTGAGTTGTCCATCTGTTGTTCTGCAGAGGTCTTCATAGTGAACATTACAGTCTGTTTCAGCTGTGCTTTAGACCTTAAATTACTTCTCTGAAGTGCATGGATAATAAACATTCAAAAAGTAATGTGAAATCAAGCAGTAAAATCTCACTAAAAATTTTTTTCTTCATGAGATTTGGGGCTAGTTTTGATCTGAGTTTTAATTACTGGAAGTCAAGGATCTCTTGCTCTCCTGGTGTGTTTAAAACAAAGTGCTTTTAAAATGACTTCTAGTTTACATTTCTGAATTCTCAACAAGTAGGACGTTGGAATATATTCTTCCAGTGTGTGACAAATATCTCCATAATGTTTTGTCAAGACTAGATCTGGGATAGCACTCAATAGTAGTCTTTTCTTCAAAAGCCTCCTGCCTCTAGCAGTGATTTTGATTTCTTATAATGAGACAGGTTTTATTGAGTGGTCATAGTGGTATTCATTGAGAAAAAATAAGTTCCCTTTTGCAGTAATGCTTTGCTTTTATAATATTTTGAGACTTTAGGAATTTTGACACTCTAAGACTGCTTCCCAGTTTTATCCATTCTTGTAAATACATGCTGATTGGAAATGACCTCAGCACTATAAAAGGAAATAGCAGAATGTAAAGAGTAATTTGAATGTAATTAAATCAGTGTTTCTTTGTCAGAAGCTGGAAAATGTTTAGTAGGATAAAATCTTGCCAGACAGATGTTTTTATTCAAGCTGTTTTGCAGACAATTTTATCTGTTGTTGCACAAATATTTTTCTGTGTCCTTGTATTTGATGCTTTTTTCTTAGGACTGTGTCAAGACCTTGTCATGAACATCTCATGTTCTGAACGACTGAGCATGTTTTAATTGGAAGAAGGGTCTGGAAAGCACCTAAATTAAGAGTTTTGAAGGAAGTGGTTTCACAGACTGTGGAGCCAAGCTAGTGGTGTTTTGCTGCCAAACAACTTTCAGTTTTCACCATGCAGTGCATCTTCTTTGCTTGAGCATTCTCAAGTTCTCCATTAACCTTCCTGTGAATAAGTGGATTTAGCAGTCCTACAGATGTCCATCCACAGATCTGTGTCATTCCCAAAGCATCTCTAAGCTTTGAAACAGCACTACCTGTATGGAAGATACTGTTTTAATGTGATTATTGGGAGGTGCTTTGAACAGTACAGTGGTGAAATTCTGCTAATCAAGACAAGCTAAATGTCAGTTAAGGAAACGTGTTTTCTAATGTAAAGTGCAACAAAATGTTTTTCTTGCAAGAAATTTTACTGACAATGTAATTTATAAAAACTTTTCTAAGCAAAGTAAATTGTATTTTAAAGATATACCTTATTAGTCTATATAGGACTTTGTGCACATACCACTATTATGTAATGATAATAAACCACAAATACAGAAGTAAGTCCATGTGATTTTTAAAAAATCCACCATAATAAAAACCAAAAATAACTGATATTTTAGAACTTTGAGACCATTAAAACACCTTTTCTAGTTGGATTATATTACAAATGCACGAGATTATCTTAGGTTTTCTGTTACCAAATGAAAAATCTGCTTTGAGACTGTGTTTCCTCATTTTCCTGTTATTGTAGTTCTCTGCTTATGCTGCAGCTGCCTAAGCCTTACCAGAATGAAATTGAAGTGGCGTACATTACCATGGCATGATTCCACATAGATACATTGAATACTTGCTGTTACTGAAAGCTACTGTGTCAAAATGGTTTCTGTGGAGAGCACGGTAGTGGCTGGGCTGAAATACAGACTGCAAATTAGGTGTTTGCGTGTGACAGTCAAATGAGTTTTAAAAACCATGCCCTCCCTATTAACAGATGAGTGCAAAAGTTGCAAAGAATAATTCTTTATCCTATGACTCTTTATATTTAATACCTTTCTTTTTCCTGGAGATAGTACTCAGTCTGTTGGAGTGTGTAAAAAAAGGGCATAATATTCTTGGAAATAAAATTTCATCCTCTTTCTTAATGGGCTTAATAGTGTAATAACTGGCATTATAGTTAAGTACACATCCTTAATTTCAGTGATACTGAGTACAAGCACAGTCAAAACCAGTATAGGACACCAAGTTTTAAGGCTGTTTTGTTGTTTTCAAAACCTTTTTGTCTTGCCCTTGCTTTCCCTCTGGCTTTTTGCTGCTGACTCTTACTCTGCCCACTACATTATTTGTCTCAAAGGTTAAAAAGCATGAATGATTCGGAAAGCTGGAGCTGAAAGGAAAGAATCAGTTTCCCTTAGCAGCTGGCACTACAGGTACAACAAAACTTAGAAATTTTTGTGCTGTTGCAGTAGGGCCACCTCATATACTCTCAGTCTGAGTCTCCAGCTACACTGCTGCTCATTGCAGATCTTTTGCCAGACACTTCCTCCCAAGATACAGAAATTCAGTATTAGTTCAAAAGCTTTTAAATCTGTGATTAGGGTCCCCATACTAATGCAGTTCAATATCTTGCATCTGAAATTTGGCTGGCTAGCCAGTTGCCTCCTAGTGTTCAATGAAGAAAATGTTGATGTGGAAAAAGCAAGTTTAAATTATAGGAATTCACAGTGCTAAATATTCCTGTATTTTTCTGGTAGTATGCTTACTGCTGTTTTAAATGTCATCAAGAAACCTTGAAGAGTTTAATCAGCTTTTTATCCCCTTTATTGAGGCTTACAGTCTAGCTTTATGTTATTAATACATAAGACGAATACAATTTAGGAATACTGACTGTAGCGTGCTGCCTTTGAGATGATTGCTTTAAGACAAAGTAGTGAACCACTATATAAACAAGCAATTCTCCAAGCCCTAGTATCCTAATACATTTCAGTAAAATAATAGGGAAAAAAATTTAGCCAATCTGAAAGTACTCCGAGAACTGGATTTATCTTGTGTTTTGTACATTTTTGGCTAGCTATAGAAATGCATGGTCTTTAGAATTAATGTTTCTTTCTCTAGAATGCATATTTTTTCCCATACTTGGCCCTTTATTTTTTCTTTAATCATTTTTCTTTGTAACAGCAGCAGTTTTTGGATTAGTTTCAATAAATGTTGAATATTAATTTTAAGATAAGATATCATTTTTACAGTGAAATCTGTATTGTAACTTACAAGCTCAAGTAAAAGCAGTGTAACTTACTTTGTAGTAACTTTTTGAGTTAATACCCTGATTGAAAGAGAACTAAAATTTCCTATAAAAAATTCTCATATAATGTATTACTTTATGTTCATTATCATGTTTTATTTCTGATAAGAGTGCCTGCCATCTGCTGCCACTTGAAAAGCTTCCTATTGATGAACTATAGGAATGTGATCTCTTCTGTAATAACACTTCCAGTGTGTCTTGGTGGAAGTAATACTTGTTTATCCCTTGTCTGACTCTAAGAAATGTTGAGGCAGTAGAAAAAGTGGAGGAGGAAGGATATGGGGTATAACGCACTGGGCCTGACAGTTGTGATGGTAGGTGGGAAGCAATTGAGTAAGTAGGGCAGGTTGTTGCATTTAGTGTGTATGTACATGTTCCTTAGTTTAAAAATCTGCCGTTCTCTTACTTTTCACTCTCACTGCTCTTCTTCCTAAACAGAACCTTTTAAAATGCCAGCTCTGATTTAGTATTGGTGCTCTATACATATTAATATAAAACAATTTTTAATCATCATTGCTTGATGTCAGGAAAACCTTAGTCTTTAATTTCTTTAATTTCTTTGCTTTTGCCTTCAGAGCTGAAGGCAGCTAATGCCAAAATCAGCTATAATTCCTATAGAGAAGCAGGGTGCTTATTTCTCTGCTCTGTTGAATTCCCATTTATAATTTTAAAGGCACTTTCATTTTCTTTCTTCATGGTGTAGTCCTGCAACAAAACTCTTTAGTGGGCTTCTGTAATAAAGTTTTGGAGAAATTACAGGTGGTCTTTATGGGAGGGGTTTAATAATGGTGTGTTGCAAGCTGGAGTTGAGGGTATCATATTGTTTACATTGGTTTTTCTGCAGCTGGCATGCTGAGAAGAAAAAACCACACTAATTATCATTTTCCTGTGTTTGCTGTGACCTTGCTGTATCAAAGACTCTGTCTTGGAGAAACTGTAAAAGCCTGAAACACTGTCTGGATCATTCATTTAGGTTCACTCTCCCATTGCCTTTGAGTAAACAAAGTGCCTGATTACATTGCCATTATCTGAAGTATAAGAGTTTTTCAGACATTTGGGAACATTTTCTAAAGCCCACCATAGTTCTTTCTAAAGCCAAATATAGCTCTTACATAGTTTGTGCATGTGATTTCTTTCCAGTTTATATTTAATTGAAATAACTCTTTCTGTTTTCTCCTTATCTTCTAAGTAACAGTCATACAGCCCTCTTAGACCAAGATGTGATAGGTGAATACAGGAAAGACGGAGGGGTTTTCTTTAGTCACACAGTGTTCTGATACTTGGTCCAGTTTCATGCCATTCTTACTTAATTTGTTCATCTGAAATTGAGCATGATTTTAGAAGATGCTTTACTTAGTGGCTTACAACATTGCACTTAAGGTAGGCTGTGGCTATTTAAGTTGGCCCATTATACACTCTGGATTAGGCTATCTGATTATGGCTGCATTAATTATTGTTAATGTTTGAAGCCTGTGCTTTCACATGTTTGGGTGGAAGGCACTGTCCATCTGTACATAGGGGTTTTTATACTGGTAATTCTTTGCATCTGTGAATTTAAATCTATGATGAATCTAATTAAACTCAATAGCTCTTGAAAATGAAATATGAATCTCAGTGCAGGGATTATGTCTTTCTTTTTTGAAGTGTTCTATTATGTTATTGGTGGGTGAAGATGTATGTGTGTTTTTAATGTAAATACTGTGTACAGCAACTCTCTAGTCTTGCCATTTTTCTGACAAATAGATATTTATTGTCTTTAGTTGATTTTATTAGAGGAATAATGACTTACTTGATTTTCAATATATATTCCTTAATTTGGTGCTTTATAAGCATCTGTTGTCAGTTGAAAATTTAAAGAACACTAACTTTGATAGTAGTATCTGTTCATCTCTCACTGCAAACACATTGATGGATCAGTTTTGCAACCGTTTTTTAGCTAAATTTAACAGGTTGCTTCATGGTTCAGGACTCTAATGCAGTCAATTAATTTTGACAAAGACTCCAAATCTAAGCAATGTGTAAGAGAAAATACTGAAATAAAACCTTTTATCAAAATGGCATTGTATTCAACCCTAGTATTAAATACATGTCTAGTAAATGAGATTCTTAAGATATTTGGCAAAGAGATTGATTGGTTCTGGTTGTTGTTGTTTGTGTTGATGACTTTGTGTGTGGGGAATTAAGTTTATTTTTAATGTGTTTAAAGTTTTAATAGTACTTATGACCTATGAATTTTCTAAGAAAGTTAATTCCTGTGACAGCTGGGAGGAGGTGGTATTTTGTGGTCATCATTTCATTCTTCAAGTTGAAATGACAGAAAATGTTACCAAAATTTGTGTGAAGGGGTGTGGGACCCAGTTTTGAGTCACTCAGTCGCTTAGACTTCAACTTCATTGCTGTTTCTCCTGTGTTCTCTTTAACACATCAATCAAGTCTCCTCAAAAAAGAAGCAGGTTCTCTTGAGATCAAAGAAATAAATACTACGTGGTCTTTCAAGGATGTTTTCATGAAAGTGGTGTGATATTGAAAACTTCTTTGTTTTGTATTACTTGATACCTGATGTTACCATTAATCGTGATCTAAGTTCTCTAAAATAATATGGCAAACTTAATTGCGAATTAGTTGGCCAAAGATCCCATTATTTGTGCTTTGGTTGACTTGTCAGCTCTTTGTCTTTTCATCATGAATGTGAAATGTGAATTGGCTAGTAAATAGTAACAATTTCTAGACTAAAAATCTGTCTAGCGTAAAGCTCATCAGTCTCTTGAGTAGTAATACTGAGGATGAGGTTATGCTTCCTATGTATAGGAAATTTTCAGATATAGGAAGTGTTCAGATAGAGCTTATTTGGGTTGCCAGCTGGTTGCAGGAAGGGAGAAAAAACCATTTCAGTCATTTGTTTAGTTCCAGAACCAAAACTAGAAATAAAAAAAAAAAAAAAAAAAAAAAAAACAAAAACAAAAAAAAAACAAAAAACAAAAACCCAAACAACAAAATGTAAACAGCCTTTTCAGTTACCAGCTCACACAATCATTTTAAAACTAGGATTATAAGCTTTATTTAAAAAAAAAAAATCTCTAGTATTCTTGTGGCAATAGCAATGCTCTTGTATAAATTAGAAATTTTAATGTGTCTGTATTGAGGATGTTTTTACTTGCTGTGTGCAAAATAAAGTGAGGTTTTCGTCCGTAGATGGTTTTTTGTTTGTTTGTTTGTTTTTCTCTTTGATGATTTCCTTTAAACTGTGCTTGAAACAGTAAACTTAGACTTGGGAAATATTTCAGGGAGAAAAATGTGATAGTCTGGAACTTTTAAGTATTGCTCCAAGTTTTCTTCTCTATCACCTTCCCTTTTTCTTACATGTTTTCTCAGGGTTTGTGGATTTCTTTGGTAAGCATTGTTCTTGGAATTAGTACCTTTGATACAAGCATGCAATAATACGAGTTATTGGAAATAAATCCATTAACTTTCCTGCATCTTATAAAGTTATCCCTGCTAAAGAAAGTTCCTGGTTTATTAAGGAGCAGTGAAATGTCCTGGCATCCCCACCTGCCTTGTTCTTCCCAAGTACTGGGATACATTAAAACAAAATAGATGTGGATGTTAGCTTAGAGTAGGAAGGCATGGTGATTTTCTTCCTAGTCACTTCATCAAAGGTAGGTGAATTCTGATAACTTTTACACAGGCCTTGTATTGACCTAGTTTTTAGTCTTGATTGACTGACCTGATCTCCTTCAGTGACAAGGTGACCCACTTAGTGAATGAGAGGAAGGCTCATCTTGTTTATATGAACTTCAGTAGAGCCTTTGGCACCGTTTCCCACAGTATTCTGTAGAAACTTGCTGCTCATGGCTTGGACAAGCATTCTTTGTTGGGTAAAAAGCTCTCTGGATGACCAGCCTAGACACTGGTGAGAAATGGAATTAAATTCAGCTGGCCATTGGTCACAGGTGTTGTTCCCAAGGGCTCAGTACTGGGGCCCAGTTCTATTTAATGTTTTTTATCAACAAGCTGTGTCAGTGGACCAAATGCTGCTTCTGTCAGCCTGCAGATGACACTAAATTGGGTGAGAGTAATGATCTGGAGGGCAGAAAGGCTCTACAGGGTTATCTGGACAGGATGGATTGGTAGGCTGAGACCAGTGATATGAGACTGAACAAGACCCAGTGCCATGTCCTGCCCTTGGATCAAAACAGCCCCATGCAGTGTAGGTTGGGGGCAGAGTGGCTGGAAAACTTTCAGGGAGTGTTGGTGGATAGTGGCTGAACATGAGCCAGGAGTGTGCCCAGGTGGCCAAGAAGGCCAATGGCATCCTGGCCCATATCAGCAATAGTGTGGGCAGTGGGACCACGGTAGTGATTGTCCCCTATATTTGTTACTGGTGAGGCCATAGCTCAGGTTCTGTATACAATTCTGGGTGCCTCACTACAGGAATGACACTGAGGAGCTGGAGCAAGTCCAGAGAAGAACAATGGAGCTGGTCTAGAGCACAAGTCCTATGAAGAGCAGCTGAGGGAGCTGAGGTTGTTTAGTCCGGAGGAAAGGAGGCTTGGGGAGACTTTCTCACTTCCCACCTCAGAGGAGGCTGTAGCCATGTGTGGATCAGTCTCTTCTCCTAGGTAGCAAGTGATACAAGAAGAGGAAGTGGCTTCAAACTATGTCAGGTGGTGTTGTAACCCAATACCAAAAAATATAAAAAATGTTTAACCCTTACCCTCTGTCCCTGTCCTATTGGCAAAAAGCCAGATTCCCCTCCCTGACCCTTTCCTAAAAAAGACCGTTATCTGAAGACCTCTTCCTCTTTGCCCAGGGACCACCATGAAATAAACTATGAACCCTGAGTAACGGCGAAGAGCCTCTTTTGATCCTTTGTCCTGTTCATGCTAATCACCTGGCTCCTTCTTAAAACTATAGCTAGGAAAGAGTCACAGCGTTTTAGCAAGGTGGGGTTTAGACTGGTTATTCAGAAACATTTCTGTGCTGAAACAGTGGTCAGGCATCAAACCAGGTTGTCCAGGGCAGTGTTGGAACCTGAAGATATTTAGAAGATGTACAGATGGGGTACTAAGGAATATGGTTTAGTGATGTGCTTGGCTGAATCCACAGTCATAGTGCCAGCAATTACAGTGAAGTGAGTGAGTGCTGCTGACAAAACAGTGTAGAAGGGAAGTGAGAGGAACTGACTGTTGGGGTGACCAAATGAGTTTGGATGGGTGCCAGGGACACAGGATCTGGAAGTTTCCATCGTGAGACTGCTGGTGAATGTCTTGTTTTAATTTATTTTTTTTTGTTTCAGTGCAGTCCTGTTTTTTCCCGTGTTCAGTTACTAAGGGGCTACCTGCTTTATTGAAAGTAGAGTGCTGGTGCCATCTAGTGGTGTTAGGACATTCCTAGGAACGAGAAAAGCCACTTGTGAGGAATTTCACTGAGATGTGGAAAATTGCTGGCAGGATACTAAAAAAAGTACATGGATATATTTTCAGCCCTAGCATGTAATTATTCTCTTGAATTAAATAATAAAAATATGTACATGTACTCATAAAAAGGCTTGTTACAGCAAATTTAAATCATTTTTCTATTTATTTTTGCTCAACAGAAAGGTTTGTTTCTAGTAGTTTCTTTTATGAATCAGTGCTTTGCAAATACAACATAAAAGAGTTTTATTGGAGCTTTCAATATTTTAAAACTCAATTTGAAAGACAAATTATCTTCTGTTATTGCATTGTGCTAAACCTAGCACAGACTTCTCACTACTAGTGTTTGAAGTCACTGTGCACTTTTCTAAGTTATGTATATATTGTTTCAAAGTAAAAGTTCAAAATATACATCTGACAACAGTTGAAATAAAAAACTTCAGCATCTGAAGCTAAAGCAACCACAATACTGTTTTCTTTGTTCTTCCATCTGTTCAAATCATGTCCTGCATCTTAAGTTGCTTACCTGAGGTAATATCCTCATCCTTCTTCAGAATACTGTACAGGCTTCCATTTCTAGAAATGGAAGTAGGACTATGACTGCTTCTTGAGTTCTCTTGAAGTGAATCTCTGACTTATAAGTATCTTGCCCTACAATGGAAAAGCTTTAAAAAGAAGAAGATAGTTTATTTTAAGCTGGTGAGACTTTTTAATTAATTTCATTTAGCTGTTACTCTTCATCTGTTGCAAATCAGGATATTATTCTAAGAAATTACTTCTAAATAAATTTTCTTATGGAGCAGAGGTCTGTCTATTCAGTCATTAACAACTTCTGTCTTTTTATTGCAACTGATTCGAATAGCAGACTTTTTGTTATAAACCACCTAGTTTAAAAAAACAAAATCAGTGCTTTTATCTCTTCATAATCTCTAACCTCATGACCATAATACACTTTACTTGCATTGTGATGGAAGTGTGAATTAGACTTAATTCTAATAACTAATAAATACTGGCATTATTTCTCTCATTGCACGGTTGTGCCCACAATATCAGGAGCCATTTTTTAATTCTGTTGTTATGAAATAAGGTGTTTCCAGGTCTGTTCAGCTAGTATAGTTTGTGGAATTAGGTAGAAACAGCTATTAAAATTGAATGTATATAATAGTACTTGAGAATTTAATGTTAATATTTAAATTGATATTTAAAATGTTAATTTATCAATATTTATTTGTCATGTTTGAGAAAGATGAAACTGATTGCCGTTGCAAGGGCTGCATTCTTTTTCTGCACTTTAATTCAGCTTGTTGAAAATCTGGGTTTATCCACTGAGTTTCACCAGTGTGCAGCTAGTAGCAAAAGTGAGATGCTTATGCCTGATGTAAGCCGTGCAATCATAAGCATCAGATTTGAAAATTTGCTTTTCCACACTTAGTTTTGAATCTGAACAGTTCTGTTGTTTTAATGTTTTGTTCTTAGAGCTGTGACTTTCACCTTAAATACACTGTCCTTGTGAATTGAGGTACACCTGCTGCTTTCAGTACTGTTGTCATTCAGCTTTCAGTGCTGTATGACTTTAGTACTTTTCAGCAATTATTCAGCAAAATTGTTATTATTTGCTACATTTAGCTGTATTTCTCAGGGTTTCCCCACTTTGAGCATTGTACTTCTGCTTTTTAATGAAGAAACATTATTGTGCTATGTTTCAGCAGAAGAAAAGTATATATGCTTATTCTGTTAAAATAGAGCAAAGTTGTAGTTGTTTGTAAGTCTGCCATTCACTTCAGTTCTGGATTTGTACCTGGTAAGAATAACTTCCTGTTTTGCTTTACAAAGCTTTGTGGTGCTAACAACAGTTAAAGTTTGATAAACTCACAAGTTGTTAGAAGCAATCACAGCACTTAAGAAATCCTTTAAAGAAAGTTTTACTACTCTCTTCTAAATTATTACAGGATCAGCAGAATGATCCACTTACCAGTCTCCAGCAACCATCTAGATCTAAAAAAGGAACTGAATTTCCCTGTCTTTAGCTTTTGTAGTGCATCACTGTCACCCTGTAACTAGAACAGGAAGAATATGGTGATGATTTAGGACCAATTTAATTGTTGATTTTTTTTTTTTTTCTCACAAATTGAATGCCACTTCCTTCTTCCACATGAGCCAAAGTGTAATCTTGTCCTCTTCCACCAGCAATGAGGGAAGATGCATGATAAGTCCTTTTGGAAGACTCTTACTCAAGGTCATGTTGTGATGTGCTTTTGGAGTGGTGATAAGCCTCTGAGCTGGTTTCTTTAGAAGCAGAGTGTCCTGGTTACCCCAAGATATTCTGTCACTCTGTCCTGGTTACCCCAAGACACAAAGTCACTGCTGTTCTCCACATTTTGCTGGAGAAGTATATCTGTTAAATGACAAAGTCTTAAGGAGTTTATTTCACTGTATGAGAGGCTTTATGTCCTCAGTGGGGATCTTTTTTGTGTGTTGCAACTCTGCATTGCTTTTAGTTAATAGTAATTTTTAATTTTTAATTTTTAATTTTTAATTTTTAATTTTTAATTCAATCAAAGAACTTCACAGTGGAACTGCATAGAGATTTTTATTTGCATTGTTCTGAAATTTTTGTCAAGTGCTATAATTGACATCTTGTTTTGTCGTTGTTTTCATAATTCCCCTAGCAATATAACAGCAAAAACAGTAACTACAGGCTATGCCTCTAATTTTTTGGAGCAGGAAGATGTAACCAGTAGTAGATGTACTCTTTACCTGTGTCTGTAACAGCTGAATCTTCCCTGTGTGAATCAAAATGAAAAATTGCTTCTTCTGTCAAACTGATTTATTCATATGAGATTGTATCACCTTTAGCCAAAGAATAAAAGTCTTATTTTTTATTATTGTTTTAAATATAGTTTTATTCTGGCAAATACCTGGTGATTCTGGAAATACTCATTATTTCCTTGAAAGTATTTTGGAAGATTAATATACAAAGAGCAGATTACTTGAAAACATAGCTTGAAAACTGAAAATGCTTGCTCATCTAAATGTGCATCTTCAATTCAAAATATTTTCTTTTCTTACAGACTTTCTAGTCCATAGGTTGTTGTTCAAGAATTCTGCTTATTGATTTGGTTATTTTTCCTGTCATTTTTGAAGTTAATGAATTTCTTTTTCTTTCTCCATCACATGGTAACAGGACTTCTTAAGACTTCTTTTTTGAGCCATTTTCCTTGTCTAGTTGGAGACTGTGTTAAATCTTTTTTTTTCTTTCTTTTTTCCTGAGGATCAAATTTTTCCCCCTTTTCTTGCTTACGGGTGCTTTTTCCCCACTGTTGTCTTAAATGAACAGAGATACCTAAATACTTAGGTGAATTTAGTGAGCTGAGTATTTCTTTGTGGCACGTGTATTTTGAGGAATTTTGGATGTTAACTTTCAGACTATTTTTCTGTCTTTTCAGGTCTCTGGATGGCAGACTCTGAAAAGAAATGCTGTTTTAAGAGGTATGCCTCATGTAGGCTATAATATTCTGGACTGATTTCTATATAAATGATAAGGCTGTACTTCTGAGGAATCTGTCTGCTGATCCTCTCTGTAATCTTGCATGAATAATAGTTGCAGTGCTGACTTCTCTCTGAAATCTGAAAGCTTGTACTGAGATATGCAGGCTTGTCTTATCAGTGACAAAATGTTATTAGGGAGGCCTGCAATACATTGCTTAACTTTTTGCTTGATCATCTTAAGAGAACATTGCCTTTGTGGATGAACTGGATGAAGCACAAATAAAATAAGTTGACTTTCTGAAATGTGCATATCTCCTTTCAGCCTCTTCTGACTGTGTGTGCGGGTTTGTTTTGTTTGTTTGCTTGGTTTTTTAATTGGGAATATAGTCCATGTTTTGTGAATGTCCTCACTCCCTTTTGATGTTTTGTAAGACTTCCAGATAGTGAGAGGCTGACACCATGCCAGCAGTGTGGTTTAAAATAATGTCAGCTGAAACCAAGATGAAGAAATACTAATCTTTTTGCAAATTATCTTTTTTCATGTTAGCTGAATGTTTGGAACATTTTCTCTGTTTGTTTGGGGTTTTATGTTCCAGCACTGAAAGAAAGTGTCTCTTCTCCCTCCATTGTTGGTATGTTGTTCCTGAATAATTCATTGCTTGGCAGCTGTTAAGAAAACAGTCTCTTCAAAACGGAATTCTTCTAGTAGGTCTCCCATCCATTTCAAGCAGATGTGGTGGCATATGTTAGAAAAGTAGGCTCAGTCATTGTAAGAGAATAATTGGTGTGAATATTTTCTTTTCTTAACATTTTTAAACAGAATCTCTCAATTCTTTTTAAGCTCTTCAGAGGGCTTCCTTTTTCTCTAAAGCAGGGCAGTGCTGATTTGTTCTGTCTCCAAAATAATAACCAGGATGAAGTACTAACAACTTGGGTTAAGAGTGGCTCTTCAGCTATTGAGTAAGATTTCAGTGTTGCTCTTTTTTACGCAGTATTTACAAAAGTCCTAAAGAAAGTGATGCTAAGAATTAGGGAAGATGTTGTTGCTATGTTCAACACAACCTGTGACTAGAAAGCAAGATGAGGGTACTGTGCTGTGCTTGGAGGTGCACATTTGTAGGATGAGAGGCATTGTACCTAAGTTGCAATGCAGGAGATTCCCATGGGACAGTTGTAACCTTTTTTGCCAGTGAGTGTGGTCGGGCCCTGGAACAGATTGCCCAAAGAGGCTGTGGAATCTTCACTGCTGAACATTTTTGGGAGTAAAGTGGGAATAGCCCACTGTAACTCAATTTAAGTGGGCTTGCTTTGAGTGCAAGGTTGGATTAGAGCAAATTGCACTTTATCTGTAACATTATCCTATGAATCTATATAACATGCTGAAAGGACGCTTTTTATGAATTTTACATTTCCTGTAAAAACAGTTCAGGCTCAGGTTGGTGTGTTGTGTGTGGGTTTTTTGGGTTTGTTTTGGGTTGGTTTTTTTTGTTTTTGGGGTTGGGTTTTCCTTCTTTTTTGGCTTTTTGTTGGTTTATTTTGGGGTTTTATGTTGTTTTGGGTTTTTTTACCTTTTTGTTTGTTTGGTGTTTTTTTTTTTTTTTTTTTGGTTTGGTGTTTGTTTTTTTTTTTGGTTAGTGGGTGTATTGAGAAGAGTTTCGTGATTATAGAATTTTGTAATTATAGAACTGATGAGTGACTTCTTAGCATTCCAGCCACATGGTTTTGAGGGAGAAGGACTGTGTTTTGGCTCCAGTGTTCATTAGTTGACTAAGTACTAAATAAGACTAAATTTTTAAATCAAATGTCATTGTTCAGTTAGTGGATTGAGAGTTTCAAAGTTATCTACAGTTCTTAAGGTTTGAGACTGCTTGCTTTCATAGATTACTATTTGAGCAGGTACATCTCAGAAGAACTAGCAAACTAATTTAAAAGAACTAAAGAATTTCTGTGTTACAGAGATTTGGCTTTCTGAAAACTAAATTAAGGTATGGCATTTTCTATTGTCTGCTAACTGCTGTGAGAGTTTAGTGAGAGCCGAGGTTTGCAGTGTTCAAATGAGCTATTAGGTTTGGAAAATTATATTGTAAATGTTCAGAATTTGGTCTGTCCTCTGAATTTACCATTTTTGTATAGAATGGTAGCTTTCTGTGTGTAGCTTCTGAATTTGACTGTGATCTTGTGAAAGATTCAGGAGCTCTTGAGTATGCATCTTCTACAGTGCATGCTGGGTCACATTACCAAATAGGGCAAATGTATATAGTATCTTTTAGAGGCTTGCTATTCTTACTAAATCCTGTGCAGTCTAGAGAGTCTGAAAAAAAAAGTGTCAGTTGGGACATATGTTTTTATCTGATTTTTTAATATGTATTTTTAGGCAAGAATGTGTCAGCCTAGTTGTGCTTCAGCAAAGTAAACTGATAATCTCTCTATTATTACTTCAATCTAGTGTGTGTGACTTTAATGTCAGCCTGATTCTGTATGTTTTCTTATTACAGCAGCCGGTTTTAGATGTTGAGCTCATGCTAACTTCATTGAGTGAGTGTCTTTGTGATTATGATTGTCTAACAGTCATCAGCAATTTGAGGTCAGTCAATATAGTAAGAAGTTCAGCTTGTTTGTCATATGGATAGGCAGAGGTAGTAAATTCATAGAATCATATGATAGTTCAGGTTAGAAAAGACATCAGGAGATCATGTCCATCATATGATATAGTTACTTGTAATAGGACCTGAGGGAATGGCATGACTTGTGTCAGGGGAGGTTTAGGTTAGGTATTGGGGAAAGGTTCTTCACCCGGAGGGTGTTTGGGCACTGGAACAGGCTCCTCAGGGAAATGGTCACAGCACCAACTTGACAGAGTTCAAGAAGTGTTTGGACAATGCTGTCAGGCACATGGTGTGATTGTTAGGGATGACCTGTGCAGGGCAGGATTTGGACTTGACGATTCCATGGATCTCTGCTAACTCAGGATATTCTGTATAATCCAGCTGCTCAAAGCAGAGTAAACTGAGGTCAGAACAAGTGGGTCAGTGTGTTATCCAGGTATCTGTCTGTGCTTTTAAGCTGCACAGTGTCTTGGGAATGTGTATTTAGACTTCTGCAGTTTTTGTTTTTAAGATTAGATTTCTTGTTTTGGAGGTATGTGAATTGATTTTTAGCTTTCTTTTTGGCATATAACAGTTTGAGAATGGAAAGATGAATTCTGTGAAAGAGATCACCTGGAATTCAGATTTGGAAAAAATGTCCCTTTTTCAAAGGGAAGGTGTTTAAGGGAGACCTGGATTTGTCTGGAAATCAGAAGAATAAGTTGTGTGATTCTTAGTCAAACTTGATGTTTTGGATGTTACATAGTCTGTTTACTTCCGGTTTGTATGAGATGAATGGCGTGTTGCATGGACAAGTTGCATGTACAGTTGCATGTCAGCAGTCTAAGCAGAAGGATGTCACTTCATTCAGGATACTTCAGAGGCATCAATCACCTGGCAATGTGCTTTGCTTCTTTTACATTACTACATGTTGATATGCTAAAAGTAGCTCTTTGAGACTCTACTTAAATGATAGAAACAGATGCTGAGACTTCTGAAGGATACTGAGATTTTGTCAAAAGACATGTCGTCTTGCATTCATGGGAGGCCAGCAGTTAAAATGAGCTAACTTGGTTTCAGTTGCTTGTTTGATAAACTCAGTACTTGTGTGTTTGATAGACTCAAATAAACTGAATTTTTCAGGGTGATTAGACTGATGTAAAATCTTAAATATTTGAGAAATATCTTTTTATTTCATTTCCATACTCTTAATGTTAAAATAATGAGTAGTCTTTATGACAATCTGGGGTTGAGATAACATAGAAATAGGACTTGGCATATCAATTATGATGTACTTGTCAGCATTAATGTCTTGGGAATATTTTGTACCTTCTGCTTGCTTCTAATCTCCAGATCTAATGCACATTTCTTTTCCTGCAGCAGTGTACTTATGATTATATACTATTACTTAAAATAAGTGTTTGATGTGGGGTTTTTTGGTGGGGTGATAACAGCTTGTCTGCCTTATATGATAAAAGTGGTGCTTAACTTTTGTTTGGCAGTAGGTTGTAGAGTACCCCTTCTGAGCTGATAGTTAATATATTCCAGATAGGAACATAAAAGACATCCTGTGTTAACCACCTATCCACATGGAGAGTTTCTTCTTAAGCATTGTGAGTGGTAGCTTAGCTTTGTATTTCTGAGTATGACTGTGTATCATCTTCAAATGCAATAATAATGAGAATAAATAGTTGATGATGAAATCTGCAATTATGTTATTTACTTCCCTCTGAAGTGATACAGAATAGGCAGGTAATTAATGTGGAATTACTTTACATAATGTGGAATTACTTTATGTTTTTAATTAGTTGCTATGATTAGTGAATTTAATTTCTTATATGAGGTTGTAACATTAATGTCTCTGTTTTTTCTTTATATGTGTCATTAGTTCTGCTAAATTTTTTTTCTATTTCCCTCTAGGAAGCAATTCAAGTTTTCTGCAAGTTTTCTGAGTATTTATGTTATCTGACTGAACTGACATCTTGGTAATATGCCTTTTTTTTTGCAAGCTTCTCTCTACCTTTCTAAATACATATGAAGTGGTACGGCCTTTTGTAAATTTTATTTTTATTTATTTCTAAATTTTTACTAGGTCTTCTTGTTGTAACAGGTTAACTGTTTTGAAAAGCAAGAGAGGCATTCTAAGTTCTTCTTTTTCCCAAGACTAGAGGACATGGGCCACAATTGTACAAAATGCAGGCTTAAATAAAGTCTGGCACTGATAGCTTGCTTACAGATCTTAAAAGTTGCATTGTTTATTGGAGATTCAAGGTGTGCTGAAGCAATCATGTCTGCATCTCTGCATGAGCAGAGAAGAGATCCTTTTCCTGTTATAGTAGATGCAAGAAAGCAGCATGGGACAGGCCTTCTGGAGAAATCTCTTCCTACTGTATGTTTTATCACCTACTGTAGGTTTTATCACCTTCTGTCTACTGCCCTGGAAAGACCTGTTATCTTTCTGTTGCTTCTTCCAGTAGTTCTTATTTTCAGTCCTTTGAACATCTAATGAGAGAGACTTTCTCTCCTCCTTCAAAGGTGTATGAAATAAGGTTGATTTGATAGGCTTGCTCTTGATAGTCTAGAAGATACTCATTCTTCCAGTGCCAAAATGTGTATGATTTTTTTCTATTAAGTTGGAAAAGTGTGTATTATACTTGCTATCAACTTTTTTTTTCTTTTCACCTGGCACCGTGGGCTTTATTACTATTTTGTATTGTTTTTACCTTTGTTGTATGGTTCAGTCACTGTTCTGTAATATACCCCATCTGATTTTTTTGTTTGTTTGCTGTTAGTTCTTCTTGTGGCAATGTTAATCTCTACTGTCTTGAGGAAAAATTACAGTTTTTTTCTAGAAAATAAACTACTTCTTTGCTTCATATTTCACTGTTAAGTCTTTGGCTCTTCTGCCTTAGTAGTGCTTGAATTCTGCTTGTGATTATCCTGAACACCTTCTTCTGAATTGCTGCCTAGACAAGTAACTAGAGTTGTATTGATACTGCCTTTTTCAGGATCTATGCAGGCTAATTTCTCTTTTGTCTGTCATGAATTGTGTTTTTTAGCATGCTCACTTTCTATTCAACTGGTGGTTTAATGCCATTGTTTGAGCTCTTCTTGAAGAGTAATGTTGAATAGGTCTTCCTCAGCACCACAGAAATCTACATAACTCATGTACTAGCTTTTAACTGATGACCTAATGCACTAACTTGCAAGGATGTAATATGCTTCTGGTTTTCAGAGGGTTAAAAATAATTCTACAATTTAGAAAAGTAATTCAGTTTTTGAGTATAGGTTCTCACCTATTTTGTCTACTGGAAAAACCGAGCTGCTCTTTTATTCTTCTGTAATGGGAAGTCACTAGATTTATAACTAAATCTCAAATACTGTAAAATAAGTTTGATTTTTTTTTTCCCCCCATAGTTTACTTCTTAACTGTGAGAACTGGAAGTCTTCCTAGTCCTTTCTCTGTAGGACAATGCAGATTTATAAGTGGGTGTTGGATATGTTTCTCCATGGTTTATAGTGGAACATATGGTACTTCTCTGCACTGGAATAGTTCAGATTGGTGTGGAAGTTTGCTGTTTGATAGTTCTTTTCTCTTAGTGCCACTTCACTGAACACAGGAAAAAGATGACAAAATTAAAGATCAGACAACCTTGTTGCAATATTCCTGTGTGAAACTTGGGGAACATGTGTCACCATTCAAATTCTGAAATGTTTTCCAGACTGAGCTGGATGAAAACCAGTATTTGTGAGCCAGGGACAGTAAAATCACTTTAAAGGAAAACAGTGTAATTTGGTGACTTCTGCAGTGTGAGAACCAAACGTCATGGCTTCTAAGCAAGTATAGCCTACTCTGTTAATTGACTAGAATGCTGGTCAAGTTTTGTAACAATACAATTTGCAAAATATTCTGAACAGCTATGTTTAAAAGATAACAGTTTATTTGTAAAGGCATTAGCTTTGTGTGGTGTTTTCTCACTAAGCAATTTGGCTGGCTGCAAAAAAAAGTTAAATTAGCTCTTTTGTTTTTGTTTTCTATTTTTTTTCCTTTTAAATTTGCTTATGCCATCCCATGCTCAAAAGAAAGGAAAAATTTCTCATACAAGTTTTAGCAAAACAAACTGCTCCTCTGCCAATGAAATTATTTTAATCTACAATGTAGTCTTTAATTAACTTGTGTTTAAATAAAAGGGATTTCAGAAGGTTTACTTTCCAGCCCCATTACTGAGAGACAGATTCAAAATTATGCTTTAGCATAGTGACACTAGGCAAACACTTAAAAGCATGGTTAAACCTTACAGTTGACTTTTCAATTCTCAAAACGCTCTTGAATCTGAAATTGCTTTAAGGATTTTCTCCCTCCATATTTTGTGAGTTTTCCATCGTTATTAGACCGAATATGATGACTCAGATTACCAGGATAGTAGGATTTTGCCTTAAATCTGAGCCTCTTGATTGGTAAAGGAACTTATTAGTAGCATATTGGAAGGGCTGTTTTCTATGCCCTTACAGTACTGACTTGCAAAATGGTGTGGGGTTTACATTTTTTAGTTTCTGTGAAGTGACATAAAAGTTAGTGCCACCACTGTGCACACACATCCATGTACGTTGTACAGAAGTCTGAAGCTGGGTTAACACAAATTACTCATTTATTCCCAAATTACTACAGCTGTGTTACTTTATGATATGTCTCTTCCACAGACACCAAAGATGCTAACAAGAAAGATTAAGCTTTGGGACATTAATGCCCATATAACCTGTCGTCTGTGCAATGGATACCTGATCGATGCTACTACTGTAACAGAATGCTTGCATACTTGTAAGTAAAAGAATAATTAAGTTAAAGTTGCTGGCTTTGTTTTTGTTTGTTTCTGGGTTTTGGGGTTTTTTTTGGTTTTTTTTTTTTTTTTTTTTTTTTAACTTGATATGCAACATGTTGTAATGGTTTTCAGTTGAAATCTAAAATATCTATTATGCATCAGCCAAAATAGCATGTGCTTTACTAAACTGCTTTTCTTTAACAGATGATTTGCTTTTTTAACAAAGTAAATGAAGGGAACATTAAAGCTGTGCTGCATAAACTTGAAGTCAGATACAATTAGTAGTAATGTAAATATTCAAGAGTGCAGTCTGTCTTCATGCTAAAGGAATTTCGAATACCTAGTTTTCTTCTGTGACAATTGATGTAGCATATGTGCTCCACCTGGAGCCTTTCAGATGTCTCTTTCTCCCCTGTTTCTCTGCAAAAGCAGAGTAGTCTATTGGTAAAAAAACAAGTGTCTTGTATTGTATCCTAAAAGAAGCTTGTATTCCACAACTTTGTGATAAAGTAGTTTTTAGTTGTTAAATTACTTTGTGGATTTCTACTTTCGTGTAAGTGAAAGATGACTTAGAACTTTGCCATGCATCCCATGTTTTAAAATTATTCTGCAACAATATTTTTATTTTTTCTGATGAAGCTATATGTTGTTGTATTAGCTTAATGACTTAGTCCTAAACTTTGGAAGGCAATTATTTGGTGACTGTGTTTTCATCATAAAACAAAGTGTCAGCAGGCTTCACCTTATATATCTGACAAAGGGGAAGGGCAATGTTTGTGATTTATCAGTGATTATGTTTTTTTATTATATTCCATTTAGAAGCTCTGTTTATCAGCCTTGATGAATTTGTTGCACTTGTCACGCTTCATGTCGTTTTGGATATTGTCATAGAATCTAGGATCGTATAATGGTTTGTTCTGTGGTTCCAAGGACCACAGAATGGTTCTAGAATCTACATCCAAACCCCTGGCCTTGGTCAGGTGAGCATGTACTAGATCAGGTTGCTCAAAGCTCCATATAACCTGGCCTTGAATGTGTCTAGGGTTGGGGCATCCACAGCTTCTGTAGGCAACCTGTGCCAGTTACCCTCACAGTAAAGAATTTCTTTCTAATATCTAATCTGAACCTATCCTCCTTCAGTTTGAAGCCATTCCCCCTTGTCCTGTCAGTATGTGCCCCTGTACAAATGTATGTGCCCCTCACCATCTCTCTTGTAGTGCCCTTCAACTTTTAGAAGACTGCGTTGTAGTCTCTTCAGAACCTTCTTGCTTCATATCTCAGTTCCCATAGTGTTGTTTTCAGAGCTAGACTTCCGCTTAGTTTTGTCCAAATTTCTTTACTGCTGCTAGTAAGAAGAGTGTTGGTTTGAAAGACAGATGTTTGCTAGGGAAGGCAGGAGCTTCTCTTGGATTGGAGAATGTAAGTCTCCTCTCTCCAAATTAGTATAATTTTGAAATTAAGGGGCTTTTAGGGAAAAAGATATGGGAATAGGAATAACAGTTCTTTACTAGTATGTATAACAAGGCAAACAAAGCAACAACAGCTGCAGCATTAACTCCAACCAGAAGAGGAGCCCAGTTCAGCTCTGGGCCGCGGGCTCTTTTCCCAGGGTGCAGTTCCCGTCACAGCCAGCAGGGGCGCTGGTGGCTCCCGGCAGGCAGGGCGGGTGCGCTGATCCCCGCGCGGCTCAGGGGGCGCTGTGGGGTGGGCTGGGGAGCAGCGGGGATGGGGCTGGGCCCGGACGGGAAGGGATGGGAGAGGCCTTGGCTCTACAAACCCCTGGGGCAGCTGATCCCAGTGCCCAGACGGGAAGGGATGGGAGAGACCTTGGCTCTGCGAACCCCTGGGGCAGCTGATCCCAGTGCCCAGACGGGAAGGGATGGGAGAGGCCTTGGCTCTACAAACCCCTGGGGCAGCTGATCCCAGTGCCCACACGGGAAGGGATGGGAGAGACCTTGGCTCTGCGAACCCCTGGGGCAGCTGATCCCAGTGCCCAGATGGGAAGGGATGGGAGAGGCCTTGGCTCTGCAAACCCCTGGGGCAGCTGATCCCAGTGCCCAGACGGGAAGGGATGGGAGAGGCCTTGGCTCTGCAAACCACTGGGGCAGCTGATCCCAGTGCCCAGATGGGAAGGGATGGGAGAGGCCTTGGCTCTGCAAACCCCTGGGGCAGCTCATCCCAGTGCCCAGACGGGAAGGGATGGGAGAGTCCTTGGCTCTGCAAACCACTGAGGCAGCTGATCCCAGTGCCCAGATGGGAAGGGATGGGAGAGGCCTTGGCTCTACAAACTCCTGGGGCAGCTGATCCCAGTGCCCAGACAGGAAGGGATGGGAGAGGCCTTGGCTCTGCAAACCACTGGGGCAGCTGATCCCAGTGCCCAGACGGGAAGGGATGGGAGAGGCCTTGGCTCTGCAAACCCCTGGGGCAGCTGATCCCAGTGCCCAGACGGGAAGGGATGGGAGAGGCCTTGGCTCTACAAACCCCTGGGGCAGCTGATCCCAGTGCCCAGACGGGAAGGGATGGGAGAGACCTTGGCTCTGCAAACCCCTGGGGCAGCTGATCCCAGTGCCCAGACGGGAAGGGATGGGAGAGACCTTGGCTCTGCGAACCCCTGGGGCAGCTGATCCCAGTGCCCAGACGGGAAGGGATGGGAGAGGCCTTGGCTCTGCAAACCCCTGGGGCAGCTGATCCCAGTGCCCACACAGGAAGGGGTGGGAGAGGCCTTGGCTCTACAAACCCCTGGGGCAGCTGATCCCAGTGCCCACACGGGAAGGGATGGGAGAGGCCTTGGCTCTGCAAACCACTGGGGCAGCTGATCCCAGTGCCCAGACGGGAAGGGATGGGAGAGGCCTTGGCTCTGAAACCCCTGGGGCAGCTGATCCCAGTGCCCAGACGGGAAGGGATGGAGAAGAGACTTTGGTTCACCAACACTGGGTCAGTGTTGGTCCAGGTACCACTGCAGGATGCTTCGAAACAGCAAGCTGAAATGGCAGGATGTCCTGGCAGGGCAGGGGTGCGGAATCCAGCAACAGCTCCGGGCTGGGCTGTGGCAGTGGTTACAGCAACCCTCCTCTTCCGAAGCCAAGAGCTAGCAACTGCCCCCACTCTCCTTTTACCTGCTTCTAATCTCCTGATGTCTCTGTCCCTCCAAGTGAAACTCCCAAAAACCCGAGCAGTTCCCCCTTGTCCATCTCAAGTACCCAGCCATCAGTGCTTCTGAGCAGCACAGTGGGGAAAATTCCACAGGCAACAAGGAAAAGAAAACCTAACTCCCAACAAGTGTATACAAAATGAGTATCATAACAAGTTAACATGGCTGACAGAGAGCTAGAGAGAGATAATTTTATTTATTTTCTTTAAAAATAAAACAAAACCTCACAAATACCCTACAGCTGATATCATCTGCACCATCTCTTACATTTGCTTACGGAGGAAATATGTAGATTAATCCACAGCACTACAATGCTCACTGAAAGTCAGGAAATGCTACCTTTTCCTGCTGCTTTTTCTGGGGCAGCAGGATTTTCTTTGGCTTGTTTCTCCCTTATTTTGGCAGTTTTATGAATGCTACTTCACCCTGTGCCCTGTAGAATTAGTTTTGTTAGAAGAGGCACAGGGTCCTGTCTTTTTAACAAAACTTCATTGGAATTGTTTGTATTGTGTAAGATAATGGTAATAATGTTTGTTCCTGGAATAGCATCCTTGCAAAATCTGTCATGAAATTACCCTGTCTGTTGAGATAGTGACTTCTCTTCTAAATTATACCACTTTGAAATTTTCATTCTTTTCTACTCAGAACTGCACATTTTTCTTACCTTTTCAAATTTTCTCTAATTTCCTGATCTTCAGCTATTCAAAGGCTCTTCAGTAGTAAATGAATTTCTTGAGTTCTTTAGTGAAAGTGATTTGGAGGACCAAGGCCAGTCCTGTGTAGGATCTGGACAAATTTTTGTAAAACTGAATTCAGAAGAAAAACATGGTTTTGCATTCATTCCTGCTTATTTCTTTTAGCTTGTTGATCACAGGTAGGCCTCTGAGTCAGTTGCTAAAAACTTCATTAATAGTAAGAGTCTTAAATCTTTTTTTAGTTTGTGTATGTTCCTTGATTAAACTTCTATACTAGATAATACAGGCAGGTCTTGTTAAACTTTATGTTTGTAATGCCAGTTTTGTTAGTGTTGACTTGTGAAAGCTGCCCTACGTTATGGAAGGGAAAACTTCACATTATGAAAGATATAATCTTCTGCATTCATCAGGATGATAAAAGGTTGACTTTTAGATACAAAAATGCAAAAAATCAAGAGAAGTGAAACTGTTAAAATAAAAAAGTGAGTGTTAGCTTTGACTGTTCCTGTTCTGATGAAACCTGTCTGATACATTTAAGAAATCAGAAAATGTACAGCTCAGTTCATGTCCACAATCAGTGCCTGTATATCTGGGTAAACAGAGATCAGAGATACTGGAAAATGAAGGTAATGGAAAATTTTAGTAGTAGTATTGTTTTAGACCATAGAATGATTTCCATGTTGTCTGTCCATTACTCCAAAGATTTCCAGTTTCAGGAGAGTTTCTAATCCCAACCTGACCCCCAGAAAAAAAAAAGTCTAGATGACTGCAGTGTGCTTCATAAGCAGTCTAGTGGCATTTATTGGATTTATTGGATGCTGTGCTCAGACTGAAACCTGCCAGAAGATTAGCCAACTTGCGACCAGTTCATTTTAGGAGGAGTTAGTGTTTGCCTAGTCCAAGCTGGAAGACATGACATGGAATGATGTTTTAGATACCATAGAATCACAGAATGCTTTGGATTGGAAGGGACCTATAAAAGTCACCTAATGTATCACCACTGCAGTGGGCAGGGGATCTTCAGCTGCATCAATTTGCTCAGAGCCCTTGGTGAAGCTGTGCTGGCTGTCTGGAATCACCTCGCTGTCCTTCATGTGCCTTAGCACAGCTTCTAGGAAGATTTGCTCCATGATCTTCCCAGGCACAGAGTTAAGGCAGACAGGTTGGTGATTTCCAGGTCTCTCCCTTTCCATTACTTCCTAAAAGTGAAAGCAATATTTCCCTTCTTCTAGTCACCGGGGATTTCACATGACTGTCAGGACTATTGCTGTGAGTGGCTTGGCAACTCCATCAGCCAATTCAAGACCCTGGGACACTTCTCATCCGGTCCCAGAGACTTACATGTATTCACGTTCCCAGGTGTTCGTAAATCTGATCTTTTCATACAGTGGAAGGGACTTTATGCCCCCAGTGCCTCCTCTGTGGTTCATCTGTGTGAGAGCTGTGGGAAGAGAAATTGCTAGAGAAGATTGAGGCAGAAAAGTTGAGTACCTCAGCCGCCTTCTTGTCCATTGTTACTGGTTTGCCAGTCATGCTTATCTGTGGAGGTACACATTCTTTGACCTTCTTTTTCTGACGTACTTATAGAAACCTTTGTAATTCTTGATATCGCTTCCCAAGTTCAGCTTCAGCTGTGATTTGGCCTTTCTGAGCTCTCCCTACACACGACAGCAACATCCCTATTGTCTTCCCAGAATACCTGTCCCTGTTTCCTCTGTCAGATTCTCTTTTTTTGACTTGGTAGGAATGGAGTTTGGCTTCACTTTTGCAAATGGATCTACTGTTCTGGCACTCTACTGGAATAAACTGCTGTGTGAGATGTGTCCTTAATGTGCAAAGCTATGAGGCTTTGTCTAATATTTGCCACCAACAGTGCTGTCATCTTGGGTGTGTAAATGCAAAGCACATTTGCAAAGTTATAATGCTTCATTTACTGATACTTTTTTTTTAATATTAACGGATGTTTATATAATTGTACTGTTTTCTTGTTTGACAGGTAGATGGCACTATAGTTACAGAAATCTTTTCATTTTATGTGATAAGTGCATTAATACCAATACTACATGAACTAGTGCACTTCGAGAAAATCTCTGTTCTTTTCTCCATACCCTTTTCAGTTGTAACTTTAAGTGAGTGAGGGTATTATTTAGTAGTACGTTTTATGAGTACTGTTTTGGGGCAGGACAGAGGAGAATAATGTATAAATAGTTTACTTTGAAAGATATGGGTGATTGCTTGTAAGCATAGAGAAACATGCAGCTTAATAGTGAGTGACTACTTTAGCAACTCCTAGCAGGACATTTTACTAATACTGAGGGTCTGTGACAATGTAATTTTTTTTTCTGTGAAAGTTTAGCTGTAGTGTACTCTGTGAAAGTTAGAATTAAAATAACACCTAGATATCCACTTTCCTGCTTTGGATTTTTTTCTTTTTTGTGTTGGCTTTATTGGCATCACATACATTTGTTCTGTATATGGCTGTGGTTAAACCAAATATGTTTTGTTTGATCTCTTATTGGCAAATAGTTCCTGTGATGTCATCCATGCAATGTTGACCTGCTAGGAATTGTTGTTCTAGTAAATTTCAAAGTGGGATTTTGTTTTGTATGCTGTGCTAAGAAGGTTTTCGATAGGTATGGATACATCCCTTCCCTGTATTAAGAAAATTAATGAAAGGTACTGGAAATTGTATTCTGCAAGATTAAACATCATGCACATATGATGTAAAGAAATGAACTTTATGAAAATTTCAGTAATGTGCATTCTGTGACTGTATAAAACAAGACTTTTATTATGCCATGTCTATTCCTTTTTAATTGTGAATGTCTTTGTTACTAGTCTGTAGAAGCTGCCTAGTGAAATATTTAGAGGAAAACAACACCTGCCCAACGTGTAGGATTGTTATACATCAGAGCCACCCATTACAGTATATTGGGTAAGTATAAAAATAGAAGTGCAAGTAGCTTCACTCTAGACTGGTTCATCCCCTTTGATAACTTCTCCCAAAATTTTCATTATTGCTTATCAGCATGTTAAACATATGAAAAGAACTTTGAAGGAGATTGAGGAAGAGGTACAGGATGAAACTTCTGCTATGAATTTGCAAGGCATGACTGCTTGTTCCAGACTTAAAAACAGCTGAACTATCCACTTAAATGTTTAATTTCTGTGTGATTTTTAATGGGATTTAGTCGTTCCTCATTTTGTATGCTTGGGTTGTAAAAACTATATTTATGAAACATTTGTAGGAATTACACTTTTATAAAATTACCACATATTAGTCTCAGTTGAGCAGTGCTTTTCAGTGTCTGACAGTAATGAGAGAAATAATTTTCAGCTTTATTGTTCAGTTAATCTTTCAAAGGTCTGCTTAAGTCATAGGAACAGATAAGAATGTCATAGAATCATCATAAAATGGTTTGGGTTGGATGGGACCTTTGAAATCATCTAGTTCCCGCTGTCCTGCTGTGGGCAGGGACACCTTTTACCTGGACCAGATTTCTCAAAGTTCCATGCAGCCTAGACTGAACTTTTCTGGGGGTTGGAGTATGCACAGCTTCTCTAGGGAACCTCTTCCAGCTTTGGCACTCTCACTGAAGAATTTCTACCTATTATCTAACCTACATCTGCCATCTTTGGTTCAAAGACGGTTAAAAAAAAAAAAGGTTCAAAACCATTCCCCCTTGTCCTACGACTACATGCCCATGTAAAAAGTCTGTTTCCAGCTTTCTTGTGGGTTTCCTGCATGTATTGGAAGGCTGCTCTGAGGGTTCTCTGCAGTCTTCCTTCTCTGGGCTTTACAGCCCCAACTCTCTCAGCTTGTCTTCAAAGGAGAGGAGGTCCTTCCGTCTTGTTATTTTCATGGCTCTCCTCTGGACTCACTCCAACAGGTCCATATCCTTCTTATTTGGGGGCCCCTGAGCTGAAAGCAGCAGTCTAGGTGAGGTCTTTTGCAGGCAGAATAGAAGGACAGAATCACCTGCTTCAATCTGCTGCTAAGCTTCTTTTGATGCAGCCCCAGGATGCAGTTGTCTTTCTGGATTGCAAGTGCACGTTACCAGGTCATGTTGATTTTCCCATGTGCTAATACCCCAAGTCCTTCTCCTCAGAGCTGCTCTCAATCACTTCTCTGCCCAGCCTGTATTTGTGCTTGGGATTACCCCAACATAGATGCATGACCTTGTACTTGGCCTTGGCCTTGTTGAACTTCGAGCTTCCACCTTAGGACCCACCTCCTAAGTATTCCTTTCTTCCAGCGTGTCAACTGCCTCACACAGCTTGGTGCCACTGGCAAATTTGCTGAGGGTGCCCTCCATCCCTGTCATCCCTGACAGAGTCACTGTCACTGACAAAGATGTTAAACCATGATGGTTCCAGTACTGACCCCTGAGGGACAGCACTTGTGACTGGTCTCCATGAATAGTGAACTGTTGATCACAGCTCTTTTGAGTGCAGCCCTCCAGCCAATTCCTTATCCACCAAGTGCTGCATTGCCTCTCCAGTTAGGGACAAGCACATTGTGCAGGACAACATTCAATGCTTTGGTCAAGTCCAGGTAGATGCCATAACTTACCCTTTCCTCATCCACTGTCCCTTGTAACCTCATCATAGAAGACCACCAAATTTGTCATACACGGTTTGCTCTTAGTGAAAGCCATGTGGGCTGTTGCAAATCATCTCATTTTCCGACTGCATTTGCATAGACAAATTGCATTTTCACTAAGTATTTTTGTCAGTTTTTTTCCTCCTTTTCTTATTAAAAAAGACTTTTTTTTTCTCTTGAGTGCTTTATTTCCATTTTACTGCGGTTTAGTAGCTCCTGCTGATGAAAATACATTGTGATGGTGTGTCTGCATTAGCTGTTGCATATCAAGTAGTGTTTTGTCTTCCATTATAAAGAACTTGTATTTGTTCATTTTCAATGTGCCTTTCTCACTTCTGCAACAATTTCTGAAGCAAAGGTTATAGAATATGAGTCTGATTGCACTTCTACTTTTTATTGACAGAAAACTGTCAATATTCTGTACACACTTTTATTGCTCAAGCTTGTCCTCATTCAGGAGCCTGAAACTAAGTATGTTGTCTCCATGTTTATTTAATACACTGATAATATGTAACATAGTATAAGTGTATAATTAAAGGGATGGGTAGATGCAAATAGCAAGAATGAATAAATTATATATAAGACATGTTTGCCTTGGTTCTGTTTTTTGTGCAGAAAGGGACCAGGAGACGGCATGATATTGAGAACAGCACAAGACAATTTGTTACTTGTTTTTTGTTGTTAAACACACTTCAATTTAAGTAAGCTGCTTGAACTAGTTGTAAAATACTGCCCCATCAAAACTGAAACAGACTTTTTCCATCTTGCTTTTGGACCTTTTTTAAAAAATAATTGACAGTTTGGAGTTTTACAAGGTGTTTGAAAATAGAGATCTAAACTCCTATTAACTTCTGTGTCTGGAAAATAGGTAAACCAAATGTGTCTCCTTGTTTACATTTCTAAATACTCTTACATAGAATCATAGAATCTTAAAATTCTTTGGGAATTTATGATCTAGTTCCAACCCCCCAAATTGTCACCTCTGATGTAATGGTGATGTCTTACATATTTTTGTTGAAATATTTTTGGCGATGTGTTTGTAGTCTATATGTGACACTTCATAATCTCAGCCTTTACAAATGGAATTTCTTCTGGTCAAAATGACATGAATTTAGGATTATTGATATTCTGAATCTTGTTGTAGTGCTACTTAAAATACTGTAATTACTGTTTATAAATGTCTTGATTTGTCACCACTTCTATACTTGCTTACTGATCTTCACTGCTGTGAAGTGCTCATGTCAGTTGATGAGAAGCTTGACACTACTCTTCTAAGCCTTTTCTGTTCAGGTCATATTCAGGACTTGATACTGCAGACTCTTTTGGGGTAATGACATTGCAGCAGCCAATGCAGACACTTAAAATGTTTCTTGTACTATTTCTTAATTGGAATTTAATGTAATATTTAATTTCTTTGAGACCATAACTTATTTTTAGACTATAACAGGATTTTTGTTGGTGAGTTTGGGATTAAAGTTTAGAATCTTAACTGGCCCTACTGTTCTGCTTGCAGTGGAATTATTGCCTTATTTCATTTCATTTCATTTCATTTCATTTTAGATTTTTAGTGACATACTTGTCTTGATGCAGAAGGACATATTCAGTGGGGTGATTTCCTTCACAGCTTAGTCTTTCTCAGACTTCTATTTGTTTTTTGTCTTAGCCTGTACTTTTTCATAATTTGTTTTGTGTTGCTGTTCTTTCTGGTTTGATAGAAGTATTGATTAAGAAGTAAAATTTTTCTTAGGTGAATTTTGAGATTTTTGCATATGGTTAGTACTGAAACTTTATAAAGAGAAATGTTTTCAATCAAGGTGGTGAACTTAAGCTTTGGATTTTATTTCAGTTTTTTTTTTTTTTTCTCCTTGCTAGTCATGACAGAACAATGCAAGATATTGTTTACAAACTTGTGCCAGGCCTCCAAGAAGGTAAGTTGTGGTATGACCTTTTTAAAGGTCAGTTTGCACATACTTCTTTGGCATTAAAATAAGAGTTTCAAGTGATGAAAGGGGGAACTGAGAAAAAATACAGTGGAAAACCAGACTCTTTCACTTGTGTAATTTTTGGCAATTAATTTAATTTCATACCTGTACTAGCAGCAACTGAGTGTGGGGGTGGTGGGAGGCAACATGGGATTTTCTTCCAAGAGCGGTATTATGTAGAGCAGAATAGTCATTCAGCTTTTCAATGTTGCCATACCATAACTCTTAATTTGTTTTTGTTAAACTATGTACCTGTTGTGCAAGCTTTCTAGAATCCTCAGAGGTAAAATACAATGCAGAACTGCTTTTAGTTTCTGCTATTTTGAGAGTTCTTTCTTATCAGGGAACTTTCTGTTTCTGTTTTCATAATCTTCTTTGGCGCTAGATCTGTTAAACTAAAGAAATACTTTATAAAAATTGCTAAGTATTTTTTGTCTTAATGTACGTTAAAGCTTTAGCTTTTATTTAGAGTATTTTAATCTGTTTAAGCTGCTTTTTAACCAGAGTATTTTTAAATATCAGTGCAATTAAATAAATACTTCAAACATTATTTATAGGATATTGAAAATCAGAACTATAAATAAAAATTCAAAATCAATGTTTTGACTTAAATAGGGTCATATTAAAAATGGGAGCTATTCAAAATTAGCTATAGTATTTTAAATTACATCTAATTCTAGCACTAATGCTATAGTGGTAATTATACAGATAACTTTGTGCTGTTGTAATTCTGAAAAATAAGATGAGACATGACTTGATGAGATAGTAGAGATAGAAGACTGTAAACAAGGATAACATCACCACTTGTTGGCAATCCTTAAGTGGGAAGGGATTTGGAACAACTTCATAAATATTGCATTAGAACTTTATTACAGGGATTAATATTTGCAATTTTAAACAGCGGAAATGAAAAAGCAAAGGGAGTTTTATCACAAACTGGGCATGGAAGTTCCAGGAGACATCAAAGGGGAGACGTGTTCTACAAAACAGCACCTAGATTCTCATCGAAATGGTAAATAGTCCTTATTTATTCTGTCTTTGGTGGGTGACAGCTAGTGAATTGATAAACAGATCTGTTGGAAGCATGTCCCCAGTGGGTATATTACAGTCACAATTGTTTCCTAACAGTGAGGAATAGAGTCAGCATAGGATTGTTGCCTTGTCTCTTATTTGTGCACCGAATTTTTGTTTTCAGGTGCTAATAGCATGTTGCTTGTGGCAAACTTGGTCTTCATAGTAGTGCCTACATGGGGACTGTGAAATTACCCAGCTTCTGGGCCGCTAGCAGCTGAGCTCTATAGGTGTTCTCCTCTTTCATGTCGTGGGCTGTTGGCTGCAAGTGATGCTTGAGCCGATAAGCACAATTTGGGGGATGGCAAAGCTTATTCTATACTGTGGTCCTGAAATGTGTTGTTTTAATTGTATTAGCATTGTAGGCTGCTGCTGAGTATATCTGGGGTTTTTATATAAAAATAATATATATGTATCCTGTATATCTGGGTTTTTTGTCTAAGGTGAAACTAAAGCAGATGAAAATATAAATAAAGAAACTTCCGAAGAAAAGCAGGAAGAAGATAATGACTACCACCGAAGTGATGAACAGGTGGGCTCATAGGGCATGCTCTAGTTTTATCTTGTGTTTTAGCTATTGTGCTTTGGTAAGGTAACTGATAATCTAACAGAAGAAAATAAGCTTTTTTCAAGCTACTTTTTCTGTTCTCTTATACAAACATGATGCAGTTTGGGCAATGATTTTTTGTCAACATGAGGTTTTACCTTTGGGTTTTGGCAGGAATGGAGAATACATTCAAATCTTAATGCAAATGTCTTTATAGTTCTTACTGTTTATGAGAATCTTCAAAATTTGCTATCAAAACAAATTCATGTAATTTTTCCACCTCCTTCAGAAGTGTACCCCTGTGTTAACATGATACATTGAGCTGGTGTGTATTGATAATTAGGAAATAAACCTTTGGCACTGTTAACACATTCTGTGAAGGTAGTGAGGGATGCAGTTGCAATAACAGCTGCAGGTTGAGCTCTGGGTGGGAGCCCAGGGCAAGAGGCCATGAACTGCCAGCCCTTGGCACAGGAAAGGGCACAGGGACCTGTGGCACCAGCCTAGGGACGGGACACTGAGACACAGCAGGAGCTGAGACCCCCAGACTTTGGTGCTGTGAGGGTATGAAAGCCCAGGGTTCCTTTGTTCAGGGTCCCTTCCCAGAGGCACCAGCTGGAGCTGGTGTTATTTAGTTATTGCACCATGATTAAGCTGTTTGAGGGAACTGGATGTCTGAGAATCTGCCATGGAAACCTGGGGTTGAGCTGGTAAGGAATCCTGGTGTGAATGTGAGTGTGAGAGGTGTAGCTGTGAAGGGGCTTCAGTCCCAGCTCAGGTGGTGTGAATGTTACTGCCAGAGTGGCTCCTGGGTGGTCAGACAGGGAAGTTTTCTTAACAGCACTCTTACTAACTTACTACATATTTTGTTTTCAGCCTTTAATACTTAGACAGTATTAGCCCTATATCATAAAAATATCATAAAATCAGGGAAACCTACTGTTAAGTATTAAACACAAAGCTTTTCGTTATCCTTCTGGGATAAACAAACTATGCCTTTTATGTTTTCCAGTTATGTGTGTCCAGAGTAACTTAAGCTTGGGTTAATTTTCCTTTCAGTTGCCATGTGAGGGAACTTTCAAAGGGATTGCACTTGTTACTAGATCCTCCTAGTGCAATACAAGCATATCATCACAAAGAGCTTAGACTGTAACAAATAGCTGGATGGCAAAATAAGTGAGAATTTGAAAGATTTGTCATATTATTTGTATTCATTCTTTTTAAACATGTTAAAATTAAACTAGATTAGCAGTTGCTTTAACAGTAAGAAATTATGTTAGAAGCAATCATTAAGAACCGGCAGTGATTTTCTGACTGTTGTCTTGCTCTAGCTTTTAGCATATGGTCCTCTTAAGCTATTGACAACCTAAGAATTTGGACTAAGAAGCAGCCTTGTTCTGACATCAAAAATTACTACTTGAACATTTTTGTCTTATTACTTACCACTCAGCTTATGAGATCTTAGAAAATGTGTTTTTTAAATAGTCATTTCAGTTTAAAGAATACTAGTACTGTACTTTACTAAATTGGATTAATAAAAACTGCATGTTGAATACATAAGAGGGACTGCAGAAAATTGTTGCAGCCAACTCTTGATTGCCTTTTTCTGAAGGTAAGCATCTGCTTGGAGTGCAATAGCAGCAAACTGCGTGGATTGAAACGAAAATGGATTCGTTGCTCTGCACAAGCAACAGTCTTGCATCTAAAGAAGTTCATTGCCAAAAAACTCAACCTTTCTTCTTTTAATGAGGTAATATTTTCATTTTAAAAAATAAGTTTACAGATATAAAACTGAAAAGGGTTTGTTTCTTTGCAAAGGATGTCTTTTATTCTGATTTTTTCTTCAGAAAACAAGCATACACTGCTTCTTGAATTACATGTTAAATGGCCATTTCTTGTCCTTTCTTGGTTCAGTACTTTCCACTTAGTTTGCAGTGCATCTTTTCATGTGCATTTATAAATAATTGAGATAAAAGCCTTGGTTATGTGCTTCCACATGTGTTGAAATGGACTCTGGCAAGATGATTTGTTTGATAGGTTGTATTTGAGTTTGTCCCCAGTGTTTCGGGAAGTTTGCACTCTACAGGGGCCAGACAGAAAATAGCATTTGAACAAGACTGAAGGCAAGTTGAAGAGAAAGTGCCACAAATACTTTGTTCTTTGCTCTTAGTGGAGCTCAATCTGAAGTTTCTGCCTACCACAACAAGAATGTTATCAGATGCCTACTTTTCCCTGTCTTTACAAGGAATCATGGGAAGAATTTAAGTTAAAAGGTACAGAAGGAAAGGCAAAATGTTGCACTTCTCCTTGGCCAGATTCAAAAATTAACAGGGGCAAACTATGAATGCAGCCGCTGTTTATCACTTGGCTGGATCTTGGTCACAGTTTCTGGACATCTCAGTTGACTCTCAGCTTGACATCTCTCAATTCGATATTATGACACTGATTCACTGAATTTCATTAAGATATTTATCCAAATCAAAATTGCTTTCTAGTCCACTGTGTCAACACCTCGCCACTCAAACTTGTCAACAGGCAGTTTGCATCTCTATCACTTTTTTTTCATAACTTCTGTACACTTCAAACCAACACTCTCTCTGTCTTATATTTCAAGTACATCCCCAAACTCTGCCAGTCTTCCTGAAACAAAACCATGTATCCTGTCTTGTCTTCGACTGGCTCAGAGGTGGTTGACTTCTGGTTTTAGCCCAGCAGCTGCATAACTACAAGGATTGTTCAAAAGAGCTTTTTTTAAGATATATTCTTTTGGTATATGCATGTATAAGCACTCCAGTGCACTGTGCCAATCTGTGACTTAAAAATCTACTTGGTTTCAACTAAAAGAAAAACTTCTCAGGAATTTCAGTTCAATGTTTATTCCTTTGATATCCCTTTCTACCTTCTTAAAAAGTAAATATATGGTCGTGTAATTGTTGTACCAGTAGCAAGTAAGACAGAAGGAGAATTTGAGCTTGTGATCACTTGGTTGCTTGACACAGACTATCCTGGGTTTGAGTTGTTGTCATGTAAGTGGGCTGCATGCACATTCAGGCCTTTCTGGGCTGTGGGGTAAAGCATTGTAATATAAGCCACCTTGGTGATACTATTTTCATACTAGCTCCATGGTTTTAGTTCACATTCAGATATTGTAGTTCAGCTGATTATAATTCATATGATCATCATGCTTCTATATTGAGATTTCCCACTGTTTCTTGTATCAAGATTTTTAAAAAACTGAGATAGAAAACAAAAAATACTTGTTGAGTATCTGTTAAAACCTCGTAAATATGGCATATGAGTATATGGCAGACAGTTTTTTAAAAAAAGTCTATCCTTGTAACAATGCCACCCAACTGGTGTTGAGGGGGAAAAGAATCATAGTATGTTTAATACCAGCTCTCCTAGAGATTTCTGTCTCCTTGTTCATGTATGCAGCCTTTTTTTAAGTATTTAAAGCTTTTAGGAAAGGACATTAGTAGTGCTTGGGAAGATAAATCAAGCAGTTAATTCCAGATATTTCCTAGGCAGGTATTGGCATGGTCTTTCAGTACTTTATGTTGAGAGCAGATACTATCTTTTCTTTCCTGGTATGATTTTTGTCTGCAGGGCAACTGCAGGATTACCAGTTGTAGCATCTTCAGAGGAAAAAAAGGCTTATCAAGTGTGTAGTATTATGTGAAATATGTTGTTTGGTGTATTGGGTCCCAATGAATTAACTGTCACCTTCATTTTGTCAGCTGGATATATTATGCAACGAAGAGATTCTTGGCAAGGACCACACGCTCAAGTTTGTAGTTGTTACTAGATGGAGATTTAAGGTAGGACACAGTGGTTCAATGTAAATAATGAAGTGGCTAAATAAAATGTTTATAAAATAGCAATAACTTGGAACTATACTGCAGTATACCTTTATAAAAGGTACTTTTATAAATATCTACTACAACATCCTTAGGCGCCAAGTATTTATTTGTTTCCAGTAAATGAAGGAAAGGATAATTAAGTATTCATTGCAAGAGAACATGGAACACTGCATTAGCTGTCAAATTGTTATCAAGTCTAGCAGAGGAAGTAGAAGCTACAAAAAGTATGATTTTTAACCCCTTCAGGCAGTAAGAATGAATAACAAAATTGAACACTTAGGAGGGAAGTCAACACGGAACAGAGTTGATATATGTGTACATAGAGTTATTGGAGCAAGAAGTTCATATTTGTAATACAAAAGCAACACATTCTGAGCATACAGTGCACAGTGAGGTGAAATCATTCGGTGGCTTTGGATGCATATCTATAAGAGATCTGTATATCTAGAAGAGAAACATTATTTGGTTTTAGAGTTAAAAAATAATTGACCTGTGTAATATCCTTTGTAAGAGTCACAGGATAAAAGCAATGATTAGTGTTAAAAATGCAGACATTTCCTGCATTTGCATTTGGAAGTGGAATCCTGCTGGAATCTGTTTTATATGGTGTTTCTAAATGACCTGGAAGTGGATTCGAGTAGTTCATTAACAGTTCATTGACAGGATTGTCATTATGTAGCTTAGTGACAGATTGATGATAGTCTTGGATGAAGTCTTTACAGTTCTTTACAGGTGATTACCAAACACCTGAAGTTGAATGTAGGTATAGATAAAAGGATACAATGCAAATGTTAGAGTTTTGTGGTGTAACAGATAGAACCAAATAGGAGCATCAAATTGATATGCACTTATGTAGTCTACTTTTATGTGTGAGAGATCTGTGTAATTATGAGTCATGGGGAAAGCAGAACTGTAAACTGCCTTTCCAGGTGAAAGAAGTGGTGGATGTAAAATGAAACTGAGACATGGGAGGTCCAGAACAAACAAGCTGAAGTAATTGTTTTCATGAGACACAGAACTCCATGGTGCAGGATGTTGTGGTTGTTAGAAGTTTGCCTATTTATAAAAAAAAATCAATGGATGCTTTCACAGAAGAGGAATCAAGTGAGAGCTATTAAATGTGAAGTACCACATACTCTAATGCTGCTTTCTAGACATGTCTCCAATTTCAGGGAGTTTTCCAAGGTAAACAGATCTGCTCCTGAAATAAAGGGGGAAGGTTTCTTTATCACTTGTTTGAGCCCCACAGATGAAGATACACCTTGTCTTGGTTAATTTTTGACAGATCAGATAGCTGCTCTTCTCTTTAATTGAAGCTTTAGTTTATGACACAGAAGTTTTTCCTACTGAGCAGGTTAGTTCTGGATTTGTTTCTTAACTTACTGGTATTTCTGTCTTGCAGAAAGCACCTCTACTGCTACATTATAGACCCAAAATGGACTTGCTGTAAGGGAACTTTATTGTCCTTCTGGACAGAGCTTTTTGCAGAGACTATCATCTGGCACCTTCTTAGTGCATCACTAATCACATGACACAAACCAGCTGAATAATTTTGGAAGACTGGAGGGCTTTCACAGTGGACTGTCCTGAATATTTCTCATAGGGATGTGTTATCTAGACTTCTGGGCAGACAATATTTATACTTTTTTTGTACGGAAGAAAGAAGTTTCAACTCAGCAAGACACTACCAGCATTAAGTTTACAGTTACTGAAAACACTTCACAGTTCCATGTAGCTCAGCCTGATTTGTCTCTTACAGTTACACACACATAAAAAAAAAAAAAAAAAGAAAAAAAAAAAAAAAAAGAGTGTTGTGGGGTGATATAAATATGTTGCTTTTGACACCAAGTTGCATTTAGTTACTTCTCGCATTCTAAATCTTTAAAAACTATATTTTTGCAAAGTGTTATTGTCTTATATAGTATGCCTGATTGCATTGGCTTTATTCAAGTTATTCTGTAGAACATTGAACATGCCTGATAATACAGTGACTGGTGATAACTTATTATACTGCATTGAAAACTTAAGAAAATCTGGGAAACCAATAAATTGTCATTTTTTGCCCAGTTATTGTTCTGCCTCACCTTGTGTTTTAATAAAGTTTTGATACTTCTGTATACGTGTTAATTTGGTAAGACTAATAGAAATAATTTCAGTTGATTATGTGCTGTGATATATATTTTGCTATGGTATAAATTGCACCACGTAATGACAAATACTCACAAGTGCTAGATTTGTGAATTTCTTAAAAATAAACATTTCTTATGTATTTGTGGCTTGCAGAAATCAGTTTTTAATTTAGAGAGAATTTGCTATCACTAGCTATTGAAACAGTGGCTCTTGGACAACTTTGGGAGTATTGCAGATTTTTCATTTCACTGATCAAAACTTCCTCAGATATTGTGGGCAGCTTTAAATTTCTTTAGGTGTTTTTTTATGAAACCATAGCATTTTCTTTACTGCAGTTCTTAGCTTACATAGGATGGGAGGAAAGGGGAGTCAAGACAAGATTATTTTAGCACCTTTTGGCCTTAACTAGTAATTTTGCTTGCATCAGCCCTAATGGATGCAAGATAATACACATTCATGTATGTATGGGTGCATACATCTATATACACATATAACTATGTATATTATAGAGAGCACCCTCAATGGCACTTAGCAGGGCTCACTGCACTTTTTGTAAGGCTTTTTGAAATAATTGGCTTTTAAAATACAGTTGTTGAAAGTGATTTCTGCAAGCTATATCCACTATGTCTCATCCATAGTATGATTGTAAGAACATTTGTCTGGCACAGGTGTGAAATCACTGAAAGCGGTGTATGCCCTATTATTGCCAGCTGGAAATAGTTAGCCTGATTTTTGGAAGAGTTTTCCTGTTAGCTGAAAATGCTAGTTGCTATTCCTGTTATTAAACCCTGTTATTTTTTGATAAATTGTCTTTTGATAAGAAGCCCTGCTTCCTCTTGCTGTGCTCCATTGCTGCTTCTGCTAGAAAGTGCTACTTAATAACCAGAAGCTGATACTGCAAGAGATTTATCTAAGTGTTTTAAATATTCTTCCTCTTGAGTTTTCAAAGTGCTACATTTCTCAGCATATTTCCCTTAATTTCCCTCTCTGGAGTCTTCAGTTCTCCTTTCCCAGCTCTGCTGCTGCTTGTGCTTACCTTTGCCAAACAGGGCTCCTTATTTTTCATTACAATCACAGATGTGAGTAAGAAGGAAATAAAAAAAAAAAAAAAAAAAAAAAAAAAAAAAAGTGAGCAGAGAATGAAAGGGATCCTCCTGAGCTGTGGAAGTGGAAAGAGAGCCACACAAATGCCAGAACATGCTGCTGTCATTGCAGGTGAAAGTCTAAGATAGCTGCATTTGAATGTTTAGGTTAACACAGAACTCCACATCTGGTTCTTGTGTGGTGTTGTGTGTGTGCATGTCTGTGATTCATGGAATCAAATTTGGCTCTGATTTTGTCTTGCTGTTTGTGTATTTTCAGCTTTTTTTTCTGTCTTTAGCATTACTTGATCTGGCAGAAAAGAACAAATGAAATCATGTGTCTACCATTTTTAAAAACTGTCCATGAAAGCAGTGAATGCAGGTGGTATGGATGTGTACACAAGCTGATATACTGGGCCTCTCTGGAGCTGTTTCTTATGTGGTTGTTACTGTTCTAGTGTAAGTAAGAGGCTGGCTTTGCCACTGAGGCAGTGAGAATATGTACAGGACTCTAAGGGTCCCTGCTCTGGGCACCTAGAGTATATACACAGTGGCTGCACCTGATGTAGACAAAAAATTAAAGCTGCCAGACAGCATTCTGATTAATCACCTGAATCAGAATATATATATATATATATATATATATATATATATATATATATACACACAAACATAAATATATATACATATACACATATAAATGAGATCTGTCTACCTCAAGTGTGTGTACTGCAGAAAATTTTTGTATGACTAGATATTGACGCAGTGCTGTTAAAAGTACATTGGGATTTCATTGCTTCCTTGTGTACTTGAGCAACTGAGAAATTAATTGCGAACACAAATTCAGAAGCCTTTCAAATCTATCTCTTGCTGTAACAACTTACAATACAAAACTTATAAGTTTATAACCATCTTTAGAATCACTTGAATTTGTTATGGTGCTATCGGTATATAGAAAACTGTTTATATGGATACATAAATTCAAGCCAGTATTAATATCTATAGCTGGGGTTTTTGCTTGTAATTGTGTGTAACTGCTTTTGCAATGTGTTTAATCTGATAAAAGTGCACCAGTAAAAAAAAAAACAAAAAACAAACAAAAACCAACAAAACAAAACCAAACAAAAAACCCCCAAACCAACAAAAAGCCCCAAAGTTACTCAAGTTGTTTTTCTGAATCACATGTGATAACATCTTCACTAGAAAAATTGCCCTCGGGAGTGGTGTAACTGTGTCTGTACCATATGTTAGTCTCACTAAAAGACTACAATGTAGGGCAGGGTCTTCTTTGGGTCAGAGCCTTGTTTAATTTCTGTGACACTTAAGAGACAATTTATATCAAGATTATATCGGGTAAAGTAACCCTGGTACTGTTCAAAGTTGAACTAAAATTTGGGCTTGGCCATAGATATTTCTTAGTCCTGGTGAGATCACGGTAGTTTATTTTGGCTTTTGTGAAGATGCCATTACTGTGAAGTAGTTTTTACAATTTCTTACGCTGGTAAATAGTTGCAGTAAGGAAGTATCTTGTTGCATTATCCTCAGCAGCAATGAGACTGTTGAATCACCTGGGCTTAGAGTCTCATTATGTATACTTTCATTAAAAATAAAGAATTCATAGAATATATAATACTGAATTTAAATAAGATTTGGGGGTTTAAATTTTAACTTTATAAAATTATTTATTCTATTTTAAGCCTTCTGTCTTATTTTACCATCCAAGTATTTTTGGTTTCAGTGGTCCAGCTTTATTTACGGGCATATAAAATGAAATTGTAAGATGTTTTTACAAGCTTCTTCCTTTTACATTGAGTTTGAGTAGCTTTCATCTGTATGTTTTTGTTTTGTATGGATAAAGAGCATTACTTATGCTTTTGTGCAATAGGTTTGAAAATGCATTTATTAGGCTTATGTTTAAATTGTAAATGTAGCATCTACTTACCATTACATTTAAAAGGAATGTAGATGGCTTTTCTCACTTGTTCAAATGGAGTTTTATTTGGGGCTGTTATTTGGGGGTGGGTGTGTGTGTTTTATGCCTGTTCCATTTTTTATTTTAAGAGTGAAATGGGGGATTTAAAATTTCTGTAAGTACAAGAACTATATGTCAGCAATATTTTAAAATAAATGATCTTGCAAGAAACCTTAATGTGAATTGTGGAAGCAATCAACAAGACTTGCAGCCTATCTGAAATTGTTTTGTGCCATTGTTAAGTCTGGTATATTTGTGTACCATCACACCTGGGAATACTTTTTTCTATTGGTTGTGCAATAGTATACACAACATTGTCACTCAGGAGAAATGGGACCATAAAAAATATCAGACTACAACTATGATGGTGCTATTTTTTCCAATAGGCTATGAGCCTTTGAAAGCTTATCTGGCTCTTATTGTCTTTATAACAACGCAGTCCTAGGGGATTTACAGATTTTTTTTTTTTCTACTAGATGATAAATATAACTTGCTATTTTACAGCATTCTGAATATTACATTGAGATAATATAATAGGAAAAAGCCAACCAGTCTGTACATCAGAGATGAATCTTAGGTACACATTTTGTACAGAAGGCTTTACTGAACAGAAAAATCAGATTTCTGCTTTTCCTCAGGTAATCACTTCAGTTTGGATGTTTCACTGAAAACATTAATGCAACTTCAGTTAGTCTGTCTAAAGTTGGTAACAGGCAAAGAAATTGTTCCACACATAAGTCTCCCTACATAAGATATAATTAGATGTTACTTGGGTCTTGATCTGTTTTTGAAGAAAAAGCTGCAGAGAACAACATTAAAGAATGTGGAACAATGCTTCAATCTCTGCTGCTCTAATCAAAACTTGCAGTCAGGATAAAAATTACCTAGGAACTTGGGTCTTGTGGCAAGTCAACAAGTAATGTTTTACCTGTTTATTTATATACAAATTAAAGATATTATTCTACTATTTGCTCTGTATTTTATCCTACTTAGAGTTTTTTGGAAATCTTTTGAAGCCACAATGACCTGTCTATATCACAGTAGTAGGGTGGGAACTAAATGTCCAATTCTGTGAACATTTACATTGGTAACTTTACTAATAATCTGAGTGGTTCCACCAGTGGGATCATTCATTCAAACAGTGGTGTGGCTGAAGGAAGAACTCCTGAGTTTTGAATACTGATATTCCACTATTTTTGTTATTTCTGTTTGAAACTGAAAGTATTGGTTTGATAGAATCTTTAATTCAAGTGACTTATCTGGACAAATGGAACGTTTGTTCTTTCCTTCTGCAAACAGGATCATTTTGCAGTTAAGGGACAATTAGCCAGTGCAACCACTAAGCCTTTTATCCTCATATGTGGCATAATAAAGATTCTGGAACTGTCAGAGTGTAAAACCATATTTTTGGCTTAGCTTCATTTAAGAGTTTACAATTTTTTATGCTTTGTGTTGCTGTGTAATTTCTGTACTACTGGTGGCTAGTTTTGTCTGAATAAGCCTTTTGGGGATTAATGCTTAATGTTTTGATTTTATGATAGTGAAGCTTGTATCCAGTGTTTTGCCAATGAATATTATATGCTTGTTAATAAAAGCAGAGAAACTAACTGAAATGCTGTGAGGCTGGAAGTTTTTGTCCCATTCTCTCCCAGGAACATAAGGAACTAGCAGCCATTGTAGCACTGAATAAATGCAGTGTGACTGAAACAGAGGTGGTGTGGCATTGCGTTGTCATAAAATCTGCCTTTTACTCAAAACACAAGGGTGGCCTAAAGTATTACTCCACTAGCAGAACGTCTGTGACAAGTGTGTGTGTCAAGTAACACAAGCCAGGTAGGAAATTAAATGGTTTCAGTCACCGAAAGGGAAAACAGCATTATTCTGGTGTCTTGACATACCTGGATAAAAACGTACTTACCTGATCTGTATGTGCTCTTTTCAACCTTACCCTTACAAATGCCTGGTTGAGACAATACATTAACAATGCAAAACAGATGCTACAGTTCTTTAATTTCTTGCAGCATCTACATAGCATCTAGCAGTAATGTAGATTTATAGCTTGTGAAATGCTCTACGAGCTGAGAGGGCAGCACCTTTATTTTATGCTCTTGGCTTCTTAGGAACTGCCAGCAACTCCGGGCTCCTTTGAAGTCAGTTTTATTCATACCCATATTTTTTATTTGCACTGATATTACTCATGCATAATTGTCTTGAGGAAATTAGGCATTTTCCGCTTACTAGCTTCATTTAAATATCAGTATGAGAGACCAACTGCAGAAAAGTCCCTTTGCCTGTGTATAGTCACTTAAAAGTGAATGAAAATTAGCACTGATTCAGCAAGTGTTATGTTTTGTAAGTCTTCTGTGCCTTTATTAAATGGTTCTAATACTTACCTGAAATTTGTACTAATGGTTGCTTCCATCTATCTGTGAAGTAACCAGTGATGGGCCTGGCTCCCTCCCTTTCCTGAATATGGTGTTATTCTAATAAATAAAGAGTGAAAACTTTTCCTGTTTGACTGAAATTGCCAAGCATCGTGAAAAGAAATTGTGCTAACAGTTGTGCTTGCTAGCCCTGAAAGCATAAACTTGCCCTACAGCCAGTATCAGCTAACTACATTTTTTTTTTCCCCAGAGGTAGTAGAATATGAAAAAGTTTTTACTTCTTGCTTTATATATAACTGATATTTTTTTACCTTTCTGATTGACTATTCTATTTAAAAAAAAATCATTACTTTGAGTGGAATACCTCTTTTTGTGCAGTAACTTCTTTCTTGGGATAAGAGCAGTCAGAGAAAAAAATCCATATAATTGAATATGTGCATTTAAGATAGATAAATTCAGCTGTTTAAACCCAGGTGTAGACATAGTCACTCAGAATTCAATTGGTCTCAACCCAAGTTAGCCTTAATCCAGTGCCATGTATCAATAGACGTATACTGCAGTGCAAATCCCTGCATACCTCTATGTATCTTTAATTTCCAGCATTATCCTTGTTTAGCTTTTTACATTCTTGATTTTTTTTTTTCATGCTTCCTTTTGATTCTTTGGCAAAGTCAAGCACTGATCTGGTATTAAGGGAGAAAAAGGTTTACAGGAGTAGTCTGAGGGATTTGGCTATTAAGACAAAGATGTGGTCCACATCTGTATAAATAGGTCCAGTCTTTCACATGGCAATACGCTTGCATTTGTCGCTATGTAGAGGTGTTTTACTGAAGGGTTTGAATTGGACATGCCTGTTCTTATTTCCATGGACACATCAACACTTGTGTTTTGTGTAGTGATTGCATGTTGATGTGTCCATGGTGTCCTGGTTTCAACTTGTAACCAGGCAGAAACGCCAATTTAGTGCAGTGGTTTTGATTCGCCAATTTTAATATACTTATTTCCTGCTGTGAGATAGGATTAGGAGCAAAAGCAAGGCACATTTAAAATTTAAAGGGTGTAAAGAAAACTTCTATTAACAACATAAAGGAGTAATAAAATTCAGAATAAAATCTTCAGACCACCTCTTCTCCCTTCTCCCACACCCTCTTCTCTTTCCCAGTGACAACATACAGAAACACTTCAGTCAGTTACCATCTTAAGAATAGTCTTTTTCAGTTCACTCCAGGGAGAGGAGTGTCCCCTTGTCAGGCTATAAGGACTTTTCCACAAGAGAAAAAAAACCAGTTGCCTCATGGCTTCACTCTTCACTAATAGCAGCTGCTTGGGAATCTGCAATCGTGAAACTCCTCCCGTCTCCACAGCCTTCCCAGAGCTGTGCTTATGGGCCAAACTCATGGGGTATTACTTTTAAGGATGGGCTGTTCAAAAACAAATGGGCTCTCCATCTATCTTTAAAATCATATCTAGGAACAGAGGTCATGTTCTTCCCTCAGGGCAAAGGGTCTTCATCAATCCTCTCTCTATTCATGCACAGGTACATGTGCTCATGATCTACAAGTTGAACACTCCACCTCCCGTGTCTTTCTCCAGGAATTTTTAGTGTAGTACAGTCCATCCCCGTAACTGACAAAAGGATTTTTAGCCCAAATTCACGGCATCTCCTCATTCTCCTTCCATCTGGAACCTGACTCCTGCTTTAGTGACCTTGGTGTCCTGTCTGTCCTTCTTCCCTCTCATTCAAGGGAGGATTGAAGGTCTGCAAGTTTTGTCTGAGCACTGAAAGAGCTAAGATCTCACATGGGGAATGCAGAGGCTGTGGTGAAGCCATGGTGGAGCTGTGCCAGCATCTCAGGGCACTCAGGCTGCGCTGGGAGGGGCTGGCGAGGCCAGAAACAGCAGTGGCTGCTCTGGAAAGGATGGCTGGGATCTCAATGCCCAGCTGGCACCCACTGCCCATGGCCACCCTGCCAAAATGCCAGCCTCCCAGACAGGGGGGCCCTGCCCCCCAGGCCCGGGCCCTGTTACCTGCACTCCAGCCAGAAGGGAAAAGGGCCCTTCCCGGGTTTGCTCACTTCAAAATGTGAATTCTCAGAGGTGGACCAAATCCTCCAATTGGTTTCCAGACTGTCAACAACCAAACCAGCCTCCAATTGGTCCCATCAAGTCACAAAGGCAGTTCTCAGGGAGAAAATGTCAGTGGATGCCCTCTTATAGGTACCAATTAATGCGAAACCAACACATGGAAATAAGCACAGAACAAAAATGAAAGTCATTGGCTTCAGTAGAAAGAATTATTCTGTGGTTTCTGTGAGGAGATGTTGCCATTAAAGCCTTGTCTGTTGTTTTCTGCCCTGTTTGTAGCTTGCAATTGTTTCTTCACACACCTGAAGAAAGAAAAACTTCATTCTCATTAAATTCTTTAGGGCTATTTGTTTATTTGTTTTCTCCTTTGATAGAAAGCTCACTGTCCCTTGCCTGAATTCTTGTTCGAAGAGAAGACAAAGGCTTTGATTCTGGGTGCTCCAAGGCTGCACCATATGACAGTTTCCATTGCTGTTGGGAGCCCTGCTGACTGCTGATGCAGCAAATAATGTCTCTACTTCTGGTCTTTTCTGCTGGCTCTCAGCAGGGTGCAGAGCAGTTCTGCTTTGGTGTGTTTTGTAATACAACACATTGTCCAAATGTTTCTGTTTTCCCATTTAAGCAATACCTTTGTAACCAGCTGCAAGGGATTGTATTAGCATGACTTGGATTATTGTTTAAATGTATTTTGTTGTTTTGCTGAAGTGTCTGGAAAGAAGCTAGTACATGAGTGAATCTTGAGTCGGGTAAAATGTATCCCTTGGGCCTGCTCTTACACCCTCTAACACCTCTGGAAAAGATTCCTTTCTCTGCTTCATATCAGTGTTTATGGACTGCAGCTGCAGGATCTGAGACTTGCTGATTTCAACTGAAATGCTCAGCTTTGAGAGTCTCTCTAGATTTTAGTGCAGCCATTGCAGTGGACATTGCTTAAAAATGGTCAATGCTGATTTGAAACACAGATGATGAGTTGTTGTTTCTGGATCCTTTGTCACTGGCATCTCAAAGGATCCTGTGTGTTGTGACTCAAGAGAAAACAGACTTCTCATTCTGATGACTGTCTCCTCTTTCCCTAGAAAACAAGCAATCCCAAGTCTGTGCATTCTAATGTGACAGGGACTGCTTCACCATTTCTCTCTTCAAGAGTTTTTTGAGATTAATAGTATCCTTTACAGACAAGTTACCTATGCAGGCTCACAAGGTCTCACAAGTAACTTTGCTAGTTTTAATCAGAATGGCTGGAGGCTAAACATGTGCAAAGACTTGCTCACAGAGTTGTGATGGGCAGCTGGGGTACCTTGCATTGCCTTAAAGAAAGTTCACAAGTCTGAGATACTAGATGGTCCCACCTTCAGCCTTTCCCATAGCTGATTGGCATCTTGGTATTGTTTGTCTGATCTCTGAGGGTCCTTCTTAAGTAAGTGTGCTTTCAACTTGCCTTGGGCCTCATCCTCTTGCTTCACTGGCTTTGGTGGGTTGACTGCCTTTGTTGCTTCAGTGTGGGAGCTGTTCCTGCTGGATATGACAATACCTTGTCTCTTCATCTTCCCTTGTTCAGTGACTCTGATCCGGGGCCCATTTGATGTTGCACATTGTATTTAAGTGGTGCAGGTGCAGTTCAGCTTCCTGCTTCACACTAGGAGCAGGAGATAGTTCTGTTGGTGCTGTTACAGTCTGCCCCCATTATGGAGGAGCAAAGAAAACTCCCTGTGAATAAAGCAGGACGAACTCAAAAGTTCAATTATTCCCAGAAACAAGAATAAAACCAAAATAAGGTTAAACATTGATAGCAAAAAATTTGATGTATTTTATTTAACAGTAATAGAGGCAAAGAGAAAGAAAAGTAGAGAGAAGTTAGAAAAACCTAAAGTTACATTAAAAATATAATATAGCTCACCACCACACTGTTGCTAACTTTTTTTTGCCACTGATACCAAGTTGGGGCAAAGCAATTTGTGCCTTTTCCCCCTTATTTTCTGCCTGTCTTATCTGCCTTCTCCAATCTCAGGAGCAGCTTAGCTGGAAAGCAGCTACCCATCCTCCAAAATGCAGGTGCAGTGCCCGATCCCCACAGTCAAGCCTCGGAACACTCACAGTGCTCTCACCACAAGAGGCAGGAGCAGGGAGATGGGGGGTTTCCACAACTCACTGGTGGCTTGGATCCAAGGAAGAGGGATCTCCTCCAGCTGGCACCCTGGGCTCTGGAGCCTCGGGCTGTCCCACAGCAGGCAGTGGTGGTGGGTGGGTGAAGGCAAGAGTCAGAGATTCTGTCCTTCTCTTTCTTCTCCACACTTTTGCACAGGTCTTGCCTTCCTTTTTATGGGCCTCAAGCTGGGCTGCTCACAGTCCATTCTGCACATACTTTTCAGGTGTTCAAAAGAGATTTTGGTAAGCAGACATAATGATGAAGTACTTTTGTAGCTTTTCTCTTATTATCAGGTTCTGCAGACACAGGTATTCATGATGTTAAAAATTATCTACTGTTTTCTGGATTTTGCACTGGGATTGGAGAGGAGGCTGATTTTATTACTAATGAATCATTATCCATAATTCATGGAAGCAGTAAGAACTGTGTGTAGACTAACACACTATGTGCCTGGAGCATACAAAATGTAATTATTGTGGCTCTGGATCTGAAAGGACAGCCACTGTTACATAATTGATGATAGACTTAATTTGAAGTCAAAGAAAAAAAATTGAATTCTACAGGAGATTTCTGAAGGTCATCAGGAAGAGTAAGCTGACTGTGAATCAGTGCAGTCTGTGCTTAGACAATGGAAAAAATACGGGCTTCACAGGGGTTACTTGGGATGCCTGAGAAGTTTATACACTTCTGAATGCAGTGGAAAAGAGAGATGAGTTGGGAAATGCCTGCTCCAGTACAAAGAATGATTGGGTGGTTTCTGTGAGGAGATGTTGCAATCCAAACGTTGCTTTGAATTTTGTGTTGTGTACCATTTAATGTCTTGTTGCATGTTGGAGGTGCTGGGTGTGTGTCCTTGCACATTTCCGGGTGACCCAGCAGCCACAGTGCAGAAACTGTGCAAGAAGGCTTTTACTGAGTCCTGGGGCTATAAGGGAGTCGGGTCCTTGGTTAGAAAGGAGGCTCCAGTCACACCTGGAGGGGAAGAAACTTGTGTCCTGGGGTGTTCCAGGATCATTGGATCACTGCTAGGGTGCAGTCATTAACTGAGAAATCGACGGTCCATCTATCATCCATCTGCCCTCTCACAGATCAGCTTTATCAGAGATGCATGCTACTGTTTTGAACTTAGTACTGGTCCACAGCCAATGTCAGCTAGATCCCACCCATCTGCTGGCAGGTACTCACAGGAACTCTAGGAGCACATGTCTGCAAGATTTCAACATGAAAGCAGGCACAACTTGGCATTCTAAGTTCTCAAGGTTTATATAGTGTTCAGGCTTTTTACTCATTCCACTTCTGTAAGTCTTCTTGGTCTTGGAGTCCAGAAATGGCTCATTGTTTTGCAACTGGATTTTCCTAATTTAGCTGCAGTTTTTCTTTCTTTATCAAAAAACTCCTTAGTTGGTTTTCCCTTTCTTCTTTTGTTTCACATTAGGGCATCTTGTATCACACTATGGCAGCTCCTTTCCAAATGTTTTTTGGTCTGGTTCATTCAGTGATTCTCAATGATAACAAGGCAGCAGTGTTGGACTGCTCAGCTGATCACTCTCAAAGCAAACAATTGGGCCAAGGCAATGGTGGGTCCATTCTCTGCAGCATAGAAACAGTTAGAAATCCCCTTACAACTACAGGATCTAGAGATCTATGGATGTCAGAGAAGTGGATGGGGTAGATGATGGCTGCAGATAATGTGATGCACTAGGGACAGCTGACTTTGTTACAGTACACTGGGCTGTATGCTAACACATCTCTTTTACTATTGGAATTGTAATTCAGGAAGCCTCTTGGTTTTATTCTCCATTGTGTATAAACCCGACTTCTTTACAACAGACATGAAAGCTGAGTTATATGGACTTTCCTTAACACTCATGCATCTATTTCTTGTCTTACTGTGTAACAGGTCTGTTTCAAAACTGTGTTCCTCACTAGCCATTTGCAAATTGTTTCAGAGCAGCCAAAGTCATGCACAACATGTAGCAAAATAAACAGATGCTGAACAGCACACTGCTCACAAAAGTGTGTTTGTTAGGGAAGAGTAAAGTTTTGAGAAACACAGGCACTTTTGTCTAGAAGCCAAAGACAAAACAAAAGCTCAGAGCTGGCACCAGTAGCAGAACATGTGGACTGCAGGTGCTTGTGTGTGTTTGTGTGTGCTGGGGCCTCTGAGCTCCAGCTGTAGTCATTCTCAGAAAGCATTTACTCAGTAGAAGGTGGACTGGACTCAGTGCCCTGCCTGTCCGATAGCTGGACACCAAATCCCAGTCTCCACTTGCTGTTGATGGGACATGCATGCCTTGGAGGCCACAGCTCCAGTCGGGCTCCTGGTACTGACCAGCATGCACACATCACTCACCATGTCCCAGACACCTGCACGCAGAACTGAGTGCCCCCCATGCAGGAAGGGGGTAGAAAGAAGTTCAGTATGAAAGATGAGACAGATGCACACCAGGTACAGGGCACAGTAAGACATAGATGCTGACGAGCTGACTATTTACAGAAACCTAGTCCTTTTAAATCCCTTTACAGTTCTGTTTTCCTATTAAGTTTTTTCACCCCTCAAATCACCAAAGCCTCTCCCCTTTCCTGCCTTTGCATCCCCCCCCCCCTAAACATCCCGTAATAAGTCCTGTGTAATCCAGAACTGCTTTTCCCCTCTATTTCATACAACTTCTCATAGCCCTAGGCAGCAAACCCCCTCAGACTCCTGATCTGGAGAGCTGCTCCTGAATGACTCATGAGGGTGGGTATGACACCTGTACTTTGGGCTGATGTCTCTCCTGGGACAGCCCTCACAGGGGTCAGATAAGGCTCCTCAAGGGTCATTAATTTTCCTGCCATTGTGTCCTTGTGTCAGAATTAAATAAGCACTAAAAATAAATCATCCTGGTGCAAAAGTGATTTAGTTTTGCAGCTGTGGACACGCAGAGTAGCAGGAGGGGTAGTAGACAAGAGCTGGATGCAGATCTTGCTCTTTTTCTTGCCAGCTTCTCTTGTTGGAAAGACTGGACAGGATGCTCACTGCTGCAAGCTATCCTTAAAGGATAACGAAGCACATCTCAGCTCAGCTGCAGTCAGACTTGTGTATTTATGAATTTTCCAAGGCATTTTGGATGAACTCTCTTTAAAGCCCACCACTACTTTGTGGAAGAGAAGAAGAAACCTATTACTTTTAACTCTATCAAGCATGCCTATGTTAAATGATTCCCATCTCTTACAATGTGGTGGCAGTGCTCACCTTTGCAGGAAAAACAATTCTTCCTGGAAAGCCTCTGTAGGTGATCATCATGAGGTTTGGTAAGTGCTTTGCACAGATTCCTCTCCTCATGTGTTCCCCCTTTGCTGGGGATGGAATATATTTCTTCAGGGCAAGAATACAGGATTATAGCTGGCAAAGTAAAGCACAAGCTGAGCTGCCCACAGGCTTTAAGTGCACTAACAGCACTGTGGCAGCTACCTGATGGCTTTTCAAAGCAACAGGCTTTCTAGACAGACTGGAAGTGGGGTCACAGTCAGGGGTGGACTGTTGTGAAATGTTGCAGGAGGGAGGACTGACATTTAGACAGCACTTAAACTAATGGCTTTTTATGCTATGCCTCCTCCTGGTTTACATTCTGGGGAAGTATCTATGCTCCTGCTTTCAAAAGTCAATTTTCTTGAGCTAATTGTGGGTTCTGCAGAGCACATCCTAGTCCAGGGAGTGCAAAAAAAAAAAGCTGAGTTTAGTGTAATGTGCTGTTTGATGTCTTCTCTTCATTCTGGTCAGCCTTGCTTTTCTCTAACCATTTTCTAAAACTTCCCTGATCCAGCCATGCTTTTTATGTGCAGTCTGTGGGCACAAAGGTACTTCAATAGATTTGGGTCACTGATTACAGTATTGGACAAAATGGGGACAGGGCAAGCAGAACTCTCATGGTCTGCTTGGCAGTAAGTTTAGAAGTACTTAGGTAAAGCTGACCTTTTCCAGATTGCAGTAGAAACAGACTGTGAGTCTAAGTCAGGTTAGTCCTGGAGGTCTGGATCATTTTGGAGCTCCTTCCAGACTTTCATCAGCTTTCTGGAACATAACCTAAAGCTCCTCTTTGCCGGACAATTTTTTCAACTGCTTTGCGCCAGAGGGAACCAGCAGTGTATGCAGAATGTTATATGCTGACATAATGAAATATTTCAAGGGCACCTCAGATGGCTGGGCTGGTTATAAATAGTACTGGAGGAAAGCTGCATGAGAGTCACATAAAACACTCCTAAAAATCTCTGCAGGGAGGTATTTTTAAAACCCACCCACTGCAGTTTCATTAGCACCACCTGTCTTAGATTTGGAGAAAGACAGAGATTATGTTCTCCAAATATTTGTGGTACCCTAAAAACCAATGCATGCAAGTGATTAAATATTCATAGTGTCCCTTCATATTCAAATGTTTCTTTTTTTAAGCCTGCAGCTGACCATTGCCTGCCTTAGAGAGACATGTGAGGACTGCAGGATTCTGCGAGATTTCACAGCCTATATCTGAAGCAAATTAACTGTTGGCCCTAGCAAACTTTCAGTTGAGATGTCTGCAATAAACTCAGCTATGGGAAATAAGCAGAAATTCCTATGTATTTCATAGTTGCAAATTTTGTTTAACTTTTCAAAGGAATAATTGAAATTATGAGAAGATAGTAGAAATATGTAAAATTCAGGGGGCTAATTGAGTAATACATTAGCTTTTTAATGAGTAGAAATTCCCCCATCTGTCCTAGGGAGCTAGCAGGGGACATTTGAAGCATACTGTAGCTCGGTGGCTGCTTGGCAGGTATAGTTAGGAAGATTAAATGGAAGATTTGATACCGCTTAGACTGGTCTCAAAACAGTTACTGGACTTTTCCTCAAGGTATGAACAAACTTTATAAGACTTCTTCCTGCTTCAACCACGCTTGCTTTCAGACCTAGGACTTCAGCCTGTTACAGTAATGCAAGGCAATTCCTGGAGAGATTCCTTTCTACAGCATGTCTAGTCCATATCCCAGCTTTTCTTCTAAATGAAGGGCTGCAGTGGTTCAGTTAAACCAGGAAGTGGCACTGTTTGAAAGGAATGAGAAGTCAAGCCTGCTCTGCAGCTCCCATAAAGGCCAGCTCACAAGGAGACAAATAATCGGGTGGGACAGTGGGATGGAGTGTTTGACTCCACCGCCAAGGCTGTGAGTAACCTTTATGTATCACTACACCCACCCTGAATCCTCTGCGGGGGTCACCTCTATTCAAGATTTAGCGAAGACATGTAATGACAGAAATAAAGAATCACTGGTTTTTTCACTGATTGCCCTTCAGACCCTCTAGCAGAACACAGATAATTCAGCAGGTTCTGTCTTGCAGTGCCTATGTCTTTTAATGTTTCAGAAGGTACAACACAGAGAAGAGAAGACATGCAAGCCCAGGTTGATCTCTTAAGGCTTCAGATGTCTTCTGGAAAGCCTTTCTTCTTTGGGGGAAAAAAGTCAGAAATGATACTGAGAGACTGACACCTGCAAAATTAAAGATGTGTGTCATGTTTTGCATGGTGATCTGGTGCTGCTGCTGTTTGGTTTTACTGCCTATGAGACAAAAGAAAGCACTTGAAAATTTTCAAGGCATAGGACACTGACTTAACTCTTAGAAGTTGTGATTCTTTCTGAAAGAGAGAGGCAGAGTCTCTCTGCCCCAGGGGCCATTTATTCACAGCTTGTCCTCTTGAGGACCACTGACATAAACCTTAGCATTTCCCAAAATGATCAAACACCAAATAGTCGTGTCCATAGCAGCCTCTGGGCACTGTCTATTTGATCTCTTCCTGTGGCTTGATTTCAAAGAGCTGATACAAGACTGCTAGAAGGAAGACGCCATTTTGCAGTATTTGAGTTTGGAGTTACCAGCTGTATTTCTCTGAGACTAAATTTACAGCAGCAATTTTTGGAAGCTATCAAAGTTCCTTATATTGTGGAAAAAATGTCCTTTTTCCTTTCCTCTCCTTGCCTTGTCTTTTGGACAACTATGCTCTAGGTAATGCCATGCTTTAATAAGCTGACTGACAAGCATCTCCTTTAGGTTTTCAGAAGGAAACAGTTCCTTGATTCGAGTGGCTGTGCAGTTGCCGGCAGCGTGGTGCCATCGTATTCCAATGTCACCTTGCAGAGCTCCAGGGCCTGGCCAGTGGGCAGGTGTAGGCTGGAGAAAACTGAGGAAAACTCCTCTGCCATTGCAGAGATTTCCATCCTCATTCCATGTGGACTATTTGTGTTTTTCACATTGTGGCTGCAAAGATTTAAGGGTGCATCAGTCAGTGACCTGGGAGATGAGTACGTGCATGGACACTGCCAATAGATTTCTCCCATGACCCTATCCACACTGGCTAGCATTGCTCCCCAGGTATGTAGGAGTGGAAATTAAAGCATTCCTAAAGACTGAGGGATTGTCATGAACAGCTTTTTCTGATCTTGGTTTCTAGGTAATTTCATTTCATTCAAATCTGCTGTAGTATTGTCATGGGTTATTTGAACAAAAATTTGTGTTAAATTTCTTTTGGAGAGGCAGCTGAAACAGCTAGCTCACCACCCAAACATTTTCAGTGTTAATATTTCTTCGGCATTCCTCGACCTGCCAATATAAACTGCTACTGAGGCTCTCCTAGCAGAGCTGTAGTAGTAAACATATAATTCTTTTGGCAGTCTGTAGCTGTTTTATAAATTTAGAGAAACTAAAATATATAAGTATTTCTTAGTAATATATAGAGGTTTCAAAAAAAATGATCCATCCATTTTGGATCACTTTTTTACTAAATAAAACATCTTTTGTTAAGCAAGAAGGTACTTCAAAAGAGAAAGTTAGTAATTTGGTTATATAAAAAATCTTCAATGTTTCTTTCTACATATCTGACTCTTACAGTTCTTATGAGAATACTCGTATCTTCTCTTGGGAAAGTACTGTATTTAATTAAATACATGTATAATGGTAGTACACTGACTCACATTTAACTTTTCACTCCCATAAGCCTACTTTGGGTGATGCACTTTCAGTGCACAAAGCATTTAAATCTTCTGGTCCAGGCATATTTTTACACAGGAACTGCTGTATCTGGTTCTGGGGAAACCTGTGGTTTCAGACTCTCCTCTCAATGCTGGAACAGGACTGCTTTCTCACAAGGCTCCTCCCTCTGGAGCGAGACCAGGGCTGGTGAAGGGTCTGAACCACAAGCCTTATCAGGAGAATCTGAGGCAGCTGTGTGTGTTTTGCCTGGAGAAACAGATCTAAAACTCAGGGGTGACCTTATCACTCTCTACAACACCCTGAAAAGAGACTGTAGCCAGGTGGGGACCAGCCTCTTCTCTCAGACAAGTGACAGAACAAGAGGATGCAGTCTTAAGTTAGACCTTAGGAGTTCCTTCACAGAAAGGGTGATTAAACATTGGAATGGGCTGTCCAGGGACGTGGTGGAGTCACTGTCCCTGGAGGTGTTTAAGCTAAAACTGGACATGGCACTTAGTCAAAGGAGTCTTGACTGGTCAAAAGCTTGGGCTTGACGATCTCAGAGGTCTTTTCCAGCCTAATAAATTCTGTGATTCTGTGCCTGCGCTGCATCACCTGTCCCCAATGACCTCATTGGGCCATCATAAAATTTACCTTTGATAAAATCAAGGCGCTTTCTGTGAATTTTGACCAGCCAGACCAGCCCCTTCCCACTGTGAGGAGCGAGGCAGGGGCCTGCTGACAGGGAAGGTGGAGGCTTTGTGAGAGCAGCTGGCTGCTCTGGCTGCCCTTGGCTAATGCTACGAGCCAGCCCAGCTGGCAGGGGTACCCAAAGTACATTAGCAAAACTACTTTGGCATCGATCAATGACTTTATCCTTCACTTAAATTCCATTACTTAATTTTGGAGGCCGCAGCCTGAAAGTCAAACTGCAGTAATGTAATTTGTGTGGATAATAAAAAAGCAAAAAAGCAAAACCGCTCTTACAAATAGTCAAGAAACATGGATTTTGTGTAATGCTATGGTATATGCTATAATATCTCCTAATTCAATACAGAATAAAGTTTATTCATCTAGGTTTATTTTCCTGCAAAGTTGTTGTGCATCACCCTATTTGAGGTGCAAGCCATTGTCTTATTGCTTTATTAATGCAGAGTATGTCACTGCACGTTTCCCAGCTATCTTCTTTAGTCTGACTCTATTCTGTTGCTTCACTTCCACACATCAGGTCAAAAAAGAGAATTACAGCTGCCCCAGGAGAGACAGTTTCTACCTTAAAATTTATGGTAAAATGAGTTTTCTGCAAGTGGTCTGATAAGTATGTTCTTTTTTAATTAAACTTTTTAGCCTATCAAGACCAAGGAAGTCAAGCTGGTGATTTAGTACAGAGGAAAGTACCACTGCATATTTTGATACCTGCACTTCTTATTTCTCTATGATTTATTGCTGTTATATACCTTAGAAAGACTGAGCATCAGAATAGATAATTTTTACTGTACTGCTAGTCTGTAAGAAATGGATAAAAATACCATCATTTTTATCCTGGTTTTGTTTAAGAAAAGTTACTCTGAACTCTAAAACATACATGTTCATGGATTAACAGATAAGATCTTTCTCTCTGGTTAGGAATAGTGCTTGTCTTCAATGCTCTTCTATGGAATTTACAATAGAGTGAATGAAAACCTCATATTGTCTTCATTTCCACCTGGACAAGAGACATAGAAAGAAGCTCACAGATGGGAAAAATAAATCATTTCAATTTTCAGTATATTTTTGGAGCCTTGTTCTTTCACAAGAGAAAGAAATAAAAAATTTGGTCACAGTGAGGATTAAGGGGGGGACAAGTGTGGAGTTCCTGACAGTTCCCTGCTGGGGAAAGAGAGAGTATTGCTATGACAGACTAATTTAAAAAATTATGGTGAAGTGATATCCCAGTAACATATCTGGATGCAAGTTCCCTTGAACAGCACATTAATTTTAGTGATCGAGTCCAATCATGGAGCATGGCTCTAAGTGAAATAATGTTTTTCACACTTTTTTGGTGATTGCTTGATGGGTCCTTGCCTTGTGGCATCTGAAATCCCAACATAGCTTTTGACTAAGAGAACAATTCATGTCTGACTTGGCTGAGCAGTGTGGCCAAAACTACAGCAATCTGCAGTGGAGCATGCCAGCACCCTCTCATTCCATCTTGGGAAGACAGGAAGGTTGTTTTCACATCATTCATCCTGGTGGGGATAGTAAAAACTTGGGGAGAGCTGGGGAGGAACATCCTCTACAGAAACTTTGTCACAAGTACAATATGTCCCTTTGGGCTGGCACAGAATGAAATTCCTCCAGGGTCTGCAGGCTGGCAGACAAAGATTCTGATGCTTCACTGAGCTCTGGCTGGCTTTAAATTTCACCTTCCCTTTGGCTCCCTGCTCCCCCACATGCTGCTGATGTTGCTGCTGTAAGCTGTTAATTAACATCTTCTACAGAAGCAGCTGTGTTTCCACCTGATGGAGACACAGCTGCCATTGTATTCATTATGTCTGCAGGATTGGGTCTGAACCAGAGGCTTGGAGGAGGTTTCTGAGGAAATGTCCCAAGGCCTGGCCTGCCAGCTTCTCTGCCTCATTAGGTAACAGACTGAACACTCTTCAAAAGAAGAGTTAATAGCAAAGTAACCCAGAGTGACACTTGGTAAGCAGCCCAGTGATTGGAGGCGCAAACGCTGTGATCCTTCTTGCAAACCTTTTGGTTAGTCACCAGCAGCTCTGATCTGCATGTGTCCAATTCCTGAGACAAGAACCTGGAGAGGGCTGCCTGGGATGGCTCTCCTGGAACTGCGCAAGGGGAGGTGGAGAGAAAGCTACTTGGAAATCTTGATAGCCATGTCAACAGGGAAGAATTTCATTTAGCTAAACCAAGAAACTATTCTCCCCTTCCTGACAAGGATCCTAATGCAGCAATCTCAGATTCACTGCACAGTGTGTGAGCAGGGCACATTATGGATGAGGGCAAATAGCTACACATTTCACTGATAACTCTGCAGGGTTCTTCAGAAGATTGGCCACTTCAGGCTTCTGGTTCTTCTCTGATAACTGAATTTGATTTGCCATCACACTCATGAGGTCTGGTTGAATGTGCTTCCCTCCCACCTTGGGAAAGTAGAAACTCTGAGGGAGAGAAATGGAAATCTTCCTAGTTCATCTAGAAGAAGTAAAGATTTCGGCCTCTCTCATGCTATGATAATATATGCTGTGATTGGTCCATCACTACTAACACAAGGCAGCTTAAAATGCCCCTGAAAATGGAAATAAAAGAGAAATGAATGGAAATAAAAGATGCCTTAGGACCCCAGCTGTTCACAGCATCCACTTCTGCTTTAAGCCTGTCTCTGGCACAAACTGAAACAATCAATGTGTAAAACTTTGAAATTTCTAGTGAAAATGGGGTGCACAGCAAGGGGGAAGACAGTTTGTCTTATGATCAGACAACAGCCAGAAGTTACTTGGAAGACATGGGACCTGTGCATTTTGAGGTTATATGGGAATGAACATTTTTTTCTTAAGAATAAAATGTAGCTAAGAGGAAAATAGCATTATTTGACTGAAGCAATAGCAAAACTTAGAAAATGGCTATAGCTTAGCTAGGATATTGATGAACCCACTGGAACAGCTCTGCTCTGATTTTTTTCCTACAGTGTGCCACAGCCAGCTCTTGGCAGGACTATAATTATTTTGTTTTTAATTATGTCCACCATTTGACATTATTGATTTTGCAAGGTGCTACTATTCCAGCATGCTAGGCTTTATAATCTATAATAGGTTTGCACATGGCCTAGAAAACATGCCTCAGAGTGACTAAAAGTCACCAAGAGCTATTTACCCTGTAAATGCCTCATTCCTTCAGGCATTAATTCTGCTCCCTTCATGTCCTGTACTGCTGTCTCCAGGATGCTGTGCTAAGCTGGTGCATAAGGAATAAATTAAATGACGACAGTTAACAGATCAGGGAAGCAAGTTGTAGTTTATATCTGGACTAGAGTTATGTAGGTAAATACTTGCCTAACTACAGATCACTAGTTCTAGTGAACTGTCACAGAAACTTGTGCAGAAAACTCAAGACTTATATAGGAAGATAATAATTATGTTCTCTATAGTTTCTTCCACTACTTGTGGAATAACAATTCTGAGAATAATTCTGAGAATGTGAAAGTTTTGATCATTGCTGAATACAGAGCTGGTGTCTTTGGTGTATCATCAGCTAAGATATGATTCCTGAGGGGTTATTACTAGCTCAGATACCATGGTTTTATTTATTAAATTGATAGCAGTCTTTTCCCCACCCATGTGCATAGTTTTATGCTTATCCACATAGAATTTAATCTGCTCTTTTATTGTCTAGTCACTTGATATAACCAGATACATATGCAAAGTCAGCTCTTGTCTGAATAACTGTGATTAACCTAGTGAAGCTTCTGGCCTCCCTGCTTCTCTTCTGACCTTTTTTGAGGCTGTGTTGAACAGTAAAGGTCACTGATATGCGCCTCTCTTGAGATTTTCCTCTGATGAAATAAACCCCCACTTTCTCCTGCTCTTTATCTTTTCTCTTTTAACCATTTATATGAGGGCTTTAGCCTGCCATCCCACCATGGAGTTGTATCTCCCAAAGGCTGTGTTGAAAGCTACCAGAACTGCTTCAAGTTGGCATGTTTAGCACACCATCCCAAGAACACAAATAAATTAGTAAGGCACATATTTCCTTCACAAGCACCACTGTGACCTGTTCTTAGTGCCTGTGGTTTATCCATGTGCCTGCAATCACTGTTTGTTAGCACACTCTCTGTGAACTGGACAAATACAGAGTGTTTGCAGGCCCGTGATTCCCCAGGTCTCATGGCTCTGGCTCTTGGTGACCTGGCTGTGTCTAGAGAGATTCCCAGTCAGCAGCAGAGTATGGACATGTTAATCAGGTCAGATAAATATAGATTTCCCTGAGAACATGCTGGGAAGGAAAGCAGAGGGAGAGGTGGCCACATAAGACCTTCATTGTTCTTTACAGATCTGGGCAAAAAGGAACAGAGGAGCTTTCAACTCTCTGCTATGAGTGGCAGAAGAGTGAAGGCAAAAGTGGTGTGAAGGAATTTAGATGAGGAATGAAAAGTCATTCAGGCATAATAGGAGAGCTAGTAACAGGATGCTGCCTTTTGGGAAGGGCACACTGGTGTCCATAGTCTGATTTTTGGCTAAAGTGGAGAAATGAGAAGTATTTCCATCTCCCTGTTAATATTTTATAAATAAAATTATAATAAATATAAATAAAAGAAGCAGCAACTTAAAAAACCAGTCAGATCATGTTAATTTTTAAAGCAAAGTCAGTTGCTTCAGCAGAGGAGAACTGATGATAGACTCACAGTGGTATGGATATTTATCTCTGGTTGGAGTGGTGTTTTATAGGTGCCAAACCATTCTGGCAGATAGAAAAAAATGATCCATGGTAATTCAAGCTTCTGTAGCTAGTTCTCTCCTGGTATACAAGCAAATAAATTTTTGGGAGATACACCTTGGCTAGCTGATTGCAGAGCTGCATCCAGAGTAGTTTTCCACATTCATCTTTGACCATCATGACTGCTTGTCCTATCTGCCCTAAGACTGCCTCAGTTGTTCTTGCCCTCCTGGCTGCCTCCAGCAGTTTCTGCTCAGGACACAGTACACCTTGTGTGAAATCTTCCTGCACCATTTTTGCCCCAGTTATTGGATGTTAAACTTTTCTCATAGTACAGAACATTGCCAAAAGCCTAGTCCAATCATCAGTAGTAATAGGAGAAAGTTATCATTTTAGGTGTGACTAATAGAGTGAAGAAAAGAATGAATGCTTCATTACAGTAAAGGCCTTGCAGACAGGAAAAAGTAATTATTGCCACCTTGGAAAGCTTATGGCCTAGGGATGCATTTAGTGTTCAACAACTGGTGATTATTTCTCTGTTGATATAATAGAAAAATGGCAACCTTGTCTTCAGCTCATAAAGGCTTCCGAAGTTCTGAAAAGTAAAGCTGTGAATCCCACCCTCTCCAAAGCTGTTATCACTGATTCCATAATTTTCTGTTCAGTTTTAGCAATATTGGTCTCATAGTAACAAAGGCATTTTCTTTTATGTTATTGAAAAGGAGCTGTGAGAGCACAACAGATCTTTCCTGTCCTCTGTATATTCTTTAAAAAACCAGTGTAAACACACAGAGATATATCCAGATCTCCAACCCTCCCCCAAACCACAGAGCTGAATATGTGCATTTCTAGGCATTTTTTTGTTTTCTTTCACTGCAGAGCTGGCTTTCCCAAAGATCTTGAACTGTTAGTGATGCTGATAAGATGAATTCACAGTCACAGGATTTTCATGGCAGCCTCTCCTCTTTTGCAATTTGCAAGCATCTGAAGATTAATAACCTGAGCCACAGTTGCTCCTAAGCACCTCTGTCAGGTTCTTGGTTTCCATTACACCACCAGTGACAAGGCCCTGTGACATCCTGGACACAGAATTCCTCTTGGCTGGGCATGCCTCTCCATCTCCCTTCCTGCTCTGGTGTTGGTTTGAATTACCAGGCATGTAATTCAAATGACCTGCTTGCTCCTCTTGCAGTGCTCATGTGGCAGTATAGAGCAGTCTCTGTGCACTATTGTGACACTAAGAAAGGAAAAATGATGCAGAGGTGAAAAGGTATTATGAAGAAAAGTGCTGTAGTACATGGACCAGCAAGTGAGACCTGTGGACTGGGAGAAGAGGATTAGGAAGCCCTTTCAAATAAGCACCATCTAATAGTTAGGAAAAAGGTAAAAGGACAGCTTCTAACCTGTTCTGCACTTTAATCATATGAAACCTGGGAATCTTTGAAACTGTAGGAAGAAAACCAAGCAAAGTGCAATACCTATGCATGCACAAGACAGTCACAGAGTAGGAGTTCACCAGTGAAGAAAGATTCTTATCTTTTGATCATGCCACCTCATGCTTACCTCACTTGGGAAAAAAGCAGTGGGAAAGTTGTTCTGAAACAAAGTAAATCCTTTCAGCCATTATGTAAAAGTGGTAAAAATGTAGGTACTTCCCAAAGCTTTATGGAGTTCACATAAACCACCTGAATGAAATGTTAAAAGTTTGTTAATGCTTGAACTTAATTCTGTTGTAGGTAAAACACCTAGAACTTAGGCAAAAAATGCAGATGCTGATGGATGATATGCATCAAATTTCTGCGAAGCACTGGAAAATTCTTCTTCAGAAGCTTCATTGTGTCTAGAAACTTGGAGCTGGAGTCTCTCCGGTGTGTGAAAACTGTAAACCAGGAGTTGTCAGGTTGTGCCATGGGAAAAACACCCCAAAGTGCATGAAGATTTCTAGTGATAAAATCTTTTGGCTCTCAGTTGACAGAACTTTGCATAGAATAGAAACAAATGCCATCTCCTGGCCCTAGCAGTAACACTCTTGAAGTGAATTATCCATATGCTCAGCTTGATTGATTATATGTGAGAAGAAACAAGTATTTGCTAAATTCGGTTTTATTACCTTAAAACACAACTTTCCCAGCAGATGGGCAATAAGGGCTTCATTTGATTGTGTCAAGAGTTTCACTGTGCAGATGACACAGGAAACTGGATAAATTTAGAAGGGTCGGGGACAAAGACACATTTGTTGTGGGACTTTTATTTCAGGAAGCAACTAAAAGTAGTAGGGAACATGGCTGGAGAAAGTGTTTGCAAATGCTTTATTTCAGTCTGTTTCCTCTGGCATATTTTTTTCTGATAGAAAATGACTGAGATCATTGTTCTTCTGTTCCAGTAGCAGAACAAAGAAAGCTGGCATTTAAGGATGCTCACTAGCATGACATGGATGCTACTTCCTGCCAGGTTTTTGCTCCTTTGGGATTGCATTATGGCCTGCAATACCTCATTTCCTGGGAAGTGCCCTTGGGTGGGTATCCTCTCACACATCCTTTGCCTGTGAGAACTGGGGGAGATCTTTTGGAGAGGAGGGAGAGCAATGCTCTGCTGGACAGCTGTTTCCCAGCTGTTATGTTTGAGGAAGCAGGTGCAGCTGACCAACTACTGTCTGAGCCATGGCCAAACCCCTGTAAAGGCTTCAAGTCAGCAAGTGCAAAGCAGCAAATGGGCTGACTGGGTTTGTCAACTGGGAAGTACATTTGTGCTCTTGCAAGTGAAAGGACTTGAATAGTCACAACCCATGTGCAGCGTGTGCCTTTGTCCCTCTCTGGCCAATGTTGCTTCTTTCAAGCCATGCTGGGTAAGTGCTCTAGAACCAATGCAATCTCTGAACCACGTGGCAATAAGTGGCTCTTGATGCAGTTTCTGAGCCTGAGGAGAGCTTGGAAGCCCAAAGCAGATTGTGATTTAGAGTAGTTTTGCATATTCAAATTTTGATACAATCCGAAGTCTAGCTCTCTAATGTCAGCGTCTGTTGTCCTGCAAAATTTGTGTCTGTTGCATTATAAATTAAGGAATCAATCTATTGTAAAGAATGTATTTTGAAATGAGAGATTAGGGAAGCAAATTGAGAAACTTGTTGTGTCCATGATATTCTTCTGGAAACAAGCAAAATTCCACTTGCAAGTGAAAACCTGCTCTCTGTTGTTTTTTGGTTTTTTTTTCTCCCTCTGGTAACATAAACAGCTTAACCTGTCAGCAGTGATATCAGCTGTACACAGAAGCGCTGTGTGGGTTTTGTGTAAAGCAGATTTCTTTATTTGGAGTTATTTAGCGAAACATTTCCCCCTTTCCCTAGGTCACCACAAGATGTTTTGAGACTACAGTCTTTTCTAAGCAATTAGATTTTCTAACCTGCTGTTCTGGTCTTCACCAGTCCATGCAACTGATTTTAGATGGGGAAGTTTGAGCTTGCCCACCTGCTAAGGGGCTTTTGCACACAGCAACAAACTGCAAAGAACACAGTGACAGATAGGAACACTGTGTAATGTGGTCAGGGAGGAAAGCTTCTGAAGGTCAGGGCTACAGCAGTCTGTGGGGAGGGAGAGTGAGCTAAAATAATGCCACAGGAAGAGTTATGGGGATGATCTCCTAGGGGCTTGAGGAAGGGTGAGGTCACTCTCTGTCTTCCTCAAAAGCTGGTGTTCTGTAACACCTTTTTTCTTCCTTTTTCTTTTTTTTCTGCCTTGTGGGAATTTTCACTGCTTTATTTTATTATTCCTCTGATTCAGAAAAAAGGTTAGGTCTAAAAATAAACTGTGGACTGGAAACAGGAAAAAAAGAAACTACCAGCCTACATACACACACACACACACACACACACACACACATACACACACACACACACACATTTCAAAAGAAGTGAGTTAAGTACCAAAATTGAATTAAAAAGGTTATTAAAAAAATAAATTATAAAGCTCATTTTTTCTTGAAAAGAGTTTAGCGGGACTGTTGTGTTTGTAGGCAGAAAATGGGGTTTTTACAACTGGCTGCAGGCTGATGACAGCTTTGGGTTGTGTTCATCTTTCTTTGGGATCCACTGTTCATTCCTGCTTGTGTTTGTTTAACTGATCCCACAGGACTTGCTCTGTAATACTTATCCTTTGGCTAGTTGCAATTGCCCATTCATCTGCCATTGGTCTTCCCTGAGACTTGCACCAATTCCCTGATCAGGATTTGAGGAAATTTCCCCCACCCTCATCCCCAGCAATGATTTGTTTTTTAACTTTTTGCTGAATTTTGTGTTTGGGATGGGTCTGCCTTCTGCCATGTGTGTGTGCAGATTGGGAAGGTACTGCCTTCTTCCCCAGCCGCCTCTTCCATGCTGTCTTCTTGGGAACACACCACCTGCTTTATTTTCATTCATTTGCTTTTCTTATCCAGGTTTGTTTTCTTAGAGAGCTTCCAGCCTCACCAGGACTCTTCTCATTTCTCATTACACAGACACAATGGTGATTCCCAAAGGAGAATTTCAGGGTGCTGAGATGCCACGAGGGCCAGGGTAAGCTGCACAGGAGAGGTGCATACCCCTTTCTGTTGAGATTTCCAGGCTGTCTCTTGCCAGGTGAGTCAAGCCTCCACCTCTGTGCTCACACCACAGAGAGGCATCATCTTCAGGAAGTTCTGTGAAAGCTTTCCACCATCCTTAGCAGAGGACCAGGATTATAAGTTTTCTCTGCAGTGCCCACTCAAGTGTGTAGATGGCTGTGAGGTACAGCACTGTGACAGAGGCCTTACACTCAGTTATGTGTTCCTCTTTCCACATCTAGATTGTTGGGTGATCTTGCACTGGTGAAATAATTCCTGCCAGTATCAGCAAACTCTGTCCCTCCTGGCTCAATCCCTTTACAGCTGAGAATGAAGATCACTGTGAGCAAGTGGTTCTTCCTGACCCCATTTGTTAGATGTAGCTGAGAGAAGACATCACCTGTGAATACCAACTCAGTCTTTTATCATGTTCTACATGCAAAAGACATGAAGATGTTGTACAAGAAATTTTAGGGGTAGCCCGGGGTTTTCCACAGGGAATTAACTGTGAAATATTCCGGTAATGTTTTATTCAGAGCCTCCAGGATTTGGGGGGTTAAAGGAAAGTTAGAACATGTGTAAAGTTGTCCATTCTCATTTAGTTGAAGTTTTGGAGTTTGGTACTTTGCAAAGAATATATGAAGGAGAATTTTTGTGGCACCTGGCTGGTCAAATTTTATGGAGCAGTGTGAACATTATATGATTTTCTAGATCCATTTTCTATGTGCTTGGTAAGAAAAGTTACTTTTGTTTTGTGATTTCTCTGTTAAGAAGTATTTGGAAAAAAAACCTGTACCACCTCAAATGATACACTTTGATTCCTACAAAAAAGAGAATGGAAGAATGGTGTTTTGTCTTCTTGTCCACAGGTTGTTTTCTGAAGCTCCATAGTCTCAGCTGACTCCTTCTAGATGAGATTTGCTATAAACTGGAGGCTACAACACCTTATGGACAGTCATGGAAGATTTTGGCAAATTAGAGTACCTTGGTAAACATAATTTTACTATCTATTGCTTATTGCAGTATGTACCAAAGCATTTCATGTGCTTTAATGCTGATGTGTGTTTCTCAGTACTCTCTGATATTTAAACTTTTTTAACTTCTTATGCAATCTAATTTATATTGCAGTGAAACTTCCGTCAGTGCTTGTGCTCATAACGTGACAGTTTGAGAGATGGTAGCCCATTAATTTCCAGATGAAATGTAACAAATCTTGTCAGAATCAACACTGAATCACAGAAGCAACACAGCGAAAATGGTCATGAAGCGAACATCTTCACAATGTGTACCATTTGTTCAGGGAAACAACTCTGGAAACCAAAGGAAGAAAATAATTACAAGTTACTGGTGTACTCTATTCAAAGCCCTGCCCAGGTGTTTGTGTTCATGCTCTGTCATGAGGGATTCTGTTGTAAAAAGGAAAGTCTTTTCTTTTTGAAACTAAAATTTTGACAGTCTGGAAGATGAAATTTCTTAATCTTCCTCCAGTTCAGTCTCCTGTGTTTGTGTGCCAAGCGTCTTAGACAGCATTTGGTAGGTGTGGATAAGAGATGGAGTTGAGCTTGAATTCATAATAAGTTTGAATCTGAAAATAGATTTTTGAAGGGAATTGACTGGATTTTATAATCCAGAAATATGCCACGGCAGAGTTGCTGGAAATTGTGAATGCTTGGAGCAGTAAAATGAGTGAAGATGAAGTCTAAATCTATAATAAAAAATATTCTTCTGAGCATTCAAATCTTTGATAAAGGGTGGTTCTAGTGTAGTACACACTATGTGACTAGTATTTGCATCTAACTCTCCTGCCCACTTAAGCAAAGTGTGTCCCAGTTCCTTACCTCTACAATTTAGTGCAGTCTTGTGAAGAACAGATTACCTTCCCAGAGTCTGGCACACCAGGTCCTCTCCTGATTCCCAGGCTCAGCCTGCTGGTGAGTTTCTCCATGGTCTTGTCCATGTCAACAAGAACAGGACTCAGGCAGCTTAAAGTCTGATGCAAAGGTTTGGCATCTGCTTTGGGACTTCAATGTTGGATAGAAATACAAATATGTGTAATTCAACAATTTAGAGTACCTTGGTAAACATGAGAGCACACTCCATTGCTTGGTCTATATGAGCATATTAAAACATTTCTCCTAAGGAAGATAACCCCATTCTGTATAAGGAGGAACACCTCTCTAAGCAGAAAAATGCATTTTGCAGAATAAAGAAAGCTAGGGAGGTAAAAAGGAAGTATTCTCTAAGTTTTGCTGCACAGAAATGAAAATTTAAAAACAGGTTCTGCAACTATAGCAAAGTACAAAACTTTCCCTTGCTTCCACTAAGTCTTCAACTTATCAGAGATAAAAGTCTATGTCACTGCTGAGTACTCTGTCCTTGAATTTTTTTGCCCTCAGGCCAGTCTGACCTGTTCCCAGGAATGGCACAGACATCTTCAGGGGGTCGGGGAGCTGTACTCATACATAAATAAGCTGATCTTTCTGATCTGAATCTCACAGCGACTATTGATTTCCTTTTATCTGAAAGTACACTGGAGTGGAAAAATGAAAACTTTTTCTTGTGGATTTGTTCTTCATTGGACTTTTATTTTGCGTGAAGGCACAGTTTCTATTTCAAAGGCATTAGAAGAGAATTTTTATTTAACTTAGCAGTATCTGGACTGCAAAACCTTCTCTTTATCTCATTTTTGAAGATTTCTGAAGTCAAATTTGAGGCAGTGAATAAGAAAACTGTAGATGTGTTGATTTAACCAAAATCTTTCTCATCTAATGATGCATTTCCTGATTTTTTAAACTCTGGATTTAACAAAGTAGTTCAAAGAAGTATTCTGGAAAAAAGTTCCCTAACAGGAATAGAAACAAGATTTTGTAAAGCCTGTCCTTCCTTAGCTGGGAAAGCATAAGTATTCACAGCTGAGTTGTCATACCCATGGAGCCCTGAGTCCCCAGCTTTTCCCATGTGAGCTCTTACAAACTTTCCAGTGTATCCTATGGACCACAGAATCCACGGCCAGAGAGAGATGGAGGCGAAAGAGCAACTCAGACCTCAGTGTTTTCTTATGGTCGTGTCATTTCTGGAGCCAGGCAGTGTAGGAAGAGCTGCAGCTTAGCAAACATTCCATTCAGTCAATTGCACACTGTGAAAATTATATTAATTATCTGAATTTCCTTTTTATAATCCCATTAGTAGTCTCAGATTGGTTGACTAGATACAGGAGAACTAAAAAGTGAGCAGTAAAAAGTTTAGCTGTTGAGTTACCAGTTTGCATTTGAAACATGTTAAGAAGTGATATAGCTGGTATGGAAGCAGAATTTAGAAGGAATTGTGAGCAGATTTCTTATCTCAGACCATCTTGGGAATGAAATGCATCAGAAAATTTCAGCCCAAATAAATTGGAGATATTTAAAAATTCCAGTGAAATCAGCAGGTGGTACTAGTAATTGAAATATGACATTGCCCAATCCCCAGTCCTGTGGCTAAATGATGCAAAGCAACTTGAATAACTCAAATTAACCAAATAACTCGAATTAACCAGTACAGCAGGTGGGCTAGACTGTATGAACTCTTGCATTCACCTGTAACCATACCTCTAAAGACTGTGAAAGGTTTAGTAGCCTCTTGTGTTGTTTGTGTTATTTCCATTAATGGGATGCTTGCTAACAAGTAGGTAACTATTTGAAAGTAGTGCAGTGCCAAGGTCAGAATTGCAATTGCAGTTTCTCAGTCCTTTGAGGGTTTTAAATCTTCAGCCTAGTAAGTCTGGTTAAAAAAGTTTTAATGCATGCTGATGAAGGAAGGACCATAGGCATCAAGTGTGAGCTGATTTGTTTATAGAAGATGCTGTGGGGCATTTTTTAAGCTGCCACACTCAGCAAATGTGTGAAATCTTGCAGGAGGGAGACACAGCTCAAATACAACTACCTCAGTAGAACTGACTAGGCACACTGGTGGATATGAAAATTTACTCAATCTATGCAAAAATCAAATCAAGTCCTACAGCAATGTCCATCTATTGCTAAAGTTGGCAGTGGCAGGAGTTCCATCTCTCACAAGGAGCCAAACTGCTATCAGAAAGAAGCTCAGGTTTTTGTGTCAGTGAATTTGCAGTGACTACCCAGTAAGGAAATACAGACCTGCCCAGGAGATTTGCTTTTCTGACTCTTTTAACACATGTGAAAAGTTTTAAAGAAAAAAGTCACAAATATTTGTTTTAGTTGTCATCTGCTGCCATGTCCAGTGCAACTATAATATCGCAGTTGTGCTTTTTGCCAGGTGTGTCAGTCCATGAGCAGAAGGGTTTGTAGTCTGTTCTAAGTCTGTTTTATTTCTAAATTATTTTGATATTTTCCAGCACTCCTGAGCATTTCAACTTCGCAATAACTTCCATCCAATGCACAGGGGGAAGAGAAGAATTCAAAGGATTTCTAAGACCTACTGGCATTCCGGTGTTGGTTGAGGCTGAGCTAGATTGGCATGCACAGCCATGGTACTTCCAACTCAGCAGATGGCAGTGCTGGGGACCGTATTTGTGCCTCCTAATGTCAGACAGGACACAATTCTTTCTCTGAGAGGCTGTATGCAGGTGTTGATGGGTGAAGCTAGCTGCTACCTGAAGGGGGATAGGAGGTGGTGGCCACACGTCTGGTTCATCTCTGATTTGGTTGAGAATGCAATGATGGCTCTGTAGAGACAAGTTTGTCCTGAGCCACAGAAGATTAACAACTGTACCAGCAAAGCAAGGATGGAAGACCTTGGTTGTTACTGGCTTTTACAATTTAGGGCATCAGATGCACCTTCCTCAAAGCTGAGGCAGTGGTGTTAAAAAGAACAGAGTTTAAAAACAGATTTGTGTTTTCTTTATTCACAGATTCCTCCAGGAGAAGCTGTGAGTGACACATATAGGTGACTCCCACCATTCTCTTTTAGGAGTCTGAATGATTGTGTATGTGTGCATTTGTGGTTTTTTAGCCATACTATCACAAGTGTTTTCTACAATCCAGTCACCTCCAATTGCACTGTGGATCCAGTGCTCAAACCCTGGCCAGACTCTCCCTGTGGGACCAGCACTGCCACTGCTCATGGCAGCAGGAAGCCTAAAAATGGTTATAAAACCTGTGAAAAGTGTGGAGAAGGTTTTCATCTCTCTTTCAAGCCCAGGAAGGCTGAATACGGCACTCATATTTCTTTGCACCCGTGAAAGCTAGAAAGGGAATTTTCCCCAGGAGAAAGGATTTTGGTAGAATTTAATGATCACAGAAGGTGAAGATTAACATGCATGAGTCATAGATATTTCTGGCTCTGGATGCAGCAGAAGTACTATACTCAAGTATACATCCAATCTCCCTACAGTGCAGCAGCAAAATTGAGCATAGAGAACACACCGAACTTCAAAGATCTTGGCAAAATTGCTTGTATTTTCTTGATTTTACCTTAAAGAATATCTGTAATTTACAGTAGAGCCCTTTTCTATTCTAGACTGAAGCAGCAGGACTGATTTTTGGGTGTGAAAAGTTACAGTTTTTCTCAGTATCACTGATGCAAAATGAGGAATATGTCAAAATTATCTTAAGTTGGGATGTTCTTTAAATACTTTAGGTTGGCTAATTAAGACTTTTCTATATCAGCAAGAAAGGATTCCTAATCAGTGGAACAAAGAGTTAGCATTCCTTAGTCAAGGACATCCAGGAACCAAGCTATAAGAGTGTAATAAATAAAGATACTGTATGTCTATGAATGTCACTGAATAAACTTGGCAAATGACTTAAGGTCCATGTATCCCTTTGAGGAACTGTCTGTATTATAACAGTGGAAGTCATGCCTAAAATTTAGAATGACACATGCTTTCCCTTGGGCAAGTTAGGATTACCTAGTTTAGATGGTATGATGGCCAGCAGCTGGCATGGAGGCCTCACAGTCATAAATGACACTGACCAAAACTCAGCCAGTCTATACAGTTAAAGGAAAAGAAGTAAATGTCTCTATGAAGAAGGCACTGAGAGGCCAAGAAATTCAAATGCAAACAATAGAGGCCAGCCAACCCCAGGTGAGCAGGTACGCAGGCAGCTTTTGGCCAGGGAGCTGGGAGGGAACAAAATTGTAGCCAATCGGGACCAAACTCAAGGTTTTTGAAAATCCTATAGAAGAAAGTTGTAAACAATAAAATTTGCTGTTGCTGCATGAACTGAGGAGTGCTGCCTCATGTCTGTCTCAACAGTGGCAAGAGGTGATCCCAAAGTAAGGCAGCAACCTGCTGCATGGAGAGAGAGCAGAGAGATGGAGCCCATTGGAGAGAGCAGGCTGGAGAGCTGCCAGCAGCATAGAGAGGTGCCAGAGTCCAGACCATTGAAATAGGAGGAATAATAGAAAAGATAAAGAATCTGCTGGGGATATTGGGACTCCAGGCTTGACAGAGGAAAAGGCTGTAGTTAAGGTGTGGGATATCAGAGATTCTGCAAAGTGCATTTGGACATCTACATCTTCAGACCAAGCTATACTTGCAGATTTGTGTTCAGGAAGTACTAACAGAACAGTTATCAGGGCTGGAGAGAACCAGAACAATCCAATTGCACTAAATCCAACTGGCACATTTCTCTATGCAGCTGCTGGAAACTCAGTGAGGATGTGGGACCTGAAAAGATTTCAGTCTACAGGAAAGCTAACTGGTCACTAGGGTCCTGTTATGTGCCCTACTGTCAATCAGATTTCTAATGGACAAGATTCTCTTGCCACTGGTTCAAAGGATCATTATATAAAGATGTTTGATGTGACTGAAGGGGCTCTTGGAAGCGTAAGTCTACACACAATTTTGAGCCTCCTCATTATGATGGCATTGTACCACTTGCTATTATGGGAGATAGCCTTTTTAGTGGACTGAGAGATAATGGAATTAAGAAATGGGATTTGTCTCAAAAAGACTTTCTTCAGCAAGTTCCTGATGTGCATGAGGACTTGTGCTCTTGGCCTGGTGCCTGGTGTGCCAGTTCTGCACAGCGGCTGCAGGAGAGGCACCCTCAAGCTCTGGAACGTGGATACCTTCACACCCATTGGGGAGATGAAGGGATGTGACAGCCCTATAAATGCCATCTGCACCAACTCAAGCCAGATTTTTATGGTAGTAGATGACTGCACTGTGAAGATCTAGAAAGCTCAAAATATGCAGTTTGCTGCATGCTTTTTAGTTAAACATTGATGACTGGGATGGACTGAAAATGTGTGAACCCTGCCACTAGACCCACTGTTCTTAAAATACGAACTGTATTTATTAACCTCTTGGTAACATGCTTGAGTCTCAACAGTTACATGTATCTCAATATATAATGTCTGAATTTGTGTGCATATGTAACACTTGCAGTTTAAATTAACTGGAATTCAATCTTCTCTAACGACCATCTGAAAATTATAATATGAAATATATAGCGAAAGTGCTCTATTGCATTTAACTCACAAGTATGATTGGCTGTTTTGCATTTTAGGGTAACAGAAGAAAGAACATGTCCCAGGAATAAGCCTTTGATTATGAGAGGCAGTTTGAAGATTTTAAAGATCACTTACACTGTTGTTAGGAAAGTGAATAATAGATGGGAAGTTGTTAACAATACACCTACCTGACACAGCTGTATCCTGCTAGCAGCAAATGCCATATGATTTGTGTGTTGGTAGCATATAATCTATGTTGACCAAAGTTGTGCAGCTGTATATAGTCTGTGCTCAGGACTAGAACACAAATGCCCGAGCTGATTTGTTGGCTGGCCCTGCCTGGACAGCTCCACAACCAGATCTGTTAGCGCAAGCAAGAACATTATATGCCTTTTTCCACCAAGATGTTCCAGCCCTACAACATCAATTCCAGCTAACAAATACAGAAGCAGGCAATATTGTTAACACTTGTGCTGTTTTTCAAGGCCACACTGCATCACTGCAGATGGGAATTAACCCCTGTGGTCTGTGAGTCTTACAAGTTTGGCAGAAAGATGTCACACACATCTTGGAATCTGGTCACTTAAAATATGTGCATGTTTCAATAGACACTTTTTCATCTGCCACGTGGGTTTCAGCCCACACTGGACAGAGAAGCCATGATGCCATTGCACATTGGCAATTAGCTTTTGCTGCCCTAGGCATTCCCCATACTATAAAAACTGATAATGGCCCTGCATGCATCTCACAGAACATTCAACAATTTCTGCAGCTCTGGGGTGTGTTGCACCACATTGGTATTCCTCATTCCCCTACAGGACAAGCCATTGTTGAGCATGCCCATGGCACTTTAAAACGTATCCTTGAAAAACAAAAAGGGAGAATGTGTGGTGAAACCTCGCAGAGTAGGGTGGTCAAAGCTCCGTACACTTTAAATCATGTAACAATACTGACAAATGCCAAAAATCCTGTCATTTTGAATCAATTTTTTATAATTACAGCCCTCTAGTGACATCCAGTCACCCAAGCATAAGGTATTGGTACGGGACCTCATTACTAACAAATGGGCAGGTCCTTGTGCATTTGCACAGATTCTGACATCTGATGGATACCTGCTTGGTGTGTGTGTCCTGCTCTACGCTCTGCTCTGGATCACAACCAGCAACGCCTCCCTGACAGCCCCACAGCAGATACCATAGAACAGTAACCCAAACAACATTTTGTACCTGCTGTATGGAAATATGGGACTTTTGGAATAATAATTTACCTATGACTTTACTTAAACCTCAACAGTCAGATATTTTATAGACATCATTACCAGAATGTGTGTTTTTCAATTGAAACAGGAAAGCAAAAATGTTACCCCAATAGTTTTTTTTATTTTACTTATTTGTAACAAGATAAATGAAACTTTATTGATTTGAGTGATTCAGCCGTAGATGTAAATAGTGTGCGGCATGTCACCCTATGAAACTGTGCTATTATTAATCTCCTTTTTGATAGCACCTCTACATGATTGTAAAAATTTTGATCGTATGTGGGACAAACCAGCAGCTGGTAAGATTAGGCTTGTCAGGTTGGGTGAAGAGCCTCATTCAAATTGGGCTTATAATTTTTATATTATCATTGTTGTTTTGCTCATTGTGCTGTATTTGTTATCCTTTCTGCAAGGGGCACCAGAGAAGGAATGACAAAGACGACTTTTGTAGTCAAAAACAAAAGGGCAGAACTGTGATGGCCAGCAGCTGGCACTGAAGCCTCACAGTTGTAAGTAGCCCTGACCATACCTCGACCAGCCTATACCGTTAGAGGAGAAGAAGCAAACATCTCTGTGAGGAAGGCACTGGGAGGCTGAGATGCAAACAATGGAAGCCAGCCAATCCCAGGTGACCGTGTACACAGGCAGCTGTTAGCCAGGGAGCTGGGTGGAAACAAAATTGCAGCCAATTTGGACCAAACATGAGTTTTTTGAAAGCTCTATAAAAGAAAGCTGCAAACAATAAAATTTGCTGTAGCCACATGAACTGAGTACTATCATGTCCTGTCCCTCTCAACTGTGACAAAATGGAAACTATTAACCAATCATTATAAGTGGCCTGTACTTGGAAAGTTACTAACTTTGAACTTCTCTTTATAAACAATGATCCTACTGATGTCCTTTCATTGTGGAAAACCTCTGTGCGCACAACACAAACCTGAAAAAAGTAATCAATGTCTCAGTCAATGTGTAATTAGTGGCTTGTTGCACACCAGCCAAACAAATACAATTTTGTGGGCAGTACCACCATGCTCTTCCCTCTGCTCAGAAGGGCTCATGCAGTGGTGGAGGATTCTGGTGTGAAACAGGTGGCTCCAGCAAAATAGGGAAGCTGTTCTGGCACATCTTCTGTTGCTCATCTTTCACAATGAATGTTTTTGAAAACTGTTGAGAAATTATACAGGAGTTAGAAATAATGAAACCATTTTCCCGGGATATTTTGATTTTTCTAGGGAAGCATGACATCTGCAAGTGCTTCAGGCCTTTCACTACATAATGTTACTTAAAATGTAGGAAAACAGCTGGAAAACATTTTTTATGAAATGCTGATGTGACATTTACAGAACTTTAGCAGAACTGATTTTGCTACAATTTTTAAGCTGTGAGATTTTTGGGGAATTTAATGCTTCTAAAGGCCATTAACTATTCTTAAACATCATTAGTCATACTATTTTGCCAGTAAAAGCCTTCCTTGTAGCTGATGATAATGTACTTTTTCTTCCCAACTTTAATGAAGGAAGGGGGAAGGGATCAGAGACAGGAGGTTGAACCATTATGTAATTGCTCTCTACAGCCTTGCCTGTTGTAGCTTGTGTGCACAGATGGGAAGATGAGCTATGCTTGTTTTGTCTGGAGTGGCACCAAGTGTACCAGAATGCTGAAAAATTTCAGAGGTGAGCTGGTTAAAGCCGCAATTTCTCTCCACTGGGGATATTGTGACATTTTCACATATTTTTCACATTTATGAAAAGGGGAAAAGACACATTTCTCTTGCAGCTTAGGAATCCACTTTTGAGTCAAGTTTCTCCTGGTTTCCAGCAGCCTGCCTGAAGAAAGCTGGGAGCCCCTGAGCCCTGGCAGGCAGTTAGCTGAAAGGCTGTCTGGATGACTGACATGTTCTCCCTACCACCTGAAGGACTAGTTGCTCATAAAACAAAACCTTGGGCTAAACCCTTCCCTATACACTCGCACAGAATTGGACAGCATGGCCCAAAGTCTGTGAGGGAGTTTTGGTCCCAATGGTCCCATTGTCTTGAGCAGGTACAACACCAACTGAGCTGCTGATGAGATATTTGGTGAGGGTACCAAGTAGCTTTTCCAATTAGGTAAGGACATCTGTTCCTCCAAGAAAGCTTCAGAGAGGGGTTCTGCTTCCCTCTCCTTATGGGGCCCAGACACCTCTTGCCATGACAGGAAGGAGGCCAGAGAGCTGGCATTTATTAGTCTCCTTTAAGAACCCTTTCATTGTACTGATTTGCTGCTCAGTGAAATGTGAAAATGTAGAGATTTTGACATTGCTGTTGATGTTTCAGGGATGTAGTCACAGGCTGTCACTTAAAATATGAAGTGATGTTCCCAACTTGCCTCTTGTTTCTTTGATGCCCTTCCTGGGGCCAGGCACTGATGTAGATTTGGGCATATTTTAACTGTTTTCCCTGGCATGGGAACCTCTGATAGAAACAGTTCATCCTTTTTTAGCCTCAGTTTCACCAATCTTGGCCCATCTGAAAAGAACCTGAATGCCTGCAGGCAGTAGCCAGAATCACTGAGCAATGCCATCCCTGCTGTTGCTTGTTGTACAGTCTTGTATTAGAGCTGTCTGTGACATTTATTTTGTTTATGAAGCAAACACTCCTACACCCACTCCTGTTTTTGTTTGTTCATGTAAATTATGGTACTTTGCAACTTAATTGCTATGGGCTTTATGAAACTGCATTAAGGACCATGCTAATTGTGGGCTTGCTCCCTTCCTATTTCTGAAAGGATTTTGAAATTCTGTAATTGGATGCATTTAATTTTTCGTAACTTTATATAATGAAATTGTGGATTAATATGAAAGAAGCAGAAAAAATCTGGCTCTGCATCAGAGTGGAGCTATTTCTAGCAAAAGGTTTTGTGTTCTGGGAATTTTCGCTGGTTTTCAGAACAGTGATCCTGGAAATGCTTAGGGGATTGAGATTTGATAATTGGAGAGAAGGGTTCTACAGAAATACCTGAGCCAACCCTCCTACAGGTACGAACTGCAGAACCTACCCAACCTTCTCACCTGTCAGAACCACCTTCACCAAAGGTCAAAGGAAGTGGTTTTGCCATGAGGTACAAGAATTTGTGGGAAATATTCAATGACATGAGCCATTTTGAAACATGAGCATTTAGATGGTGGGTCTGGCTCACTGCAGGACAATGTCCTAGGTATTGCTGTAATGGGCAGCAGAGGGCTGAATCCCCAGTTAGCAAATATGCTTTTAGAAAATGCATTGACTTGGGATAAAGAACATCCATCAGTCGTTGTTTCCTATCTGTCTTTATGCGCCCAAATACAAAAAAGATCAACAAATTTCATGAAGACAGTCTTTCCACAGCTGGCTGGCCAAAGCTCCAGACATTTATATCTGAGTTACCCATTCACGTTTCTGTCATTGGCTCCACACAGCTATGAAAATTGTATCATATTCAGCAGTTCAGTGAACCAATCCTGCTTTTTGCTGATCCAGTCTTTCATAGTGCAGTTAAATCCATGAATGTGAAGAGCCGCAGATGGTCCCAACAATTTGCAAAACATTCTTTTTGTCTGGTAAAATGTCTTTGTTATTTTTAACCTCATTTTGTAGTTTATCTTCTTCTTTCTATTTTATCTAATTCACTGTGGAAATTAAATGCTTTGTATTTGGTTTTCAGTGCTGAGTTTTAGTAGAGAGTAGGGAAGGGGAGGCAGCTGTAAAAGTGGTTGCTGTAAGAAGATGCTGGAAACTTCTCCGTTATTTGTCAGAGCCAATTCCAGATGGCTCCAAAACACACCCATCACTGGCCAAGTGTGAGCCAATCAGAGATGGCAGTAATGACTCTGATAACATCTTTAAGAATGAAAAAATTGGTGAAGACTGTGATGAAGCTGCTGTCCCCCCACAGAACCATGGAGGTACATGGAGGGTGCAGAGATACACTCTCTACCATGGCAAAGCCCCAGACAAATAGAGCAAATAGATAGCTGAGAGGAGATTGTGATCCCATGGGAGGCCCATGCTGGAGAAGAGTCCTGACAGGCACTTGTGGACCTGTGGAGAGAGGAGGCCATGCTGGAGCAGCTTTTCTGGCAGGATTTGTGACCTTCTCTGGAGCAGTGAAGAACTGTAGCCCATGAGAAGGACTCAGGCTGGAGAATTTAATGGAGAACTGTCTTCTGTGGGAGGAACCCCGTGCTGGAGCAGGGAAAGGATTCCTCTCCCTAAGCAGTGACAGGAACAGTGTATGGTGAACTGACCCTAACTCCCATTCCCAACTCCCTGCGCTGCTGTGAGGAGAAGGTAAAGTTGGGAAGAAGGGAGGGGGTGGCCAAAGTATTCATATTAGATATTTGTTTTACTTCTCATTATCCTGCTCTGATTTTGATTGATAACAAATTCAATTAATTTCTCCAAGTCAAGTCTGTTTTACAATATTTAGAGAGTGATCTCTTCCTGTCCTTATCTCAACTCATGAGCCTGTCATTGTTCTTTTCTCACCTGTCCAGCTGCAGAAAGGAGTAAGTGATAGAGTAACTTTGGTGGGTGCCTGGCATCCAGCCAGGGTCAAACCACCATAAACACATGATCACATAAACAAGAAATCTAACCTATACAAGAAACCAAACTTACATTGTCCCCACTTATCTCCTAGATAATGGATATGCACAATGACTCAGAAAACAGGATTTTTCTGTATGTAAGTTAAGCTGTATAAACTGAACATCAAAATGTTAGGTAAAGGCTTGTCAGCCAAGCCTCTCCTTAAAGTAAAAAGATTTCCACTTTCCAAATGTTTGCAGGATTATCTGTGTGATTCACACTACAGCAGCAATATCTACTTAAGGGCTGTTCAACAAAAGAGACAAATTTCAGAGGTAAAACAAACAAACAAAAAATGTATACACAATCCTTAGTAAGTTGATCAGAGCTGTTAGGCCAGGTCTTTGCAGGAACTAAGCGTAGCCTTAGAGATATTTTACTGGAACATTCTAATGAAAAAGGGGCAAAAATACTGTCTTTGGGAATAAATAAATTTATTATGAGATACTTGAATGGGCTCATGCAGATTTATGGGATTTCTTAAGGGAATTATGGAAATGAGTGGGAATCCTCCTCAACTTTTTCTCCACGCTTGTGGTCTTGTTACTGTTTCTTGGATGCATCACTGTCAGTGAGACAAAACCTCAGCATTCTCTGGGTTTTCTATGGGCCTGTTATACATCTGCAGATACATTGTATGGTCATATGTCGTATCAGTAACAGATTATCTTGCCTGACCAAATGGATAAACCCATACATGTGTGTTCTTGTGTTTACAGATAACAACAGCTGACTGCTTAAATAATATTTCTTTGTAAGGTCATCTTTGTTTTGAGGTTTGTCTCTAGCATTGGGACAACTGTTCTCCTTTTCCCAAGAATGGATATTTGCTCAGTGATGAATATAAATACAGACAATGCTCTGTACTTGACTTGATTTCTTTTCGACTAGTTTGGTTTCCCCTGTTTGTGAGGCAAGTTTGGTTCTTCCTCGATCATCAAGAATTGAGAACTTTTGATGATTTATTTTGGCCTGGTGTTGGAATTCGTTATTTTCCTACTTAAGAATGGAAAATCAGCTGGAAATAGTGATTATGAGCCTGTTGTAAGTTGTGTGTCAGCCTGAGGTGAGGTCTCTGTGTGCCTCATCCTTCTTCTGCATCCAATTCTTAGCTGAAGTGACTGTAAAACAACTGGCTTTTCTTCTGCTTTCGGGGCACCACAGGTTTACCTGCCCACTGGATTGGTCCTGTGAACTTCAGTGAGAATGAGCCTAGAAGTAAATCACTCAGAATGCTTTCTCAAGATAGAAAAGCTCCAGCCTGCGTTTAACCTAAGTTCAAGGTTTCCTGTCCACAAGAAATGTATTTTAGTTGGGTTCAGCTGTGCAGGCCTTTCCTGTGAATTTCTTTTTGAGCCCTTATCACTGACAATGCACATCACTAGTATCTCCTTCTATCAGTGAAGGTCCACTCTGTGGTGGGTTGCATCACTGAAGCATAAGTAGCTGAATTCAACGTGCAATTGTGGGACAAAAGATTCTAGCTATATCACTACTCAGGATTTTCTCTGTCACCCTTCAGGATATGGATTTTGGGGCCAAAATTAGAGTCTATGAAGAGATCTGGAAGCATGGGATGGGATTTCTGCCTGTGCAGTGGTCAGCACTTTCAGGTTTCTGGCTGCATTGACAGAGAGTTTCTCTTCACTGCCTACCTTTATGTCCTCTCTGTATTCACTGCAGATATATAGAGAGGGATGAGCTGGATTTGCAACCTAGCTAGCTTCATTAGTTCTCTGAGGGAAGAAAACAAATTAGTCTGGCTGATGAAGAAGTATAGTGGGAGAGGTTCATAGAAATGCTGTTTGTAATGAAGTCTGAATGCATGAACAAAGGCCTTCATGGCAAGAGGAAGTCTGGTCACTGCAGGACTCTTTTAACAAACTCAAGTCTGATTGCTACCTTTCCTAAATTTCAGTGGAGGTGTGTCCATAAGCAGTGATCTACCTCCTGCTTAGCAGAACCAGGCTGTATCACTGGCAGTCAAAGATGATGAAATTCCTGAGTAACAGTCAAGCAGCAATAAGTGAGTTTTTTTCCAATGAGTTCTCTACAGTGTAAGTGCTCTTAGTCTTGAAGATAACTGATGTGAAAAACAAACATTCTTCTTAGGGAAGCTGTCCCTTTTTGGGTAAAGTCCTCTGTGGATCCTGAGACTGTGTATTCTAAGAGACAGGGAGTAAGTGTCACTGTGGGACAAGGGGCTTTTGGAAAGCTCATGTAAAGCTCCCAGAAGAACAGCAGAACAGGTTAATGAAGACAAAACCTACTTCACACAGCAAGGGAGAAGCACTTTCCTTGGTACATCTTGGTGAAGCTGGAGGGTTGCTGGATGTACTTCTACAGGCTTCTGGCAAGATAGAAGCATTCAGTGCCTGTGGTGTATCTAGCAAGCCACATTCCCCTCTCTGTTCTAGAAGCACAGTGGAACGAAATGTTCTGAGCAAGCACTGGCCAGAGCTAGCTCATGAGGACAGATGCAGTGAAAGTTTCAGACATGCCACAGTTAGTTCAGCCTGCTGTGCCCACTTGACTGCTCCAGCTGACTGGCTCTGCAGTGACAGTGGTTTTTAGTTTGCAAGAACTAGTGACTCCACACTCTTCCTGAATGCTGCATCTGTTTCTCAAGAAAGATATTTTGCATTTGCCTCTGGATAGTTCTGTAGTAAGATCTGAACTGTTACTCTGGGTTTCTCCAGTATATAATTACCCTGTTGTCCTAATTAGTATCAGACTACATGTTATGTCTCCTTCGATCACTGTGGTCTCCTTACAATACTGCATAGCATGTTTTCTTCATACACAATTCCCGACTTTTGCAATTGTCTCTAGCTAGGGCAATGCCACTGCAGAACTGTGAAGAACCAGTTGGGCTGGAAAAGGGAAAATAGACATCTACAGTTGTGGCAGTGCATATTGCAGCTAGTCTAAAAGCTGCACTCTGAAACCCAGACAACCTGTAAGCAGGCAGGTACCGGGTGAGAATCCCAGCCCATCTATTGGACCCTAAGTGCAGATGTATCACTGGTCAAGGAAATGAGTGACTGAGAATGTAACCTGTGTGTGCCCAGGAAACTCAATCACCCTATTTAAGGGTGCTCACAGAGAATAAAGTACTTTTGTCCTTCTTACAAGAACCACGAGTCCTGTGTCATTGTCTCGGACTCGGCACTGATCGACGTCACATACAGTGACCAGATTTATTTCTGAATGTTAATCAAGTGTTCATACAGTTGTTGACACGCCCTCTCATGTTACCAAAATAAGTAATTTATATTTATGAAATCAACAGTAAGAACAGTGGTGTATAAGACCCTCTGGAAAAGCTGTACATTTGTAAAAAAAGAAGGATTTGTTTTCACTTAACTGTGTGCCTGGTTGACTGACATAACCAAATCATCTTGCTATTAGCTGCCTGATTTGTTGAACTGCCATTCTGAAGACCTGAGGAGAAGCAGTTTACAAATAAAACAGTGAAAAAGCACACCAGAAAATAGGACAATCTCTTAAATCTCTTGGCTTAATTGAGATGAAGAATAGGTTGTATTTGGAGGAATTTGCATATGTGCCTGTTGTTGAAACAGAGATTTGATTCAAATTACAGTATGACCTGTGGAAACTTCTCTACCAAAAGACTGATTTACAGACGTAGCTCTTTGTTACAACTATTTTGCATTCAGAGCCTGAACCTGTTCTCAAATAATGTGTTATTCTTGGCATTTCACCAGTTCTCTGACTTTATATTGCATCAGTTAGGCAACCTGAAAAGTTATACAGTATAATCAAGCACTAAAATTTAACACTTGAGTGATAATTTTAATATGAGGATTCCTTATAGCATTATTTGATTTGAATTCCTTTGAATAATAGAGATGAAACACAGGTCTCTAGGCTAGCTTTTTGATTTGAGAAGCCAGTCTGATAAATGACAGTGCAGATTTAATTCTCCCAATAATTTATTTTCAAATACCTTTAAATAATTTTTTGTTCTAGTGTTTGGAGGATTCTCTGTTTTTTTCACTGAGTCTGATTCTTGTTAAGAAAACCATTATTTTGAATGGAAAGGGATCCAGAGAACTTGAAATTTTCCTAAGATACTGAAAAAAAAAAAAATTAAGCAGTGAATTAACCTCCTTTCACATTCCCACTCTCAGCTGTGTGATTGCCATAAAGTGCTTGTTTTGCTGCATCTTGTGTCATAGTTCACATGCAGAGGATGACAATTGCTCAGCAGCAGCAGCAGCTTCTTTCTAAAAAGTTTGGAGCTGCCAATATATATTTCTGAACTCATGTCTTAGATTGCAATATAGAATGTGGCCAGAAATGTGTATTCTATCACCATCTGTCAAAACCAGGTGGGGCAGTGACCATTATCTCCCTGGGGGATATTCTCTGCTAATGGGCCATCTTTAAAACCAGGTGGGCCAATCACTTTTATCTTTTCCACAACCCATCCTCCCTCCAGGAAGATATAATCTGCTGCTGGACCATTAAGTCCCACTGTATGACTGATAAAATTCCATCATCCCATTGGGAGATGCTCCAGCCAGGGGGAGGAGCCAAGCCTTTCCTACCTAGATAAAAATGGAGCTGTTGGACAGCAAGTTACCCTTCTTTCCACTGGATTCCAGAGGAAAACTGGACCTTTCCACATCATCCCTGGACCTTCAGAGGAAAACTGCACCCTTCTACAGGAGCACTGCTTCAGCTGAATCACATCTGCCACTGCAGGAGGACTGTAGCCACCATTTAATGGGACTGCTACCAACACCCTGACTGACAGGGTGTCAGGTTGTATTCTGACTCTGTCAATGGTTTGGGATTGTTCTTTGTAATACTGTGATACTGCATTTCTATTTTAGTTTTCCTAGTAAAGAACTGTTATCCTTATTTCCCATATCTTTGCCTGAGAGCCCCTTAATTTCAAAATTACAATAATATTGGAGGGAGGGGTCTTACATTCTCAATTTCAAACAGAAGGTCCTGCCTTTCTTAGCAGACACCTGTCCTCCAAACCTGAACAAGTCAGTAAGACTTATGGAGGACCCAAAGACCAGAATTTGTCTGTAGTGGGCAAAGGTATCCCAGTAAGAAACTTCAAACAGGCTTCAGAGGGGCAGGCAGTTTTAAAATATGACACCCTGGGGGTGACTATTCACAGTCTAGGCAAGGTGATACCTGTCAGAAATTTTTGTTCCCAAGATTTGCATTAATTTCATTTCTAGGAGGCCAGAAAAACTGGATTGCTAAGAGATGGTGCTTGAGCAGATGCTGGAGAATAGATCTTCTTTGCCACTTTCTGAACTCAAACCCTCAGATCAGCATTGTTTGGCTGGGTGCTCTTGCCTACTGAATCATTCTTATTTCCCCTTTGAGTACTTGTCATTTACATTTGCAGCTGTAGCCTGTAACTTGGGAGTCACTTCAAGCCTGTCAGTATACCCAGGGCAATTTAGGTGACCTTAGTAAAATGTTTCTGCATCCAAAACTGTTATCCCTGTTCAGGTACAGAGCCTGTGGGAGAAACCTCTTCTAAAATACAGGACATTCCTTCTGCATGGTTGGAAACTCTTCTGCTTGTCTCATTTAAAAGAGTCTAGTGCAGACAATCTGATTAACCAAGGATGAGGCCTGATCAGAATTTTATTAGCTTTACTGGCCTCTATTAATTTTGATATCTGTATGCAACCCACTTCCAGAAACCACCCTTCCAGCATTACAAATTTTACTTCTTTGAAAACAAATGAGATCGTAAAAAAAAGTAAAATCAAGGAAGTTATTGGAGGGAGAGATAAGAATCAGATTATACTTCCTTTGTTTAATTCAGTGTTCTGCAAAATCTATTTATTTTTATTTAAATGCAGATTCTATTGAGCTGTTCTACTATTCCAAGTATTTAGTCATACTTCCCCTTTGCTGTCTTCAGGTTGACCATGCAGTAAAACAAAAAGGACACATCAGACTCTAAGGAGGACATTGTAAATCAGAAATCCACTAAGACAGAAAATACGACAAGATGAATAACTCTTGTGCTGATTGTTTCCTTTCCTGAAATAAATGGTACATTTTTTCAGGGAGCTGTATGTGGGTTTAATAATGATGTGGATATTATCCTGAGCTGGAAGTGAGACTGTGAAGTGGTCCTGACTGCAAACAAGTATGCAAAAGTAAAGACTCTGGAGGAGCCATGAAATAGAGTGGAAAATGTGAGCACAGGTGAAAATCTCTTAATACTTTCAAGACACTGATGGGAAAACAAACAAAACTTCAAAGAATACAGAGCAACCCTCTGCACTGTGAATCAAAATGAAGGTGATCTGCATTAAACTACTTAATGCATGCAGCTGGACTCTGCATCCACTTTGCACCTGCATAATGAGCACTTTGGATGCAAGGAGAGAGAGGGGCTGGGAATCAGTTCTTATGTGACTTCTTCTGAATTCTCTTATTCATTTCATTTAATATAATTAATTTCTCTTAATCTAACTATTCCTTATCCTACACTTAGAGAAAGTGGGGAATTTAACAGTAGACAACTTGGGATGTGTGTGGAGGGTTCAGTCTCCTCAGGAAGATGACAGGCATGAACAGGTACTGAATAAGTCATTCAATAAACTGCTAATGGCAAGTGATAATTTTATACCTGGAGCAGAAGGAATTTCAAAGCCTTGAACGTGACCAGGCTCTGCTTTGGATAAGAAAGAGAAGACACGCTATTGAACAGAGGAGATAAGCAAGAGCTGGGGAAGAGATAAATTTTGCCCTTTTATCTGAAATTAGTTTTGAGTCAGAAGAAAGCTCAGGGCTGAACTTGTGTTGAATTTGCATGGCAAGATGTTGGCAGTGGAGAGACTACTGGTGTGTATTCTGTGAGCAACTCCTGGAAGTTTCCTCCATGTCCAGCAGAGCCAATGCCAGACAGCTCCAGGATGGACCTGCCACTGGCCAGGGCCAAGCCAATCACAGATGATAGTAATGACTCTGGTAACATATCTTAGAAGGAAAAAAATATTGTGCAGATGTAGTAGTGCTCAGAGAAGTGTGGAGTGCAAAGTGAAAGGAAGAGTTCTGCAGACACCAAGGTCAGTGGAGAATGAGGGAGAGGAGGTGCTTCAGGTGACATTCATACTGAGAAGACATTCTCCTTAAGCCCACCATGAAGACCACGGTGAAGCAGCTCTGCCCCTGCTTCCCATGGAGATCTGTGGGGGGTGCAGACATCCACCCGTGGTCTGCAGCAGGTGGATGCCTAGAAGGAGGCTGTGACCCTGTGGGAAGCTCACCCTGGAACAAGTTCCTATCAGGGACCTGCAGACCCATGGAGAGAAGGCTCATGCTGGAGGAGGTCATTCCTGGTAGGACTCGTGACCCTGTTGGGGGGCTGTCCTGGGTTCAGCCAGGACTGAGTTAACTTTTTTGCAGTATGTGTGAGGGAGCAGAACCTGAAACTGTGTGGGCATGTCTAGATCATTATTCTATACCACTTCAAGTCACAGCCAGAGATGAAGGTGAGGGACTTTGGGAAGGAGGGCATGATTTGCAGTCAAAAAAGGCAAAAAGTGTGGTAGGGTAGGGAACCTGGCTGTTTTTGATTGTCCCACCCCTGGTGAGCATTTTTCATGTACATCATCCTCTATCTGTACAATATTAGTAACTTACGTTGTTAATATTGTTGCTGTTCCTATTTTATTTTTTCTCACCTTGTTGCTGTTTCAAGTGAATTGTTCTCATCTCAACCAGTGATCTTTGCCTTTAGTGCTTCCAATTCTCCTCTCCAGCCACCCACAGCGGGGGCAGAAGAGAAGGGAGGGGGAGTGAGCCAGGAGCTGTGTGGTTTGGAAAAGTCTTGGTGGGAGAACTAAATTGGGGAGTACCACTCCTAAACCATGACAGGGACCCCCACTGGAGCGGGCTGTGCCTGAAGGACTTCACCCTGTGGAAATGTACCCATGCTGGAGCAGTTTGTGAAGAGCTGCTTCTCATGGTATGGACTCACTTTGGAGAAGCTCATGGAGAATGAGAGGAATCCCATGCTGGAGCAGGGTAATGGCTCCTCTCCCTGAGCAGCAGCAGAAATGTGATGACCTGATCACAACCCCCATTCCCTGTCTGCCTGTGGGAGAGGAGACACACTCCAGGAAAAAGGGAGGGGTGGGGTAGAGGTGTTTTTAAATATTTAATTTATTTCTTAGCCTGCTCTGATTTCACTGGTAATAAATTCAGCCAATATCCCCAAGTTCAGTCTGTTTTGCCCATGATAGTAATGAGCAGTGATCTCTCCCTGTCCTTATCTAAATTAATGAACCTTTCATTTTACTTTCTCTTCCCAGGCCACTTGTGGAGAGGAGTGATAGAGAGGCTTTGGTAATACCTGGCATCCAGACAGGGTAAACATGAGTAATGGAAAACCAGCTTTCAAATTTAGCTTTTCTTCTCTCAGTAAGAAGAGCTGGCTCACATCCTTCCAAGCAGTGAATTAAATTCTCCAGGAGTTAATTCTCCACTCTGCAAGTGGACTCTCTACTGATAGAAAGAAGGAAGTGGAGAGAATCTAGCACAGGTTTTTGCAGAGAGCATTGCCTTGGCTGTGTGGTACCTGCACAATCTCTTTTTGTCTCTGTCCTGGATCAACAGCATTTTTCATTCAGGCCCATTTTACAGAGCTCTACATAGGGTAGTTATAACAGGAGCTTTCTGAGAACTGCCTGTTTCCTGGGCTGGCTTTTAAAAATCATGTCCACCAGCACCCTTGTATTCTGCTCCTTCCTTTCCAGTCTTGGTATGAGTGCCCCCTTCTACCTTCTCAGCCTTGGACTTACGAATTTCTATTTTGCATACCAATAGCATATAATGCCACCACTTTTCCACCTGTCCCAAATTCTTTCTCTTAGGCAGCACACATCCAGCATTGTGGTCCACTTATACTCTCAAGCATGGCAGCATCTCTTTGTGTGGCTGCAGGGAGCTTGGCCTCTGACTAGTTACACTTCATTGTTCTTGAAGCAGAAGGGAAGGGAGGGAGTGAAACACCTGTAGTTGTTCCAAGTACCACCCTTGCATAAATAAGCTACAAGATCTTTGCAGGGACTGAGATTTTTGCTGCTGCTGCAGATAGGTACAAGTCAAAAACATGGGTGTGTGGATTACTGACCTCCTTGGTGAGACAGTCATATTGTTCTAATTGTAAGGTTTCATGCCTGTGAACATGGATGCAGGAAATTAAATATCATTGTGTGTTCAAAACAAAAGTACCCTGGAGAAGCCACTAATTTATAATTAGCAGCTGAAATAAATATGGAAAATCTGTCTGTAACACTCCAAAGGTTTGTGAAGACAAACATATGGGTACCAGGAAGTTGATATTTGAACTTGCTTTGACTTTTAGAGAATCATTCTGTAAATTGCACACAACAAAATGAACCCTGGAGTTCTGAGAGGCCCGGCTCAGAGGGAGGTGCTGGTCACAGCCCATTGTGGTCCAAGTCAAAGGGTCTCTCCTTTGATCACTATTTGTGGGGTAGCAAGAGAGTGGGCTTTACTCATAGTAATTTTCTTCCTGCCTGAAATTCAGATTGGTAGCTTTCTTTGAAATTTTGATGACAAAATTATTATTCCATTTTGGTTGTTATTCAAGCAAGGAAAATTAGTTTCCAATGGTGTTTGTTAAAAACAGGCACTCATCAGATAGCATCAGGTCCTGGGAGCAGTGGGTTTCTGATAAACTCAAGAGGAGCAGAGCCCTGGTGCTGCTCATCAAGGCTGAGGCCTAACCAGCATTTCTGAGATCATTGTGTGACTTGAGGTTTGAGATAGGGACAGAGGGTGCATCACCACACCTCTAAAGTAAGTCCTTGAGGCTGGGTAGAGGTAGGATCTGTCTCTTCTGTTTCACTTGACCAATATACACATCACCCTCTTATAGCCTGAGTACAGTGCACAGTTACCTTCCCACTGTGTCTGCATTCATGTGCACTGTGCTTTTGGTGTTTGCTCTGCTGGGTGGGCAGGCAGGGGGGTGCTCCTGTTGCTGATTGACAGGCATGAATGGTCATGAACTGAAAGTGAGCTAAAATGTTTGCTTACAACTGATCTGTGAACCTATGCTCAGGAAGAGCGATATATTCTATTTCTTGGCATGGTGAATGGGAGTTTCTGTAAATGGTGTTTCAGCAGATGCCCAGTGTTGTGGCCCTTGCTGTTCAGAGTTATTTCAGTGCTGATGCAGTACCATCAGGGTCCAAGTCTAGATGCTGAAAATTACCTTAAAATGCTAAATATATCTCTGACTACGACAAGAACCTCTCTGACCCACTGTTCTGTAACATAATTAATGTACTCTTTGTGACAGCAACTGAGTCACATACTTCCCAGGTGGAACTTTGATTATTTTGGCTATTGTTAATACATCAAGTCTTAGCACAGGCAATCCCCACAAGTTCAAGTGTCTTGCTTCATGTAGCACGTGCATGCTGTTGGGTGCATTCCATGTTTCTGCTATAGGTTGTGGAGCTTGAGAGTGAACTTTCTGCCTAGGCAGGAGCAACATATGGGAGGTGGCACTGGGATGAGTGAAGTGCTGAGAGGAGGACTAGAAACAGACAGACTTGCAGAAGAAATAACCAGGAGGAGTGTAGAGCAGCAAAGGCAGTTGGAGTAGCTGGGAGATTCAGTATAAAAGAGTTTCCTATACTAGAAAAGGAAGAAGTTGGTGGAGACTTCCTAAAAACTGCTTGGAGGCAAAGCCTACCTGGTGAGAACCAAACTCTGTAACATATTGGAGGCAAGCCAAGATGTGGAGAACCTGATATCCAGAAGTGCATGAATAGCCCAAGGATAGTCCTGTGGAACACAGTAAAACTGCCTTTCAGACTGGAGAACAGATCTGAGTGTTAAAAGAGGAGGAGAAAAACATTTCTTATGCAGTCAGTGGAAGAAGAAATGAAGGCAGAGTGAGAGCATGGGGTCCTACATCAAGAAAGGTCTTACTTGAGAGGAAGAGCTGTGCAGAGCATGTGGACAGCATTGCTTCACATGCCCTGCTCTTGGGAAGCATGGGTGAAGATCAAAGAGACTTGGAGAGGTTGCAGCATGACAGGGGCTGATGAGGAATCTTGTGGAATAAGAGGTCTGAAGATCCTGAAGGCAAATCTCTGGTGAAAGGGACCAACACAGTCCTATCTGTCTAAGAGTACTTGGAACAATCTTGAAAAGCAAAGGAAAGGTTTCACCAAACATTATGTTTTCTGCCAAAGTTTGCCACTAGCCCTGTAAGCTGGGCTGCCTTCATGAGTTCACGAAGGACAGAAGGATATTGTGTCCATAATGGCTCTGCCATGTTTTGATGAAGCATCAGATGCTTGAGGGATGTCACTTTGGATGATGTGATGATGGATCTGCTCTGCAGCAATTCCCCAGATAATTCCAGGAGAGCAGGCCAGAGGTCTGGGGGCTTCAAGAGGTAATGAAGGGTCACTGTCATCTGATTACTTTCATTTTGCTGATGCTTTGAAGAATGGCCCTGGTAACTGTTGACAACACAAGCAAAGGTTTCTCTAGCTGGTTTCTTGCCAGGTTGTTCAGCTTCCATGAATGTATGACCCACAGCAGTGCAGGACTTATGGCTCCAAGTGCCAGGGGACAGTGTCAGGTGAGGAATCACACTAGGGCAGCACAACTGTCAAAGCAAAATGCCGAGAGTGAGTCCAGGGAAGATGGAAATTCAATGTTGAGTAAAATGACAAAAACTCACCAGTTTTCATTTTCAGATTTTTTTGTGAAAGAGGGGGCTTATGGTACGTCTGAGTTTTTGTTTAGTAAGCTGTGTTTAGTAGGTCATGTAAGCAACAAAAGAGATGATAGGGAGTCCAAGTTCTTATAATAACACAAAATTGAAAATTGAAATCTGGTTGGTTTTTTTTTTTCCTTATTTGCATCTTTTTGTCAGTTTAAAGAATAATTCACTAAGCTCTGGATTGTTCTTTCTCTAAAGAGAAATATGACCTGAATTTCGGCTGTTGCAAGTTAGTTGCAACTTTAGAAGCAAAATAAAAAATAAAACCGAAATACTCCAACATGCATATACATAAAATCTGTCATGGTTTAAGTCCAGGTGGCAACAAAGCACCACACAGTCATTGGCTCACTCTCCCCACAGTGGGATGGAGAAGAGAATCAAAAGAGTGAAAGTAAGAAAACACCTGGGTTGAGATAAATACAGTTTGTTAGGGAAAGCAAAAGCCACAGACACAAGAAGAGCAAAGGAAGGGATTCTTTCACCACTTCCTGCTGTCAGGCAGGTGTTCAACCATCTCCAGGAAAGCAGGGCTTTCACATCACATCACATCACATCACATCACATCACATCACATCACATCACATGTGATGGTTAGTTGGGAAGAAAACACCATCACAGAGAATGTCCCCTCTTCTCCCAGCTTTATATGCTGAGCATGATGCTCTATGGTATGGAATGCTATTTGGGTAAGTTCAGATCAGATGTCCTGGCTGTCTTCCCTCCCAGCCTCTTGTACACCTGCTCACTGGGAGAGCACAAAAAACTGAAATGTCCTTGGCTTAGAGAAGGCCCTACTTACTAGCTGCTAAGACATCAGTGTGTTATAACATTATTCTCATAGAAAATTCAAAATACAACACTCTACCAGCTATTAAGAAAACCAACTCCATCCTAGCTGAAATCATGTCTGACTGTTTCTCAAGGTGCAAATTAGGTATAGTAATGATGTTCAAACCCCACCAAAGTTCATTTTGTAGAGAGGAATAAGTATTACTTGTTAGTTATGTGCTCCCTCAAAAATACTCTTTGTCCACTGATGTTGCTGCCTGAAAGGGTTATGGAGCGGCGAAGGGATACAGCAACATGGCAACTCTTACTTGATGCAAGAAAGAGTGCAGTTTATTGAAGAAAGCTGTGGCTTTTTATAATACAGTTCGTGCAAAGCAAAATACAGACAGTTCATTGGAGAGAGAGAGACAGCTCTTTGTCCCAGGCTCTCCCATAGATCCAGCAGGTTTGTTATCTTTGTTATGATTCTTTCCCTTATGTTTACAGTAGAGACAGAGGCCCTAGCATGGGAAAGGTTTCAGCCAGGCCTGAGAAAGTTTCACAGCCTGAGAAAGGAACTCAGACCCTGTGAGAAAAGGCCTAGGCCTGCAGCAGTGTCCACATGTCCCACTTTTAGTTTTAAAAGAAAAAGAAAAAGAGAAGTGTTTGTAATCCTTTACAGGATCCTTTTGCAAAGGAGAACAAACACCTCTCAGGAGATATGTGGACACCTGGAGTGCCTAGGGAAATCTTCGAGCTTGGTGCTTTTTCTCTGCAAAACTTACTTTTAATACAATAACAAAACCCATCACCATTCACCCGACTTATCAAACAGTGAAAAATCAACCACTTAGTGATTATTCTAATATAACAATGAAAACTATATTAACAGTTCCAACATGAACAGATGAATGTCCATTCCCTGCTTCTAGAGGGATGATCTGCTCAGTGTTTTCATCTGGTCGGTGTTTGGTGAGCTGGTCAGGGTGGACACCTTGCAGGTCAGCAGGAAGGACCTAGGCATGTCTCATCTGAAGCCTGAAATGAGGCAAAGGTGATTCACAATAACACGATCTTTTAGATACTTTCTTTCTCTTTTTCCAATCTCGCCGTTCTATCATAGACACAGCATCAGGCACAGGAAAATTCTGAGTCTCTCTGATTTGAGTATCAGAGACATCTGCCCCAGCACTCCCTCCTCCCTTGCCCACTGCAGGAATGAAACCAGCCTCTGCTGCTCCCCCCTCTAAAGTAAAGACAAAGCCATCGTTGCTGTCAGCACAGGGTGGGGGCGGCGAAGCGGCTGGAAATGCCGGTGGGAGGGGTCCGTTCATGACCGGCCAGGCGGGCAGAGCTGCTCCGGCTGACGAGAACAGCCCTGGGGTTGGCACCGCTCCCAGGCGAATGGACGGGGCTGAGGGGAAAAGGAGAGAGGGCGGGCCTGCCTCTGCCAAAGCAGAGAAGGGCCGCCGAGACCCTGCCTGTGCAGGCAGGCCGAGCTCCGACATCGGAGAGGAGGGAGGAGCCGGCACCCCCTCCTTCTCTGGGGTGGCCGGTGCCGACAGCTCCCTCTCTGCAGGCGGGTCGGGGTCAGCCGGCATCTCGGATGGAGGGGCCAGCACGACCCCCACGTTTTCAGGGGGTGGCACTGGCCCAGCAGCAGGCAGATCAAGCGATGGCCCCGGCACGGGGGCAGGCCGATGGCACCTCTTTGTCAGGAGCGAGCAGCGTCCCCAGAGCGGGGGGGCCTGCCCCCCTCAGGCAGCGCGGGCTGCACGGGGGGGCTGGTCCCAGCCGGCGGCTGCTGCGAGCCGTGATTGCCCGGCGCCGTTAAGGTGGTGTGGCCAGGATAGCAAACAGATTCTTCCTCGCTCTGTTCTGAGTCTGTTTCGCTCCGCTCAAAACCTGTCTCCTCTTCCAAAAAACTTTGATTAATTGTTGTCCAGGTGAAGAGCAGAGGGCAGGCTGAGGCATCTCCCTTCCTCGCAGCTATCCATAATAGGTCCCCTAACTTTTTCCAAATGTCTATAGAAAAAACTTCTCCTGCCTCCTCCGAAAAACCATGCTCTCTCGCCCAAGTTAACAAGGCAATCAAATCAGTTTCCTCTTGTTTAGATAAATGGATCCCCATTATTCGGAATTTCCCACCTAGCTGCTATGCTGGGAGGGGTGGTGGGGAACACAGGGTATCTCTCTCAACGGGGAAGAAGGATCGCAGAGCTGCTCGCAGTTCCCGCTGTCAGGGGTTGCGGTGTGCCGATGAGAGATGGCACGGCTCCGCTCCGGGCTGCTCCGCTCTGCTCCGGGCCGCTCCGCGCGCTCCGCACCGCGGGACGCTGGGGCTCCGCGGTCTGCTGGAACTCCGCGCCGCTCCGCAGGGCTCCGTGCTCTCTCGGTGGGAGAGCAGAAAAACCTACGACTTTTCGCAGATTTTCCGCAAGGTCCCAGATGGCTCTCTGACTCCGGCCGTCTCCTGGCTCCGGTCATGGCCCCAGGTTCGCAGTCCTGGTTTTCCGGGATTCAGCCTGGTCTGCAGGCTGTCAGCTCCGAGTTTTTTCGGTGCTGTTCATCGGTCAGAGATCGCTTAAAGCAATCCCGATCCGCTGGAGTGACGATCTCGGCTGACACCTCCAAATGTTGCTGCCTGAGAGGGTTATGGAGCGGCGAAGGGATACAGCAACATGGCAACTCTTACTTGATGCAAGAAAGAGTGCAGTTTATTGAAGAGAGCTATTGCTTTTTATAATACAGTTCGTGCAAAGCAAAATACAGACAGTTCATTGGAGAGAGAGAGACAGCTCTTTGTCCCAGGCTCCCCCATAGATCCAGCAGGTGTGTTATCTTTGTTATGATTCTTTCCCTTATGTTTACAGTAGAGACAGAGGCCCTAGCATGGGAAAGGTTTCAGCCAGGCCTGAGAAAGTTTCACAGCCTGAGAAAGGAACTCAGACCCTGTGAGAAAAGGCCTAGGCCTGCAGCAGTGTCCACACACTGAGGAACTGGATCTTTTTCTGAGATGCAGGAATATGGGCAATTTTCAAGTGAACCATGTGTTTCTTTTTTTTGTATGTTTTTCATACCACTTCTGATACCCCAGAGATGATGTTAACACTTCCCAGTTCAATGTTTCTGTGAATTTAAATACCATGCAGCTGACCCTTATCTTCTAGCTCATTAAGAAAATGATAGAAGATACCTGACCTACAATCTAGTTCTTTTGAGAAATATTGCTGCTTGACTTAATTCACTGCTGTTCAACACTGCCCTTTGTATGCTAAATCCCTTCAGGCTGCTGAAATTTATGCAACAGCATTGATAGCTAAGATAGTCTGAGTTAACACTCTTGGGTAAGACTGTTACAATTTTTGTTTTCAAAACCAGGAAGAAACTTCATCACTGAAGTCCACCTATGGAGAGAATACATGAGAACTGATGTATTATTTGTATAGCTATTACTGGGTTAGCTATTAGTATTGAACTGTAGAGGTCTTACAAAGGAAGCTATAGCTAACTGTTAGCAAAAGAGTGCTCAGAATTATTTTCTCTTTAAAATTTCTGAGTGTTTGGAACTCATTAGAAAAACTCTGACTTCTGTGAGCTTGGGGTTGGATTCTTTGCAGTTCAGACCCCTCATACTGTGTTTGCACTCTCAGTGGTTGTGGTGGTCTGTGATTGTTTCCCAGTGAGGCCCTAAATCCCACGTAAGTAATCAATACAAGCCTGTAAGTCTTCATGTATCTTTTCCCAGCTTATTACAGAACCTCCTATACCCATCTGGATGGTGGAAATAGTGTTGGATCTTTTTTACTTCCTTGCATCCCCATGGAGCTTCAGAAAAGTAATGATGCATAACTCCATCCCCATTCCTTCTCTGAGTCCCCCTCAAGTGTGGTTGTTGGCTACCTTTTCCTGCCAGAGCACCAAGAGAAGCTATTATCCAGTGTTCTGGAAGGAGTTTTGTCATCCATTTGTTTACAGTTGCCAGCCTGTTTTTAAACTGACAGCCCCAAATCAGTCTGGAGCCATAAAAATACTGATGGCAATTTTTGGCTTGAGGTAGGTGTAGATGCATTGTGCAACATGCCACCAGTCACACGGGCTTCTTTACCAGTGCAGAGAAGAAAAGATAGCAGGTCATGAGTCTGAATTCAGATATTCGGGGGAAAGAAGGGATGAATATTGCTTAAATTATGAATATTTGCTCCCAATTTGAAGACTAATTCAGAGAAGCACAGATGAAGGAAATTAACCAGAAGGGATGAACACTTTAATATTCGCTCCATTGTCCCCAGGACCTAACCACATGCTCTCTGAAACTGCACTATGAAGAGTTTTTTTGGGAACAGTTTCTGGAGAAGGGTAGGATGCCAGGACAGAACAGGGGTTCAAAGTAGAATGGCACTTGATGAAACAAGCTCCCCTCTATTCTCTCAGAGTTTGTGTAGTTGTGGCTTGCTAAATGAAGCCATTATATAATAGATTTTATCACTAGCCCCCTGGAAGGGGATGAAACTGTCTGGTGCCAGGTGACCAGTAATGTTTCTAGCTGAGTGGCCCTGTGGTTCTGTCCTAGCCCTGAGCCATAACCTCTCAGCTGGCCTGCTGCTCCAGCAGCTGTGTGGCACATGCTGGTCCCTGCTCATTTCCTTTCAGCTCTTCAGATAAGAGATTTTTGTCATTGCCTTGCCCAGCAGTCGAGCACTGAGGACACTTGCTGCCTTTGTTATTTTTCCTAAGGTTTCTTGGATGTGATACAAGGACTGGGAAGGGGAGCAGAAGCCAGTCGTGTCCGTCACTTGGCCAGCATGGGGTGAGGTGGTGTTTAGATACCTGGGCTCTTCTTTATCTGTTTGTCTTCAGCAGATGGCTGGGGATATGAGAAATGACTGTATGAAGGTGTAGGGGATGACACAGTTTTCTCTGTTGAGCAGAGTAAGAGGAGAGAGACCTTTTTCACAAGTCTCAAGTATAGCCATCTCTCACAAAGTGCTTCCTGCGAGTAAGGGAGGAAGTGGAGATATTGACTGGAATACTAGAAGCTTGTTAGTTTGTGCTAGAGAATCTCCTGCTGCTACTTCTTTGCCACTTTTACTTGTGTCAGCTGAAATACACCATCCCGGTCTTGTTTATTTCACAGTGCACAGGGACTTAGAAACTCTGCTTCCCGTTTAGGCATTATAAAGCTTTCATTATCATGGATCATCAGGTGTCCCAAATGTACAGGACATTAGCCACCATCTCCTCCATGCATAACCATTTCCCATGCCACTCTGGTTTTTTATACTTTTTTTTAGTGTTGAGCCAAGAACTTGTCACCAAAGGGCTTCTATTTATTTCTGTTGGAGCTAGAGCTTCAAACACTTTTTTGGTTTTGTTGTAATCTCAAAACGGCAATTATGCTTGCCTGCTGCTGCACCTGCATTATTACTATTAATAATAAATACGTGCCATTTAAACAGGGGCTTTTTATGTGCTAAGTGCTTCATAAACAATTTCAAAAACCAGTGTTAAAAGTGTATAAATGTTGCATGGCTGGGCACTTGAAAGCTGGGAAATGCTAATGTGAACCTGGCTACCATGGTTATATGGTTTGTGCATAATTATTATTTATTAATTCATGGCTTATTCAAGTCCCCAAAAGTTCTTATAATAGGAAGAGGATTCCAATGAGCTGGAAATATACAGAGAATGGAACCAGGGACATATGACCTAGGGAGAGTACCGAGATACAGTTCAGATGTGTAGGGATGGGATCAGCAAAGGTAAGACACAAATGGAATAGAACTTGGCAAAGGATGTAAAGAATAGCAAAAAGAAACTATATATGTAAATGAGTCAGAAAAGAAAGGCCAAGGAGAGTGTACCTCCTGAAAAATGAGAAGGGTGAGCAGGTGACAAGGATCTGGAGAAGGCAGAGGTACTCAATGAGTTCTTTGCCTCAGTCTTCACTGGCAGTCAGGTTTCTCACTTCTCTCAAGTCCCTGAACCTCCAGGTAGGAGTTGGGGAAATGAAGTCCCTCCATTGTAAGCAAAGAGCAGATTCAAGACCACCTGATGAAACTGAATGGGCACAAGTCTATGGGGTCTGACAACATACATCCCAGGGCCCTGAGGGAACTGGCTGATATTTTTACCAAAACATTCTACACCCTATTTGAAAACTCACAGTGGTCAAGTGAAGTCCTCAGTGATTGGAAAAAGGGAAATGTCACTTGTATACTAGAAAGGGAAGAAGGGAAGATCCAGGAAACTACAGACCAGTAAGCTTCACTTCACCATCATGCCTGGGAAAGTGATGGAGCAGATCTTCATGGAGTCAATGTCAATGAAAATGCAAGACTAGGAGGTAATCTGAGACACTCAGCATAACTTTCCTTACTAAGGACAATCTGGAGGCCTTCTGTGATGGAGAGATGGCAATGATCAACAGGGAAAGACTGACTGATGTCACTTACCTAGATTTCTGTAAGGATTTGGATACAGTCCCACATTGCATCCTGATATTTAAATTGGGGAGACATGGATTTAATAGATGGATTATTCAGTGGGTAAAGAATTGGCTGAATGGATGTAACTAGCCAGTTGTGGCTCTATGTCCAGATGGAAGCTGGTGATGAGTGATGTCCATCAGGGCTCTCTGCTGGGACTGGTGCTCTTCAACACCCTCATCAATGACACAGACAGTGGGATTGGGTGCATCCCCAGCAGGCTGGAGATGGCACAAAGCTGAGCTGTGCAGCTGACACAACAGAAGGATGGGATGCCATGCAGAGGGACCTGGACAAACTTGAGAATTGAGCCTACTGACTTAATGAAGTTCAACAAGTTCAAGTACCGGGTGCTGCACGTGAGTTGGGGCAATCCCAGATGTAAATACAGACTGGGAGATGAACTCACTCACTGAGTGCAGCCCTGCAGAAAAGGACTTGGGGGTTCCTGGGGGTGAGAGGTTGGACATGACCTGGCCACGTGCGCTGGCAGCCCACGAGCCCAACCTTATCCTGGGCTGCACCACACAGCGTGGGCAGAGGGTGAGGGAGGGGATTCTGCCCCACTCTGTTCTGGTATCATGAGACCCCACCTGGGGTACTGCATCCAGCTCTGGGGTTGTCAGCATAGGAAAAACACGGGCCTCTTGAAACAGGTCCAGAGGAGGTCCCTGAAGATGACTAGAGGGATGGAGCATCTCTTCAATGAAAACAGGTTAAGATACTCTGAGTTGTTTCAGCCTGGAGAAGATTTGGGGATGGTTGACCTCATTGTGGCCTTCCAATATTTAAATGGAGTAAAAAAATAGAGGAGTTTTTCATAAGGTAGTGACAGGACAAGGGACAACAGCTTCAACTGGAAATATGACAGGTTTAAATTAGATATTAGGAGGAAATTTTGTACTGAGAGGGTGGTGAGACACAGCAACAGGTTGCCTAAAGAAGCAGTGGATGCCCCATCCCTGTCAGTGCTCAAGACCATGTTGGATGAGGGCTGGGCAACTAAAGATGGTGGATAACAGCCCTGCCCATGATGTGGGGTAGGAAATTATCTTTAAAATCCCTGACAACCCAACCACTGTGCGATTCTGTTGATTCTGTTGATTCTGTTGATGGTGCCTCTTTTGAAAAGGAGCAAGACAGGAGAGGGATTGCAGGATAAGAGAGAGTAAACACAGGAAGTAAAAGAGTACACAAGGAAAGGAAATTAAGTCTGTAGGTGAAGCTGAAAGCCTTACAAGATACCTACTTTTTCTGTATCTCGTTATGCCACTTGTTTCAAAAGCAAGACAGGTACTTTCTGCAATATTTGGTTCCCATGGTACAGGACAATTTCTTTCTTCTGAAAATATTTTAGCCAGTTGATGACACACTTTATTTGAGTAGTGTTCCTTTGACCTCAATTGGACAGTCTTCTGATTAGCTCACTGAACCAGGGAAACTGCTAAATGTCCAACAGAACTTGTTTTTTGGGAATCTGATCTTTCAGGGGAAAAAAAAAAAAAAAAAAAAAAAAAAAACAACCAGGTTTTTATAAATGTTTTTTTCTTCCTTACCCTAAATAATGATTTCTAACTAGAGAGGATGCAGTAGAATAGGTATCCTGGACTAGTAACCTGGGAAAGAAAGGAATTATTTTGGCTGCCTGGCTTCACTACCTTTCCCTCCACCTCCATTTTCCTCTCTTTATTCTCATTAGTGCCTAAGCTGTAGTTGATGCACCCTGCTGTAGATAATATCGATTTGGGCTCAGGTTTGCAGTGTTTAAATGCCTCTTGGAGAAAAGCTTTTGTGCATCTGCCACAGTGTACAGATATAGAGGACTTGCTTCAGCTAGAAAAACACAGTTTAGTATCTGCCCTCTGCTTGGAAGAGGCTGTGCAGTCAACACAGCTTGTGTGCAGCTAGGTTTGTAGTTAAATTATTTTTAATGCTGTGTGTGAGGACAGCAATCACATGCAAATCTGAGACAATCAGCACAGGTGCTGGTTGTGCCCTCTATCAGCACAAGGGTTCTGCAAAGCTGGTGCCTGGGTGCTAGGAAACAGAACCTGTATTTTTGATGGTGCTCAGGCTTTCCTCTGTCCTTTGTGTGTTTTCCTTGCCATCAAGGAAGACAGAGTTAACCTTGCAAGAAACAATAGCAGGGAAGATATCCAGGCCAGCTCACCCAATCTTCTTTCCCATTGCCCTTCAGCAAAGGGAGTTCCCAAATTTAGTATCAAACAAAAGGCTTGCTTGCAAGCAGAGGGGGTTAAAACATGACAGCTCTTAGTGTTCAATAGCAACACAGAATGTTCTCTTGTGGCAGCCTTTCAGATGCTATTTTTGATGTGTTTCTTTCTAACATTATATTAATATTTAATTATAATTAAATACATTGTGTGCTACATTAGAAATAATTTAGTACATCATTTATATATACATGAATATTTTATATCAGACTTTCTAGAGGAGAAAGGTGATGAAATAATGTATGGAGATGAGCAGAAAAACAATACTAATTTTTCTGTTCCCTTTGAAAATTTTGAACTTGGCAGCTGATTTCAACGAACTTGATAAAAGGACAGAGGTTTCAAAGAAGAATTGCTTTAAACTTTTAATAAAATGTTTCTCTCAGTTAGATGAAAGCAAGACACTCAAGTCTGAGTCACTGTGAGTAGAAAAAAAAATAATTTACACTCAGCCCTTGATTGGACACAAGAAATTAAGAAAGTTATCATCCCCTCACCATTTTTCCCCAGATACGGAACAAACTTGTTTATATTGGTTTTTTGTTGTGTCACACAACAGCACTGGTACATAATTTCCCTGAAATTGACTCAAGTCTTACATATTCTTCAAGTTCAGTTCTTTTGGTGGTATTTGCTCTTGCCCTTATTTTGCCAGTAGTCTCTGGGACATCTCTCTTGAAAATTCTTTGGGTAATTCTTGTTGTCTCTGTCCTAAGTGAAAGCTTCATATCTGCTCAATGCTTCATTGAAATCCAACAAAGGAACACTAGTGCATTTCCTTTGTCTAGAAAATAAGTGATTAGGGAAAGACACCAATTCAGCCAGCCATGAGGTATCTATGATGAAAGCACAAATTGTGCATGGTTCCTTCTTCCCCTTTAAAAATGCTCTTCTACTCACTGTGCTCTACTATTGGCTTGACTGTAGGTCAGGTGACAGCCTGGGTGTTTTCTTTTCCTTCATGCATTCTTGCTATACTGCAGTCTCCTCGTAGAACTCCTGATTTGATAGGTTTATAAAAAGTTTCAGAAGCCTGGAAAGGATGCAGCAGGGTTCCAATCTATCATCAGACACAACAGCCTTAACAAATCTGGAAAAGCACTGCATCTGGAGTACATAGATTCTGATAAGGAGTCCATTCCAGGTTAGCCTGGAGGTCTATTATTTGGGTATGTCGTTTCAAACCATGGCTGCAGACACTTATGCAAAGCAATAGGAATATGTAAAGACCCTTGTCCAAGATGCCTTCCCACTTTGTGCCAAAAGTCTCTACTGTAAAGATGTTTCTTCCTCAGAGAAGTTTTGGTAGAAATGACAACCAGTCAGCCTCCATTTACAGTGCTCTATTTTTGCAGCATAGTTTTCCTGCCTGACCTCATCCCAGAGCTGTCAATATGTTTATCTGCACCTGAAGCTCTCTCCTACACTGTGAAAATTTCCTTAATTTCCCTTTATTATCATTACCCCCTACTAACAGAGCTCATTAGTGTTATATTTCTGCATCATCCCTTTTCAGCTGTTTTCATCCACACAATTATTGAAAAATAGACTAGTTTGAGTACAACCCAAATCTTCTCTTCCATTCTCAAACCTAGAAGCAGCCATACCATTGCTCCTAAATGCAGGACTACAGATCATTACTGCTACATGTAGATAAAGTCTTGTCAGAAATATAGGACTTAATTCTCAGAATTGTCAGGAATGATGTTCCCATTAAAATTAGATGCCTTTCATTGCTACACTGGGTAATGCGAACTTGTTTGGCTGGATGTACATGTCTCCATCCAGACTCCTATTGGGCACTGAAAGCAAGGAGTTGCTACTGTTCTTAGATGGATATCTGAAAACTGGCCATGTGATTTGGGCTCTAGAAATAGTAAGTTCTCTCCACAAGTGGAATGATGAATGACTGTGTCTGATTTAAAATACAGGTTGGGTCAAATGAACCCAATTACGTTTAAGAATTATGTGAGTCAAATCAGTTGTTGCATCTGTTTGGTGCTTCACCTGTGTTTGAAACCCTAGGATGTTGTTCTGTGTTTACAGTTTTGCATCACAGTCTTTGATCTTTGTCCTTACTAGTTTCTAATGACCCAAGCTGATACAAACCAGAGGACCTCAGGAGAGAGAGAAAACACTGGTCTAACTCAAGCAGCACCACATCTGACCAGAACACTGGAAAGGGGCTTCTGAGATTTTGATTCTGACTTCTGTGTATCTCCAGTTTCAGATGAGATTCTGCTACCCACCTCTATTTTGTCTTCTTACTCCAGAATGCAGGGTCTCTGTCTTGAAGACTGTGCAACAGCAGCCATAGGGGGATCCTATTTATTGTCACTTAACAAAGAACAGTTTCCTTTACAAAGTGGTTAATTTTAGGTAGCCAGTTTTCCTACATTCATCTGTGTTATCTCAGTCACAGTCTTTTTCTTCTGTGGTACATTAACCTATCAGAAAAACCGTTCCACCCAAATTTTCCACAGAAGCTTGAATATTTGTATCTTAGTTACATGAATCAAAAATGACAATACTCTAGGAAACCTGAGTGAGGATCCCATGATGCCCTTTTGGCGATCTTAAGGCCATTTTCCAGCCTCAAAGGTGCTACTATTCTACATTGTCTGGTTAGAAGACAGTGTCTCAAATGGAATTCTCTGTGATAAATAAGCTCAATGGATGACAGTCAGCTCAATTCCTAGGAACCCAGTACACCAAAGTGTACTCAGCTATTGGAAATAAGATATACTTGCATGTGTATTTTATATATATTTAAATAGGTTTAAATTGGGTCTTCTGGAAGGATATTTTATTAAATTGTACTCATAAATAGTTTCTCTGACATTTAAATTATATCAAGCCACATTTTAATTGTTAATATGTAACCTTTATAAAACATAATAATATTTTATCTATTTATGAGTCAGTGCTTTAGCACAACAGCCAGGCAAGGCCTAAAATCACCATTTCTTGACTAGGATGTGACTGAATTGTAGAAGGAGGTCTGAAGAAGGCTTGAAATCTGAGCAAGGCTGAATTGGCATTAGAGATGAGGCAGTCCTTCCTAATAAAAATACATTTGGTGCAGTGTTTCCAGTTTAGTCTCTGGCCTTGTAATGTTTGACTGCATAATGGCATTTCAAGACAGAGAGCATTCACTCACATTTCGATCTGATCCATTTTGTCTGGGAAGCAATGTGTGAATGGTACAAGAATTAAGAGAAGTGGTGTGTTGTGCTGTGCTCTCTGCAGAGCTCTCCAGCTCTTTCTCCCCCTCTGTGTTGCAGTTCAGGACTGCAGTAACACAGTGGCTCTGCTCCTGCTTGGAGCCAAGTATTTCCAGGCGTGCCCTGACAATCACTGGGAACGCTTTCATTTGTTCTGCAAGGAAGGTACCAATCACTTACAGAAGCTGCTCACAGCTAAGTTTTCTTTATTGAATGCTTGATTGCAAATTTTCACTCTGCTGCTTCTGAGAGAGTATTGTAAAGTGTTAGTAGAGCTTGCCAGTATTGGTGTTTGTGGGTGAATCGAATTAAACTCTCTCCTCATGTCTCTGAGGCAGAGACATGTCAGGACTGAAATGGGGAGGGAAATGGGACTGCATTGGTTGATGGCAGTTGAGTTAATTTGCATCGTGGTGCAGAGGAGTGCCAGGCTTCTCTCCTTGCTCTTAGAAAAGTCAAGGGAAATTAGTATCTGTCAGGAGATTTTTTTTTTTAGAGTGAGTAGATTTTAGGTAAGCTTGTACATACCAGAGACCAAAACCACACAATCCTTGGAGGCTGTTTTTTCAGTGATCATGAAATCATAGAATCATTAAGGTTGGAAAAGGCCTCTACAGTCTTCAATATTAGATATCAAATTGAGATGACCTCTGGAAGGAATAGGAATGATGGATGCAAGCAGTTCAGTTTTCAGCACATGGTCATTGCATATGCACTATCCTGTAACATGATCAGAGCCTTATTTTTATATTTTACTATGGTATGAAGATTATAGATCCAGTGTAATACCAATATAAATAAATAGATTCAGCTAGTATTAGGACAAACAAGACAAAGAGAAGTGACCTTGCCAAAAGTATTGCTTTGGCTGCATGGTGAGGGAATATATGCTGACTTCTGCATCTCTAGTCAAAAGCAAATCTCTTTCTATGCATCCTTTTTGGATCAACTTTATCTCTTCCCCGCTCTTTTGCACCTCTGCCTTGACTTTCCTGGTGATTGTAGTTTTGGCAAATACTGTAGGTTTTGGATTTCAGCACCACTTGAAAACTGTGGAGCAAAACCATTAGGAAAGTCTGAAGATTCCCATAGTTGCACATGGACTGTCAAGGTATGGGAGAGTGTTCTGGATTCTTGGAGCAAACAATTTTGCACTGTTTTATTCTTTATTAAAAGGAAAAGTGAAATGTAATAAATATACATACAGGAATATAGTTTGTACTACTGCTTCTATAACTACCCAGCTCAGGAATAAATAGGTGCCTTTTGACTGTAGGCACAAAGCTGCAGTTCTGACACAAAAATAGGCTATTATTTCAGAAGAGATACAGAGGCTGGAGGCAGAGGGAACATCAGGCTGAATGGTAACATTAGATTGAAAAAAGAGATCTGCTGCAATCTTTTCACTAGAGGAAAGCAAGGACAATCAGTGTTAAGCAACATGGTTTGCTGCAGCAACCTGCTAGTGTCAGCACCATCCCCATCTCCTCCTGTGTGTTTCAAGAGCAAAGGTCTCTGGCGGGAGTGTCAGGATCTGTCCTTTTTCCATTCCTGTGGTTTGACTGCCCCAGTGCTCCCCAAATTGCTCTCTTAGACTCAGTTCTTTCCTCTTACTGCCTTTTATTTGTAGGAGAATTGTTGGTTCTACACGCTGTGCATTTTCTACTACTGTTCTGAGGGTTGCTGCATCCTCTCTCCTATCCATAGCTTCTGCTTTTAATTAGTGTATTGGGATAGGAAGGGCACACATGGAAGAGTCTGTATAGAGATACAGAAGCAGCTATGAAGGCTGGCACTGCAGTTGTGACCAGGCTGCATGCATTGGAAATGTTTCTCTATGAACAGATAGCCAAACCAAAAAGAATAAACTTTGACTTTTAGATAATCCCTCAAGTTTTCCAAACAGTTTCCAGACCAGATTGTACCAGTGTGTGAAGGGTATAAAAAAACCAACTCCTGGAAAAGCATAAAAGTGTCTGTGAGTTTTGTCTGTGGTCTTAAAAATCACCCATCTTGAAATACACAAAGGGACACCTGAGGGACAGATCACCACCACAGTGAAGGTGATGATTTTCTTCCTTTTTTCGATTCCTTCGTTCTAATCTACTCTGATAGGCAGAGTGGTTGTCCTGACACAGGCATGGCCTGAGACTTTATCCTGGATTTCTCTGGACCAGAGTTAATTTTCTACATATGATGAAGAATGGTGAGCAGAGCTTACACAGAGCCAAGGCCTTTTCTGCTTTTTGTACTGCCACACTGGTGAGGAAGTTGGTGTTATGTCAGCAGATGACTCAAATTGACCAAAGAGATATTCCAGCCCATGTGATATCCTGCTCAGTATTTCAGGCTGAGGGGAAGGAGGAGGAAAGAGGGGGTGTTTGGAGTGATGGTGTTTGCCTTGCCAGGTCACCGTAAGGTGTGATGAGGCACTGCTGACCTAGAGAGGCTGAACAGCTGCCTGCCCACAGGAAGCAGTGAATGAATTCCCTGTTTTGCTTTGCTTGTGTATGTGGCTTTTGCTTCCCCTGTTAAATTACCTTTATTGGAAGCCATGAGTTTTTCCACTTCTATTCTCCCACAACCCGCTGTTTGAGCGAGTGGCTGCGTGGTGCTTTGGTGTCTGGGCTTAAACCACAACTGACATACAGGTATTTTTGCACTGGTGCAACACAGTATTTCAGCTTGGAGTAATGAGAAGTGGCAGGAACATCTTGTCCTGCTAAGTGTTTTTGTGTTTTTTTTTCCAGACTACATTCTAGAAAATGGTACAATCAAGAGAAGTAAACCTCTAGTTTATGCCTAGTATAACATGAGATACACTGCTGGACATGTTTGTGTTTGCCCTGCATGGTGTCTGTTATGTCCCTTTCACCACTCTGCATTAGCAGCCTAATGATAGAGCAAGAGCAGTCCGATAAAGCCTGGAAAGTTTAAAAATTAATCTCGTTTCATAATTAAACAACGAATGTGCAAGGATACATCATTGCTGTTTATTGCAGTTTTAATCCATTTTTCTTAAGTACAAAAATAAATATCTGTATTTATATGTACACACACTCCACATACATTTATATGGATTTAACACACTTTGTTTGAAGCAGCTCTGCTGACCAAACTCAATGCCAGACTGGTAATGGTCTTCAGCACTGGGTGAAGGGAGTAGGATGATGAGGCACTAGTAAAGGTGAGTACCTCACTGCCATTTCAGAGCCTGCCTTTGACACGTGGGTGGACCTTACTGTTACTTCCCCAGCTGTGAGTCACTCCATGCTTCTCTGCAGATTGGAGTAAAGAAGACTATTCATGGTTCCAAAAAACTGGTGTTATCACATGGGCCCTGTGCTGAGCAGCCAACCTGGCACTGTTTTCCCCATCCCACAGCTCAGGGGCACATGGGCATAGCTCACCACACTGGCAGTGCTGTCTGTGAGACAACATGGATAGCCACCTCAGAATGGCTTTTAACCTCTATTTTTGGAGTGGGATGACATGGAAGAGTTTGTGCGTGGTTATTTCAGGCAAAAGAATCTCATGGATGATGTTCGTTTTATGCTCAGGTAAGGAATACTATCTGCTGCTGGCAGTTCTTAGGCTTCTCTTGCTTTTCCAGTGCTTTGTTATTTATCCCTTCCACAGTGTCTACCTTACTATGCTGCAGCAACACTTTCAAAGGATCTTGAGCAAGCTTCTGCACAACAAAACTAAAATCAGGAAAAATTTCACCTTAAGCGTGTCTACATTTAAACACAAAATAAACAGCAAACTACAGATAGGTTAACTGACATATAACCCTCCATACACACATATACATCTATATATAGAGAGAGAAAGAACTGCCTGAATATTGCAGAAATTATTGATATAACAGCATTTGTGGAATTTATCTGGTGATTAAGGCACCTAGAGACAACCAAATACATATCTTTGGAAATATTTGTTTTCAAACATGACCAAACATTTTCAAACATCACATTTGCATGTTTGCCTGATTATATGACCACTAGGATGCTGTCAATTCTGATAGAAGATGGCACTGCCCTGTCATTTGATGTGAAGACCAGGATGGGCTGCTGGAATGGCTCTTTCTTTCTTTTTTTTTTTTTTAAAATTCTCATGACCCAAAAGTCCCTTTGTTCTGCTTAGATTTTAGCTGTGATAAATCCTCTTTTAGGCCCTGGCGAATATCACAGAGCTGTGCAGAGACTGTATTTTCTTGCAGAATTCATACCATGATCTACTAGAGTGGCAACCTGTCTATAGAAAGAGCATTATACCTATACATACACATATACACATATATACATATATACATATATACATACACATATACACATATACATATATACATACATATATACATATATACATATATACATATATACATATACATATATACATATATCGGCAGAACAAAGGTAGCATCAGACAGATATGGAAACAAGGACTGAGGGGCAGAGTAATTTTACGTTTCTGGAAATCTTTTCCATAGATCATTTTGCTACATGGGAAGTCTGTATCCAGACAAAAGGACGTGTCTGTCAGATTTTTCTGCAGAAGTGGACTGCCTGTTATAGTTACTACCCAGATAGCAGCTTGATTTATTATCAACAACATCACCACTGCCATAACACTGCTTCATGCTGCACCATGAGTGGCTGTGATGCTAAAAGATGTGACACCAAAGTTATGTAACAACAGCGCACACCACAAATGGCCTAGTGGGACTTGACGTAAGTGTAATCCACAAAGATTTACTAAGGGATTCATGAACTAAGGCATGTCAGCGTTTTCCCGTGTTTTCTTGAAGGAAGAACTAAATGGACAAATTGGTGTCAAAGTATATCTTTATCCCATGATATTGAAAACCCCGGGGGAAATTTTTATTATATCCTAAAAAAATGTCAGTACCACTTTGAAAAGAATTTCAATTGCCTCCTTTTGTTCCAACAGTACCTTAACTGTGCTGTCTCAGCATTGCTTTGTGTGTGACTTGTAGCAAAAGGGAAGGGTAATTCCATCAGACCATAAACAGTGTGCTCCTTATGTAAATTTATTCTCATTATGCTTTTGACCAAGCTCAAAAACCTCTTATATTCTCTACTGACAGTCAGAAGGCTAACAGTGCAGAGCAAAGAGCCAGGCAAAACAATGTCAAAGCTGTGGGTTTGAGGTAGGATTGTCTTGGTTTGTTTTTTGCTCTTTTTTTTTGGCGGGGGGCAGTTGCGGTATTACCAGCTTTGTGTATGCTATCCCTTGCAGAGTTCCTGATATTTGGTTTCATTTGGGAGAAGGTGGATTTTCTGCAATTAATAACAGTGTAGTAAGTTCTCTCCTCTCCCTCTCCTTGCATCACTTCTGCACCCAGGGCTGATAACCTACCACTGAGGATGGGAGCACTTCAAATTCATTTTCGTATGGGAAAGCTCTATCAGAGTTAGATCAAAGAAAAGACAAACCCTACCTTCTGCTAGAGGGACTGCAAACTTTTTTCAATCTTATGCTTTGCTTGGAAGTTTCCTGGAGGAGTGGTGAAAACCTTCTAAGCCCTGATGGATAGTGAGGAAAGACTGGGATATGTAAATAGCTGCACTAGGAGGCTCACACAGTTGGTAGGAAGTCCTTTGGTATTCTGGTTTCACTGTTTTTGGCTTCCTCCTGGCAGAAACACAAATGGCAAGTTGAAGAATGTTTCACAGTGTGCTTTGGATTCATGTAGGCAGGACTCTTCTGAACTAAATGTGGGAGGGAGGGAAGGAAGATGGAAAACTCAGCCATCTGTCAACATTTGTACAGTCACATTGAGAAGGGACATTTTTATTCTCAGGCTTTTGGAAAACTTTCCGTGACAGCACATTTCACAGAGGACTCTTTCTGACAGGGGCTGCTATCTATTTAGTGACACATCTGGGGAAGTAGATTGCCCTGTGCAGAGTTGAAGTTCACTGCAGGGCTATAAGCAGTTCAGGGAAGTGGAAGATTGGAGGGAAAAGAAGACAAAAGCCTTTCTTGCGGCTTCACTCTAATACTAAAATGCATCTTTAGCCAGTGTTTACTCTCTGGGAATATCCACTGTCATCCAACCAGGTTCTGAAACCTACAGACAGATTTTCTAATGCATACACTGAAAATAATTAACAAACTGAAAAAAAACTCCACTGGCATGAAGACAACTAAGCACTTACTTCCCTGGTATTGCAACCATCCCTCCCAACCTGCTCCTTCTCCCAGCTTTTTCAGTCTCTCAAAAAGCAAGCAGAAGAAAAGCTTAAAACAGGTAACAGAATCATCTGGATGTATTTTGCTCTTCAGGGGCAAAAAATGCATCAATAGCAGTGGTGGTAGTAGGACACAAAAAACAGACCTTCTGTATTTCTTCCTGTATTTCCTGTGATGGAGCACACAGTCTCTTGTAATGCATTGTGCATGGATGTGAAACAAAAATCTTCAGAATTTCCCATTGTTCACCATTACACTAATAATATTGTTTATGGTCAAGAAGGAAGCACATAAAGGAAGATGTAAAGCCAGAATTTGTCACAGACACACAGACACAGACACACACACAGAGCATCTCTGCTTCATTTAATCCCTTCCCTTGATTCTGTGCTCACCCTTCTTCTACTGGTCCCTTGTATTCTGGAAATTCCATACTGATGGAGGTCATGGGTGAATGTTATTGTGAGCTTTCAGCATCCAGATTCCTTTGCCAGGAAGAAAGTTCTGAAAGAGGATCACACACACAGGAGAGAGAAATAATTGGTCAGCATTGTGCTGGACATACTCTGGCCCTGACAGCCTTGGATGTGAAGTTCTAGAGAGCCTGGGGGCAGGTTCAGGTCTCAATTTCATGTTACTCAGCACACCTACTTTCCAAGCTGAAAATGCAAGCAAACAGCCAGAATAGGAAGCTAATTTCCTTAAACTCTTCTTAGAAATATCTGGGTGCTCCTGAAGGCAGGTTGAGGAAACGGGGTGTTCTGCATGGAGACACAGGAACAGAATCCTGTGTTCAGGCCTTTGCATCACCACAGGCTTCCCATGCACCCTTTGCTCAGTCACCTGGTCTGTCTGTGGTACACTCCCCTCCCTCACTGTTAGCATCCTGCAGCACCTTGCATCGAGAAGATGGAGATGGCTGGGTCACCAGGGGCTCACTGCAGCTGCTGGAAGGAGGGAAGTGCAAAGGAGGATAGACAGGCATGCTGGAAAGGTAGCATGCCCATACACACAAGTACAGAAGCTTTATTTACACAGAACCACATCCATCTGTCTCTGAGTACACAGACCTTCAAATAGCATTTCCAGCTTTTGGAAACCCTTAATATTTTAATTTTACCCCTGTTCTTTACCACAAAGATAATAAAAAGATAATTAATAATAAAATTTTTCACAAAATACAAGCACTTCTGGGCTAACTGTTCTCTGAAATGTTTCTGCCTTTCTTCTTAGATGGGATTTCCACTGAATTACTACAGAATTACTACAGAATTTTGTGTCTTTGAACTCCTCTTTCTCCTTCCTTCCCTCATTCCCTCCCCAGTGAATAGGCTCTTAAAAGCCCTGCAGAAGACACAGTCACATGCACAGAACTCCACACAGGATGGTTCAGGTGTTCTGCTAAGAATCATGGTCCAGGAGAAGAGTATAAGGTGCTGTAAGGTCTATATATGTGGCATACCAAAGTATCTGTGCAGGCTGATAGCCAGCCCTGACCTGCTAAGAAGACAGAAAAATGAAAAATGGCAGAAATAAGAAACAGCAAAAAAAAGAGCATTTATTTAAAGAAGCTGGTAATAAATAATGGGTGTTGGGAAGACAACAACGCCATATGGGTCAGGTAAAGGTAAAGAAAGCCTGTAGACTCCCAAGGGAGTACTTCTGCTCCCAGCCCAGCCCTCTCCAGCAGCCCTGCTGGATCCAGAGGAGTTGAGCTCCCCATCACCACAGCTGCTGTCCTTAGTGTGGGTCCTGACAGCCTGCTCTCCACACTCAATCCCATCTGTGGGCAAGAAGAGCCACAGGAGGACCTAGAAGATTCCGTGCCATGGCCCTCCATTCTCAGCCAGATCTGGGGAAACTCATTTGTCCTGAAAATCAGCTACTGAGAGACCACTGTGATTAAGGGCTGAGTACTGGTGACTGGAGTGTGACCACAGGTCACAGCACATGTGCCTACAGCTGCTGGCAGTGAGTGTTTGTACCTTCCCCAGGACTGTGAATGAGTGTGGGGGGGTGTCTGTGTGGTGTGATTAATCGACAATCTTCAATCTCAGCTAGCTAGAAGGCAGAGTGGCCTCAGGTCTGGGCTGCTGTGTGAGGATACCTGTGATTTTGGGGTGCCTGTGGGAGAAGCCCACGAGGAGGAGGAAGGGAGTTGTCTGTCAGTGCCCCTGCCTGTGTGAGTCCTGTGTGCAGAGGTGCTGTGAAGGCAGCTTGTCAGAGTCAGAGTGTGTGACTGCCCATCCTCTGTGTGTTTGTGTGTGACTCTGGGGTACATGCTCCCATCTGATACTCACTGAACCCGAAAATGGGAGAGCAACAACCACGTTCCTCAGCCTGGCACGGGCCCAGGGCACAGGGCTGGGCTCCAGTAGCTGCACCTGACAGAGTCCATTTTCTTTGGCTGCACTCTGTCTCCAAATAAAGCACTGTTTCTGTAGTTACCTGTGAACTACTCAGGGAAGATAACTCTGTGCAGCCTGCCTGACTGCAGGCTGTCAGCTACTGTACCTGCACTCCTGCTCTCGTGGGCAATTGGCTCTCCCTCAGATGGGCCCTAAGAGGTTGAGAAGATCCCAGACTTTAAAAAGAAAGGATCAGAGAAGGTTGTATCTGAAAATGAAACATTTTTAAATGAAATTGCTCTCTTAATCAGTACAGGTGGTTCCAGGACGTCTTCCTGATGTGCATAAACTTTAGTGAAGTTAGCCAATGTGTTTATCATCAGAACCTCATCTCTGTTCATGGATGGGATTAACTGCAGTCAGTCTAGAGCTTCGTGGACTGAAAACAGCACTTGGGAGATGCAGAGGGCTTAAATTTACCTGTTTTACTGGTGCTTCAGGGTAAGAAGATGACTTCCTTCCCCCCCCCCGGCTGATATGAGAGGATAAGCATGGCTACATGAGGGGTAGAAGACACACTGCCACTGCTGCCTGCTGCTCCCTCTTCTCTTTCTCTGCACAGCAAAGTGATGCCTGTTGCCACTCCAATGAAATCAGTCTATTTATGTGTCCATTTATGTTCATCCAGACATTGCACAAACATCAGAAACCTGGAAAGCAGTTTTCAGGCCTGAAAATGGAGGGCCAGGAAAAGATCAACAGAGTCTGACAACATGCAGAAATTTTCTGGTGGTGTCATCTTCCTGAAACATCTGCTGTGAAGTGCTCTTCCTCCAGATTTATTCTTGATTAGCCCTTTCTCTGTGTCAGCTTTATTCTATTTTTATTGGTTAAAGTACAACTCAGAGCTTAAATAATTTCTCAGATTAATAGAAACAGAGTATTTCTATCCTTCAAAACAGGAATGAAAATAAGGAAAAGAAATGTCAGCACTTTTAATACAAGGTTGTGGATTTCATGGGGACTTCTGCTTAATTAAAGAATTTTTAAAGTTGTGGCATCCTTCTAGTATTTTCTTTAGTCCCTCTGCAGTAGAAAGAAAAATAAAAACACAATAGTTTTTCATGCCTTCCTGTGCTAAATGTCAGTGTGAATAGGCTTAAATGCGCTCTCATTTCTGGGAGGGCATTTTATTTCCAGGTCATTTGAGAGTGTAGTTACTCAGATTTGTCTGCTGTCGCACAGACTGGAGGAGAGGAGCTGAGTGTTATTTCTGCAGTATCATAAAGAAGTGGAGCACTCATTCATATTCATAATTAATGGAACAAAGAGCTGCACATGCTCTGTCTGGCTCCTCTCAATTTGTGTTAGCTTTCTTGTTTACATACATCCAGTGATCACTTAGCTACTGTTAAGGAACGGGAAATGTTTCAAGGTGACACTGTGGAGATTCCTGTGCGTGCTCCCTGCCAGACATTGCACTCCTCTCCTACACAAGCACCTCTTTCTTTGCAATGAGCCAGTGCTGAGGCCAAGCACATCCAGAAATTGGGCTCTGAAGAGTTTACTATTCAAGTCTGAAGGTGATGTATTAAACAATACATCATGAAGAAATAAAGATAGACATTCAAAAGCTGTGTTTGCCTAGTATACCTTGAAAACAACCAAAATTCCTCCCAGATTCTCATCATTAGGGCAGAAATGTCCCTCTTATGCTCTGCCACTGTGCAGGAGGTGCAGAACTGCAAAGCTGCTTGCTTCCATGGCAAACAGGATTCTGGGCATGACACTGGGCCCAGGGCATCTCTGATAACTGCAGACTATCACTCATGCCTATGAAAGGGGCTGACAGCTCTATGCCCACATTTCAAGCCTATTTCCTCAGATCCTTCTTCCAGTAGTGACTGCTTATGGCTGTTTTCCTGTCTTCTGCTGAACTGCACCTCCTTATCTGCTTATCTACCAATGTGCTGCCATTCAGCACTTCCCCTCCCATTTCTAGTGTATATGTGGTGCCTGCAAGAAGAGTGGGAGAATGAGGAGCAATCCCTGTGTCAGTAATTCTCTAGCAGAAGGAGTGTCAAAGCACTGTTCTTCCTAGTGCTAAGGTTCAGAGACAGTGAGAGAGCTGTAGATTGGCTTCTATAATCCCAGCTGCTAATATCTGTAACACTTAAGTCTGTCTTTGGAATCTTTTCCCTAGGGGAGCACTCCTGACATCTGTCTGAGGTAGATCTGGCGAAAAAATAGGACAGAAAAGAACTGTGAAAGGTACATTGCCCATTTCCCACTTTAAGCAATGTGGATCTTCATTCTACTTCATCTGCTTGTGAGGTTAAGGATGAAAAGTCTGCTCTAAATGGTCCCTATCTGGCAGCAACACAAACTGTATATATTTGTGTTGTTCCTGCAGCTTTACTATTTTGTTAGCTTTTGTTTTACCTTTCACATCTCATTTGGTCACATTTCTTTAGTATCTGTGTAGATTGTATTCCCTTCTCCTAGTTTCCTTCTGCAAAGCCCTCAGCAACATTTGGTAGTTTTCTTTTCCATATTTCAGTCTCAAATCTCAAGGTTATGCTATTTCACTCTTTGAAGAGTAGCATGCCTCATATTTACTGGCAGAACAGCTATGGATGCTGATGTTTTTCAATTAATGCAAAAGCATTCTCTCTGCTTTTCATGACACTGGATTTGTAGAACTTTTACAGTGTCTTCAGTGTCTTTGATCCCATGATTAAGTCAAGCAGATAGAACGCAATCTTTTGTTGGGATGCCCACACTGTATGGTCCACTGTCCACCCAATCATGAAAAATGGTTCACTAAAATGAATTCTGAACACTTTAAGCCTGGTGAAATCCATAAAACTCTTTTTCTTCTCCACCTTTCCCTTGTAAATTATTCCCTAGTACTAAGTAAACAGTTCATGCTAGACTAGGATTTAAATTAACTTCTTGCCTAGCAAGCAAGAGCAGTAATCTCCACTAAAAAACTTCATGAGAAATCTGAGAGATGCAAGCACACATTCTTCCATTTGGCATCTGTCCTTTTCTTTGTTTCTCAGCAAACAGATGACTAAAAGTGCCATTTTATTTTATTTTATTTTATTTTATTTTATTTTATTTTATTTTATTTTATTTTATTTTATTTTATTTTATTTTATTTTATTTTATTTTATTTTATTTTATTGTCTTATTTGCTTTTTAAACACCATGAGAAAATGTGGTTTGTTTTTGTTTTTTTTTTTCTTTCCATTATTCCACCTGTTCCATCTGGACTTTGAGGTCTCTGGATACATTGAGATAAGTTACATCATTCTGTCTGCACAGTATGACCAGATCCTTCTAGATAGTCCATGCATAGAGAGTTAATGTTTAACATAAGATTTATATGAACATACCTGATGCTACCCTGGAGTTTGCATTTACCCCAAAATGTTACAATTGGCAAAATACACTTCTTCAATACACAGTTCTATGAAAAATACCATCATGATTCAGTTGGTATTCTCTGTAGTATGCTCACCACCCTGATGCTGCCTGATCCCAGTCTCACCAAGATGACACACATGGCTTGAAGCCAGCTCTAGTCCCTTGTTTCTAGTCCATGTTTTGTGCCTTAACTACCTTGACTGGGACAACTTGTTCAGTGCTGCACTGCCATAATATTTTAAATATATCATATAAATAATAAATAATGTAATAAATAATATTAATATGACAATAATAATATGTCTTAGCTGGAGTCAAAATGATGTTGTCATGTTGGAAGTTTTCTATAATGTATCTAAATCCATGCCTTGGTAGCAGGCCATAATTTTATCAGCAAACTGCAGAAAAAGTGGTATTTTCAGCTGTATTTAATTTCTTCCCCTTATGAGAGAAACTACTGCTTAGGGAACCCAAACAAATTTTCAGCCATTTTTGATAATTTGAACAAATGACCAAAGACAGTACAGTGAATTTCATTATTGAATTTGAGCTGGCTTGTCTGAAAAGACTTGAGGTGCACACCTAAATCAATCAAGCTGAAAACAGGGGAAGTAATTAAATTAGTTCCTTTCTCTGGCTATTCAGCTTCCTGTTCAACTATAAAACTGTTGAAACTAATTAATATGGCCAAACCATTGATTATAAAAATTCCATATTTCTGAAATATGAGCTATAAATATAAGTGTATTCTAATGAAAATTGACATGCCAGTTTCCTAGGTCTTAAATAAAATATGATTCCTTATTGTGCAAATAGCCTGGAGGGAGGGAATGTTGTGAATTACAGAAAACTCTGTGGTAATCTCTGACAAAAGGGAATAAATCATAATTAATAATCTCTAGATTCCATAGAGGTTTTTTTTTTTCTCAAAGCATCATTAGATGAAGAAACAAGATGGGAGACTCAAAAGAAAACCCAGAGGACTTGTAAGAGGAAAAGAAAGTGAATTGAAAATAAATATTGTCAATTAAAAGAAAAAAGTAGGATAGATGATTATTAGCAGGCATCTACCATTGAAAGAAATCTCTAATCTCTAATTTAGAGGGCACAAGAGATCTGTAGTCCTACAGTTATGTTATCATTTTCTCTTACAATTAAAAGAGCTATGAAATTTGCTAAAGAATACATTTAGTACCCAGCTCAGTTTGTTGAAATAGAACAAGATCTGCCTGGTAGCAACACACATGACATCTAAGAAGAAATTGTTTCTCTGGAGGAAGGCCATGGTGAAACCTTTATGTTCTAAATAGGAAGAAACTGCACTCTACTGCCTGGCAGAAACAAGCTCAAATTTCCATTTTGAGCCTTTGGATAGTCTGCAATCATGCATTAACAGGATGTCTTAATCAGCTTATGGTTGACACTTGTTATACCCTGGAAATCAGTGAGTGACTTACCTCAAAATCTATAGAAAAAAGTACATTCTCAGTGACTTCAGTGGGGTTTGAGTGTTTTAGAGGTGAACTGTTGTTTGTAACACATGATTTTTTGTGTTACAGTTAGCCTTCCCAACACACTTCTGTTTAGAAACAAGCAAGAGAGAGAAGGGACAACTGTGCTATGACAGGTGTACCTGCACCAGGTTTGACTAATACAAATAGCTTAAGGGTCCTCAAGGGCCTTAAAAGCACTGCCAGATTCACCAACAGATCTTTTCAATTACATCTCACACTGTGCCTTGACCGTAATGCCATTAGCTATATGATTTTAGTCCAGTTTGCTGTCACTGAAGACTTCATGCATTGTCCTTCAGGTCTACTTTCTGAAAGCTCTGACAGCCTGCGTGAAGACAGCTCTCCCAATCTATTTTTGACACAGCTGCTTCTCTTGCTGAGCTTATAAATTTATTAATAGGGTTCAATTCTTTCACGCTTTACATCTTAATGCAAAATGAGACTCATGCAATCAAAACCTCAGTTGTCAAGTGGCTAAAACTCAGGTAGTGACAAGCTGTGGCATGGTTACTGTGTGAAACTGTCATAGCTGCATTAAACTAGTAGTATCTACAATTAAATTATGAAATCCATATCCCTGTTTTAACACTGTAACAGGCCACACTCTGTCTGTTTTGGATGTAGGAGGAGAAAATGAAAGGCAAATAATGGTCTGTGTATTATATAAGTATTTTGAAATATTGCAGATGCTTGATTCTGCTGTTAATTCCATGCTTTGGTTGTGTCATATCTCTATGCATCATAGAATAATGAGTCCAGCTTGTCTGTAGTAAGTATATTGAATATTTACACACTCTTCAATGCCTATCAAAGCATATCCCTATTTATTAAATGTCCAAAGGTTAATGTTAGCCTCCATTTCATCAACAGCACCAGCCTCCAAAGATAGGTTTTCAGTCTAGCCATCAGCTTTATCCTGGCTGGCTTTGTACAGGGGTGGACAAGAGATACCTTGATGGTGTCTACAAATCTTTCTCAATTTTCCTTTAAACAGCTCTACTTGAATATTCACCTTTATTACATTGCACACAGATCTTGATATCAGGAATTAACTGCAGCTGTTTTGTAAGCTATTTATCACGGAAATTTGTCGTTTTTCCTCTGCAATATTTGACTGCTGCTATCCATATCTGGTTTGAATCAACTTAGTAAAAGGTTTGGGGGATAGGATCCATTTCTTTCATTTTATGGGATCATAGTTCATAAATTTAATTTTCTGCAAGCCAAAGCAGTAGGAATTTTACCAGCAATGACTGAGAAAAAGAAAAGATGCAGTTGTTTGGTTTCAATTTTAAAACTGCAGCCTAAGTCTGATGTGGAAAATACATCTCTTTTTCTAGTTTCATTTTGGTTTTCAGTATCCTATTTGTAGTGGCTAAGCCTTCTTAGCAGTGATGGGGCCTCAAAGTTTGAGAGAGATGTCCTGTCTGTTAGAGTGAAAGATAGACATAGCAAAACAAGTACCATTGCTTAGTGATGGTGGGTGCTCTTGAGTCTGACACAAATTTTAAGGTCTCTTTTAGCTTGTTATAGCTGATACAGTACAGTATGGACTTTATTTAAGTAACTGTCATTTATAAGAAAACACTCTAGCCACCAAATTATGTGTTCAGAAGGTTTTGCACTTCTTAAACTTGGTGTTTCCTGTTGTTTTTCAGTTTTCATTTTTTTTACTGAGAAGGAAGATAGATCAATTTTGATCTAGGGTTTTCAGAACTTGTTATTTCATTTTTGGCTGTCTCTGAACTTCTCTGATGGCACTTAGGCTGGAGTTCATGTGCAAGCACTCCTAGTGTTGTGATCTCTAATCCTTGCTCTTTCCTTTGGAGCAGAAAAAAATAGTGCTTTAAATTCATATATGAGTTATGTTCTGTTCCACCACCATGAATAAAGCAGAAAAATGACCCTAAAAACATTGCTTAATCTGTTGGGAAGATAAACTTGCATAATGACAGGAAGCTGTTCAGCAAAGAGATGAAATTGGAGAGAAATTTTTTAATTTGGTTTTCCCATCATCTTAATATAATAAGCAAAGCAATTTTGTGCAGCAGGTCAAACAGTCTACAAATGTAATTTATCAGTATCAGAGGGATATGACAAGAAATTGTAGCATAGGGGCCTTTTTGCATTTAAGGAAAGGCAATGCTGCAAAGCCCTTCTTCCTGTTGCTCTTTGGTCTTGCCTGAGCACTCAATTTAGGATTGAAGGTGGAACTAAATTCTCATTTTGTATGCTTGTTAGGAAAATCATGTTATTCTCATTATTCTTTAATCTGTGTCTCTTTAAAAAGGGTGGATGAACTCTTTATGTCAATCGAACATATTTAGCTACTCAGTGTTGCTAGCAGCACTATTCCCGGAATTCTCCATGCTAAGAAACTGTTAAACTCCTAGGACTTAACTATTGGATCCAAAAGGCATTAAGAAAGTCACATTTAGTATCCTAATTCATGTAAGCTCATTCCAGAATTATCTGGTTGCCTCTGATTATAGTTTCTGCACAATATGAGATAATCAACCGCAGCAACAGCAAAATCATGTCAAATGACATCCAGTAGTCCATAACCATGTTACTTGTGGAATTAAAACCCCCAAACATTTCTTTCAAGTTTTTTTGTGCCCTGGTGATCTGCTGCTAATAATAATGCTATAAGTCACTTGGCATGAATCACTTCAGTGCTCTGTGTCAGCAACCAGTCAAATCCTGTGTCTGCTTCGGTCAAACTTGCCATTCAGACCTGCTCTGGAGTAAAGAACATAGATGTCAAGGCAGATGTCTCCAAATGACCTCTCTTTAGCCTCTGAAAATCTTCTTAGCAGATTTATTACTGTGGCACACAACAGGGATTTAGAGCTGAACAGTCAAGTGCTGCACTAGATGAAGATCTAAGGAGATGAAGAGCCAGGGGTTTTTTCACAGATGTGTAAATGTGTGGGCAGGGCTCAGCTTTGCTGTCTCTTAGCTGCTGGGGAGGAGCAGCGGGTGAAGGAAGTGATGCCTACTGCCAGCTTTATGCTTTCTTCCCTCAGACCATGCCTGTCAGGAGGGACATGTGGCAGGTCCGTGCCATCCCCATCCAGGGGCTGCCGTGAGGGCACAGGACCCCACCTATCCTCATGCATGGTCCCAGCTCTGCAACCAGTGAGGGCCAACTCAGTGTCCTGACCTTGGGACTGACTTCTGCATATGTTTTGTGCTCTCCTTCAAGTCATGTCCCAACTGTTCATACTACATATGCAGCAGTGTGGTATGAGATGTTTTCTACTAAGTTGAGGGCATGGAAAACAAGCAATGAGGTTGATCATTTCAATCTTGAAGGCAAGATTTAAAAATCACCAGTGGAACACCTTCCAATATAACACTTTTATTTTTTCCAGGATTATTTGTTTTCAGGGATTATACCAAATTTACCAGGAAGATACACTGTGGGGAAGGAATTACCTTCCCACTGCTATTCAGGTAGACCAAGTGAAGTTTCAAGAACTTCACCAATAGTAATTTTCCTATCTCCAAAAAGCTCCACGCAGGTGTCTGCCAAACATTTATATCTGTCCTGGGAAACTATTTGTTCAAGAGTTTTTATATGGAACTGGGTAGCACATAGAAGAGTGCAAGTGCATGCTTATTGCAAAGTGAAAAGCACTGGTTCAGCAGATGCAAGCACTCTTCCCCAGGCATTGTGAGCATGCAGAATTTCAAGCTTCATGGGAAATGGCCAGAGTCACAAAACCTTGGCAGTGCTAATCTGGTTGTGATGAGTCATTGCTTGCTGGTAATGGAATTCTTTAAAGAAAAGAGTGAGTCATCTTGTGCAATACCAAGCAGGAATTGAATTGCCTCTGGGCATAGAATTACAGGAAAGTAAAGCCAGGGAAATCCTTTTAGTGCTGCAGTAAAAGCACACAGATTACAGGTGCTGATGCTAAATTGATCAGTCAAAGAGAACAGGAGAGACATGTGACTCTTAATGCTAGCCAGCAGAAAAATTTTAGCTAGAATGTCCTAGATGACCTCTCAGTAGAAAATTATGTATGCTTTGCTGCTGTCCTGCTTTCTGACATGAGAATCTTGTCCAAGCCTGCCAAAATGATCTGAAAGCAATCTTTGTGATAGCACAGAATATAAAAGCATTTTTAAACTGGTCCTAAATTTAGTATTTAAAGAAAGTGCATAGAGTTGAGAATTTTGTGGCAGGGAATCACCACCCAGGGTCTGGAACACAGGGAAGAACATCTGAGCAGCTTAAAAGCTACCTTTCTTTTCTTTCTTCTTGATCTGAAGTTGCTATGAGAACTGCACAGTCTCCTTGTGTAAATTAGCACCTGTGTAGTGCCTTAATGATTTCAGGACTGCCTGAAATTTGTATAATGCTGCAGATTCAAAGCTGTGTCTTATACCCTCAGTGCCTTCTCTTGTGACAGGAAAACATGCTTGTTTCATAGAATCACAGAAGGACTGAGATTAGGAAACCATCTAGAGATTCTGAATCCAGGCTTACTACTAAGATAAGGATCAACCAGACCAGGTTGCTCAGAGATGTGTCCAGCTCTGTTATGAGCATCTTCAAGAAGAAGATTTCACAATTTCTCTGGCCAGCATTTTCCAGTATTTGATCACATTCCAAGAAACTAAGTTTTCCTTTATGTTCTTTTCATGACTTTTTTTCTCAGACTTGCTATATATAATTCATCTACAGCTAGACAGGAATCTCAAAACCCTTGCAGATGCATTACTCATCAGCAATAAAGGGCTGGTGCTCTCCTGTGCCTTGCTCAACCATTCCACATGTGCAAGGTGTTTACCTGCTTAGGGCATAATTCATCAGAGGGGCTCTGCAGGCTGCTGCTGTGAGAGCTGTATACACTGTGCCACTATCTATGAGGCTGACCTGTGCCATGATGCATTTCTGTAACTGCAGCAGTGCCATTGCTGCTGGTGCAAAAGTATCACCTCATCATATGGAATGAGCTAATTTGCCTGTGGGAGGGCTCATGTAACTATGGGGCTTGGCAATTCTTGCAGTCTGCTCTTTGCGGTGTCTCAAGCGTACCTGATTTCTCAGCTCATCTCTGACTGGAAATAAAACTCAGATTGCTTTTCCCAGGCCTGGCCTTTCTAAAGAGTAAACTAAGGGCTAAAGGCAGGTGTGCCTTTTTTTTTTTAAATCTCTGTCACAGTGATAAAGTGTAAATATACTTTCATTTTTAGGCCACTTTTTGAGGCACGCACTTCATTCCAACCAATAATGTCCCCATCTGTTCTCAAGCTTTTGGCTTTGGCAGCCTGTTGGTTCAGATTGGTGCCACGTCCCAGGTCTGGCCAGGGGAACCCCAAATCCAGGTAAGAGCAGAGGACCCTTACTTATCCCTGACATAAAATGCTGGAATGACAAACATGGGTCATACCAGCACCCCCTTTTTATTCTTTCTTTTGCTAACAGTTAAAAATCATCAAAGTTTTATAAGGAGATGTAGTACATAGGAATCTGGAAAAAATCAAATTTTCCAATGTTTTGGTAGTGTACTAACCAGCACATTTGATGCCCAGTTTATGCCACCAAACTGAAATGGCAAATGTTTCCTGGCAGAATGTATCATTGTGCTTGCAAATACTTTTCATTTTCTTTTCCAGGTCTCTTATTTCTGTGACGTTCTCAGGAGAAGTTAGTGATGCTGAGACATACAAACAAACTGAACTTGTTTGGGAAAGGGGAGGAGGATAGAGGGAAAAGGAGCACAGGCAATCTCACTCTGTTAGTTTCATCATTCATAACATGATGGTCAATCTGAACAACTTGGAACATGGTTGCCACTGCAAATACTAAGTCTGTGAAATTCTGTTTTCCTTTGCTGTGCCTACTGTGTGCTTTTGTTGCTACATGCATGCCATTTTCCTTTGATTCACTTTCCAAGCAGGGATTGGAGGTGAATGTTTGTCATCTGCTTCTGGCAGTTTACAAAGCATTAGCCTTTAATTTTTGTATTTTATGTTAACAGCTTTTTGTCTCATTTTCTTCTTGTCTTTCAGCTCAGTGTCCTTGTGCTTGCCTTGATTCCCACTGGGATTTCAGAGGCATGGGGCAGCAGCAGCAGCAGCAGTGCTGATCTACTGACTGGCAGGTTTATCAGAAGTCTGTAAGTTCTTGTTGGTCTTGTTTGGATTTGCTTTGTAAGTAGAGGAGTATACTGGTGTCATAAGTACATCTGAAGTTTCTGTCCTCTGCTATGCTTCTGGAAAGAGCTGAACATCCCAGCAGATGGAGTAAGATAAACAGCAAATTCACAGCCATTGATATGTGCTGGTTTCCATCACAATTTAAATGCAAACTGCATGTCATGCTGTTAACAGTATATGTGTATATATATATATATATATATATATATATATATATGGGCTGTAGTCAGCTGGTTGGAAGGGGCAGATACTTGCCCCTGCTTTGCAGTGCTGTGAGTTAGTGTTAACTGGGATGGAAGATGTCTCAGAAGTAAATTACCAGTAACAGCCAACTGAAAATTGTATGCTTCCCCAAGGTCCACAAGCACCTTATTATCCTACAAAGAGAGATAAATCAGAGAAGGATGTCAGCAGTTCTTATTAGTTATTCAGTCTCTTATTAATGAAAAAAAAAAAAGAATTTTTTTCACGTAATTCAACATCTTTTCATATAAAACAAAAACAATGTCACGAGGAGAAACCCTGTATTATTCAAAAGCCCATAATTCTGCAGAGCATTTTGCAAACATAAACAACAAACCTTGGGTGGCCTACACAATCAAAAATACATGTCTTTTCACTTGCCAGCAGCAGGAGTATGCCAAGAACTGAGTCAGAAATTACCCCCAGGAAGTTTGTTTTTGAAAATAGGCAGGTTGTATTAGGATGCATGGTGAGCCTGTGGGAGTAAGAGGCTACCCATGTGCCATGAGTTTGAATGTCATTGTTGCGCTTGCTTAGGCTTGTAGATTGTGACAGGGCCCTTGAAAATGCCAGAGAAATAATAATAAAGAAAAGACAGCTAGGCATCTAATCCATGTTTATTTTCTTTTGGTTTTTTTTTGGTTTGGTTTTTTGTTGTTGTTGTTGTTTGGGTGTTTTTTTGTTTTGTTTTGTTTTTGTTGTTGTTGTTGATTTTGGTTTTTTTTTGTTTTTTCCTTTTAGATACAGTTCCTGCTTCTATGAGTTAACTAGGATAACTGGTAGCTTTCCTGCTTGAAAACTTCCTCATCTTCAGCTACATTGATATTCGTGTTCCTGGGGATGTTGTTTTGTTATCTCTGCAGAAGATTATGCTGCTTTCTTCCCTTTGATAAACTACTGCTCTCCCTCCCCCTTTTTTTTACTACAGTTTGGGGTTTATTCAGTGACTGAAGAGCATAAATATATGTGCTGGTATTTGAACTGTTAGCAGCCATCTTGCAAGTATCTTGAATTAAAAACATGTTCAGGGGTTTTTTACAGAACTTCTGACATGAAGCAACAGTGTAATGCATTCTGTCCCTGCAGAATGCTTGGAAGTGAAACTTGTACTGGAATTATGATATTGTATGTCAGCTTCTGATAAAATTGTATAAAAAATTATAATTTTCAAGGTACATTTATCATACAGAGTCATTCACAATCCTACCCCTGAGAAAGAAAAACAAACAACAAAATAAAAAAATCCCCCTCCAAAACCCCTCTCATATTAAAAATATGTACATTGCTTAATCTGTATATGTATATATATGTATATATATGTATATATGTATATATGTGTATATGTGTATATATGTATGTATATATGTATATATGTATATATGTATATATGCATGTATGTATGCATGTACATGATAAGATTATGTAACTGCTGTTTCTTTCCCTTTCTATTTTGGTTTCTCAGCATGACTGCAGTTGTCTACAGAGATAATTGGAATATTTTTGCTCCTGTTGCCCTAAAGAAGGAGGGCAGAAGCTTGTTGCTGTTTCACAGACGAAAAGAAAAGAGGTCAAGTGGATTTTTCTCAAGGTCACACAATGACATCTGCAGCAGAACTGTGATTTGAAGCCAAATCTCCTCAACCACAGAATTTAGGCTATTAAAACATCAGAACATATCTGATGTAACAACCATGAATAAACTCAAATCAAATGCAGAGTTTTTATGCCCTTCCCTCTCCTCAGCCCCCCCAACATAATAGCAAATTGTGAGCTTTGTTTAAACATTGTTCCAGCAAGATAATAGCTTTTTATAATTATACTTTGCAAAGCTTGATTGGACTGTTCACCTAGTCCCATATTTGTTGGCATGGGAATACTGCACAGGAAGCACAATTTTCAAAAGAATGTTTATTTTGAAATAGATCTGTCCCTCATTGTTTGTTTCTTTAAATCAGCTGGGTAATAAGAGCTAAGACATTCAGCTTCTGGTCCTGAAAGGAAAGATTCCAGCTCTTTCTCAATTTCTATCTTTTAAATGCACCATTGGTGAACTACTTTCAGAAAAAGTTTAATTTATCATGTCCACAACCTGCCATTATATGTAGCAGTGATCTATTTTTTCCTCTGTGCTCCACTGTCTCCCTGTTCCTGTTTGGCTTTTTTTCCCTTCAAATAGTCAGCATATTTGGACAGAACAACTTTTCCTGCTATCCTTTGGGGGCCTACTGAAATACAAACCAGAAATAGGCAGTTGTATCCCAAATGCCCCTCACCTTTTCCCCACTAAGTGGAGTTGTCTCCACTGGCTTAAATCAGCACATAAGCCTGAGAGGCTGCTGGTGCTCTGCAGAGACTGAGGGGTTCTGCTTACCACATTTTGGGGTAGTTCTCTTCTGATACTTTAAATAACCTGATTTTCTGACAGTTTGGTCTATCTACTTCAGCACTCAGCTCCTGCATTTTAACCTTGTCAAGGCTGTCCCTTATCTCTATGACTAGTTGAGAAACTGGAGCTAGGTTAGCTCTGGTGTGCAGAACTGTAACAGCTTTCCCCTGCACCTGGCAGTTTCTGTTCTCATTGACATATCTCAGCTCCAGAAACACTCTGCATTTTTTTTTAATTTCTTTTCTTTTTGTCCCTTTCATTTTTGGCAGCTTGGGCTGCTTCTGAACAGTTTTCATTTAGGGTCATATATCTGCTGACTGCAAAGATTCTGCTGATTCCTTCTGCTTCCCTGCCTCATTTTGTCCCTTGAAAACAGCTGGTGATAGGTTCTGTTAGAAAACTTCATGACAGTGGATGACTCGGGCAAAAGATAGGTATGTATAACTTTGAACTCTGGAGGCCACAATACTCAGTGAAGCTTTCTGGTCTCAGTACCTTCCTGCCTTCACTCACAGAAGGAAATGCTTTGTAGAGTGGGTTAATACTTCCCTGGTCCCTATGCATTCATTTCTGTGGAGAGGAAAATTGCTCTGAGATGGAAAGATTTGCAGTTCTGAGTAAGTGCGAAGTAAGGCAGTCTACCAGTGCAGTGCCAAGACATTAGTGATTTATTTCACCTGAGCTGGCCTTGTTGGCCTATTTTGAGAAAGTCACTGTATTGCACTATTATGCTTCCATTGATATGGCATGGAAATGCACTACCAGGTATATGTCCATCAGCACCTTAGTCATATCCTCCACTGGTTTTGAAGAATACCTTGAAGTGACTAGGGACATAGCTCACTCAGATTTGGGTGTGCTTCTATAAGCAGCAAGGTGTGCTGCTGTTTTTCAAGCAAAAAGGATATTGTCAGATTTTGCTGTTTAGTGAGAAAAGAGGAAACTGAATAATACTCAGACCCAATAGTTTATTTCTATTTAGTTTAGAAAGTCACCAGACTTTTCTGGTGTAGGAGAAGGATGTAATTTAAAACCCTTTTGGTGGCAGATCAGACAGGGGTGTCTGGCAAACTCCTCTCACTAAAATGTTCCTTTTCTCTATTACACAAGTGTTCAAAGTAGAGGTTTAAAAGGTGTGTCTGTAGATAAGTAGTTCAGCGCAACTATGCCAGGCTTTAGTGTTTTCTGCAAAAGCACTTGCTAAGTCAAGTGCCTTAACTATCATTTTTGTGCTGAGTTTTCTTGATTTCATCTGCTATTTAGAATATTTCTGTAAGAGCACCTGATTGCTAGCCTTGCTCTTAAATCTTACTTTGCTCAGAACTCTCCTTGGATAATTGTGAGCGACTTCAACACCTTTCCCCCACCCAAACTTTGGATGGAACACTAGATGAGATTTAGCTCAGCCTTTCCACTAAGCAGGTACATAAGAGACCTCCCTACTCAGTAAAAGGTGCTGAGGTTTCAGTCATGTGGTTTGTGGGAGCAGTAGGGGGGCAATATGTTCTTTAAATGTATTTCTGACAGGAGAGAAAATGGCCTCAAGTGGCAGCAAGGGAGGTGTAGGTTCAATACCAGAAAATAATTCTGTGAAGAGTGATCAGGCATTGGAACATGCTCCTCTGGGAAGTGGTGGAATCACCATCCCTGGAGCTATTTAAAAACATGCAGATGTGGTGCCTAGGGACATGGTTTAGTGGTGGACATGGCAGTGCTAGGTTAACTGCTGGGCTTGATATCTTAGTGGTATTTTCCAGCCTTAATGATACTATGATTCTAGGGTGCTATGATTCCAAATGTCTGCAAACTCTGTCTGTATGCAGATGAAGTTTGTGACTCTGGCATTGTTGACAAACAAATACTACTTTTGAAGCAAAAAAGCTCCCTCAAGAACAAAACATGATGACTTTGAAAGGGTGCCTGGAAAATAGTGAGAACATGTCAAGTTATATATTTTCCTAAGAACATGCTTGCATCTGCTCAGGGGATTTTCTGAATAAATTTCTTTCTGTTTAAGTGAATCTGTTCTTAGCCTTTCTCTGGTATTCTTCAGGTTCTTGCAAATGTCAAGAATTTAAATCTTTTCACAAGAAGTGCAACCAGCATAATGAGACATTGTATGAGGAGCTACTTCTTCATGATTATTTTGATCTTGGTCTCATTTTTTGTGAATTAGTTCATGGAAAGCATGATGACCTGGTGATCACTCCAAAAAGCTCACTTTTCTGTGCAGTTTCCATGTGATCTCACATGTCTCTTCTAACATTCCAGTCTGTTCTAGCCACTCCATGCTTTAGATCTTTCAGAGATTTTAAACAGCTCAGCAGAACAGAGACATTTTTTCCTACATCTGTCTTAGGTCCTGTTTTTGTGATATGGTCTCTGGCCAAAAAATGCATGCAATTCTGAAGAAGACAATACAAACTTATTGTTTTTCAAAGGTGTTTTTCTGTGTGAATGAGTGTTTTTGGTTGTTCTCAGAAACATCAGCAAAGGTATTGGCAGAACCAGGTTTAACAAAAAAGTGAAATCATAATGAAGTTCATTGCTCAGTTGACTGTTACTTGCTCTATGGTTAAAGCACACAGATGAAAAATTGGATTGAAAAGTAAAATCAATTAATTTGAAACTAAAATAAACCAAAATTATCTGTGTGGAGTTTGAGGATGGAAAAGTGTAAAGATGGGAAAGGCTAAGGATGAAAAAAAAAGAAATGGAGGCCCTCCCACTGATTCTTAAGTCTCAACATGGACTCCTGTGCAAAACTTAACTCTGGACTTGAACAGTAGTTTGCTCCTAGGGTGTTTAACAATCTAAAACAGTCATCTAAATTAAACAATTTACTAAAGATTCTATAGAATTTACTTCAAGCCCTATTTATAGGCCTAACTTACCAATCCAAAGTACTCAAGAGATTCCAGGTACCTTTTCTGTAGCATATTCACACAGACCTATATACGTACAAGATACCTGTGAAAATTCTCCCTTGAGCTCAGTGAAGTGCTCTGTCAGATGTCTGCATCTTCTCAACAGGGAAAGGGTTGAGCCTCGAGGAGTGGGCCAGGCTTTGTCATCACTGCCAGTGGTCCTTCAAGCACAGAAATCTGAGAGTTCTCTGGCTCTGAGAAGCCCCAGTCACTCGGAGATACTGGAGGTCAAAGGGTTTCACTTAGGACCACTGTTTTCAGGTTCACAAGAGCATTGGCATTTAGCACATTGACATCCTGGCCACAATTTAAATTGGTAACTTTCTTTTAAAGTTCAGTAATGAAAATGTTGTTCGTCTTGGCTTGTTTTTATGGTTAAAAAGAAAAAAAATATTTCTAATGGTGTTTTTAAAACCAGGAGAGTTTTAGACAGCACTGGTTCCTGGGAGCAGACAGTGTTTCTCATAAGCTCAAGAGGAGCTGAGCTCAGGTGCTGATCATCAAGAACAGCCTAAAGAGCATTTCTGAGATCACAGTGCCACCTGAGGTTCAGGACAGGGAGAAATGCACTACCAGACTTTCTAATGTTTCTGGGGTGCGGGGGTTTTTTCGTGTTGTGAGCATTTTTTTTGTTTAAGTGGGTTTTAAGTTGCTGTTGCTTTTGCTCAAATGGGTCAAGACCAACTTCTGACTTCTGATGGAAGAAAATTTGTGCAAAAGAAAACTTTTTCCAGTTCTCAGTTTCCTTATTTTAATGGAAAAAAAAAAAAAAAGACTATGGGCTGAAACACTGTATTTTCACTTACAGCAAAATAACTATTTTTAATTATTTTCTCAACTTCAGAATAAATTTCGAAAATGTTAGTTGAGGAACCTTCAATATACAGATTGGACTTGCTGTCATGTAAGCATCTGCTCTCTGTCAAATATTCCTTGACACAACTTCTATCCATAATTAATCTCGTGAATAGAGCAAACACTAAAAAAAGCATTCTGCCTACAAGACAAAAGACAGAAGTCTGCATTGGTAGAAATAGTCTTCAAATGCAATTCAAACAACCATTTTCATTAATCATATTTTTAATTTATAATGCAATAGTAAAGTAAAATGCAAATTATTAAATATTATTATTCTATTCACTTAATTGAAATAGAAAATAACAAGGGAAAATGAGATATCATTCTGATCTTTTTTATACTGTTACATCTAAAAGATTTTGTCCCTAATCACAGCAAGAAGTATATTTGGAGAATACTGATGTCCTAGGCATCTTCACTTATGTAAAAGGTTGATTCCTTCGCCAGACTTTTAGTGAGTTTTGCTTCCCTGCTCTAAAATCCTCCTTTGTGGCAGTCCTCATTTTCCCAGCCTGTCTGGAATGTCCTTATTATTGCCCTGTGGGTTTTCACCAAAAGTGCTCAATACATCTCAGAAGGACTATGCTCAAAAAAAATACAGTTTTCTTAGTATTTCTGCTAAGACTTGCTGAAACAGAAGATTATTCTTTTCTCCCAGCAAGTCCATCCCTCTACAGTGTTGGTTTTTCCCCAGCAGTCCAACACTACTTATGAAGCTTCATAGCTCCCAGTCTGCTCCAGACTTTGCAGAGTCTGGAATGGCACCATAGTATTGTCCATGATGTTATTTCCACCAGATGATTGTTTTGGACCCTTGTCCATGTTCAAAGTCCTTTGTTCATTCTCATCTGCTGGAGTAAGGGACATGCTGCCATAGACAGCTAATAAGAGGCTGAATAAACTTTGGTACTTAGTGGCAGCTGCTAACATGGGCCCTAATAGTAATGTTTGTGCCCCTGAAGACCCTATCTGTTCCCAAACAAGCCAGATGAAAGCTTTGGGGATGCTCAGAGTGCCATGGTCTAATGCAATGAAAATGCCATTTCTGATCCCTGACTATTGCTCTTTGTGTTTACTGCAGCTGAGCCCATAGCAACTGCAGTGGTGAATGTGAATAGTTTAACAGATCATCCTGAAGATGTGTGTGACTATTTCAAAGTAGACAGTTGTCTGGACATGCTTGGCATTGCTAATTGCTGTTTTATATGCCTAAAACGGATGTTATGCCTCAGAGCAGCAGCCTGTAGAAATAGAAATAATTAATCCACCTGCAGTATCCCAAAAATTGCCTGCAGGGTGTCCACAGAGCCCCCGGGCTCCATGCTGATCCCATCAATATCCGGCTGTGAGGATAACATGCCTATAAATTGCAACCAATTTGAGGCACCCACGTTGAAATGCAGTGCTTAAGTGAAGAGAGAAGAGGGCATAAAGGGCAGTGAGGAAAGGCAATTTAAAGGGATGAAGTTGCTCTTGAACTTCTTGATTTGCTTCTTTCTTTAGGGGTGAATTAGATTGAAGGACAGACCTTACACTGTTGCTAGTGTACATCAGTAGGAACTCTGACCCCGAACCTCAGAAGTTCAAAAGCTTTTAAGCTGTCTAATTCCTCTGCCTTCCCTCTGGGGTGGTGTAGCTATGTGATGTATGCACAGGTCCAGCTGTCTGCTCAGGATTGCTCATCTGTTGGGTTGTGTGCATCCTGAGGCACAGGCAGGTCTCCTCATGGGTTTGTATTGTCAGCATGTTATCTGGCACTGCTCTGTTGGCCTCCACCACGTCCTGCCATTGCACTACAGCATCAAAGCCTTTTCTCCTGCTAGGCCACTCCCACATTTCCCCTCAACCAAATGAGGGTTCTCTCCCTAGTCAGAGTCCTGAAGGAGTAGTACCAGGCTCTCCTATATTTGCAGGATCAGCCCTGTGTTTATTTCATCCGCTCTGTGGAGTCATATCCATTTTTGTCTCATTTGGATAGGTTTAGTTAATCTTCTTATATGGAACACAGGGGATAGATTTCACCAACTATGGAAGACAATGAGATGGTTAACTAATGAATATGTTAAGATTGAAGCTTGTGCCTTACTAATAGCATTCAAACCATTGTTTTATGACTATATCTTGAATATTTTGATTTCAGACAGCTCTTCAGCTTGTGAGAGGAACTGTTTTCTAAAAGCATATAAGAAGAGGATGCAGGGGTCTCTCTTGAGCCTCTTAGTTGACATGGGAATAGCAACTGAAATAATGGTCTTTATAGTGCTAGACAAAGTAACAAACTGATTATAGCATTTTCTGCAAAGATGAGAACTAAATGTCATATTCCACCCAGAAAAAGATATTAATCCTTGTCAAAAAGCCCTGAAAAAAAAAGGGAAATCATGCTGGTTTAATTTTTGCTAGTTGACCATTGCTTTTATTTACACAAGCTAGAAAATCTAGCAGTTGGAGAAATAAATGGGAATCATTATTTGTACAAAGCTGGTGAGCTGGAATTCCCACTGACTATTTCCATTACATTTCTTCTCTCCTCTTTTATTGCCTATTGTTTCTAGATTTAAAGAAGAGGCAATGTAGAATGAAATGCTGCTAGTTCTGTAAGAAATACATCATCCAGATCACAATGGATTAGAGGGACTATTAAGCAATGCATGCTGGAAAAAGCAATTAATCTGCTGCAAAGTAATTTTCAAAGTGCAACATTTTTCACTGACTATATATTTTAAGAGGCATCTCATTATTTAGGTCTCCTATAGGTTAGCATCCCTCTCTCTTTCTTGCAAGTGTCTTTCAAAAAGAGGTAGCCTAGATTCAGACTGTATATATTCCTCTTCCTGGAACTTAAGCAAAATTTCGATGTCTTGGAAGCACTTTCATTAAATGATTTTTTCTCAGAGTTTCTGTGGTGTCCCTCTTGCCTCAGAAGTTCAAGTGTGATTTGCCATGCTGTTCGTTTAGAATAATTTTAAGGCAGCCTCTGTGTCCTGACCTACATGTCATCTCACTGCTTCCTTCAGTTGTCTAGAAGAGGCAGTCACAAAGCTGTTCTTTTGCTCTCCTTCTGTGTGCTGATTTGCCACTAATGAAGGTGTGTGGTGGTGTGCTGAATTCCAAGCCAAGTGTTTTCCCCTGATTACTGCCCTGCCAGCCCAGCTGTCTGCCTGCACCTGCTCTGTGTTCAGGCTGCCTGTGTTCCTCCTGCATTAACTTGCATTAACTGTACTTTGGGAGAAGCTTTTTGCATCCATGATTTGGAGCAAAATTGCTAAAATGTATTTGGGGGTGGAGAATGAAAAGAAGGCGAAGGGTACCTCATCAGTTTTAATCAACCTGCTTCGGTCTGAGCCAGCTCAAATCAGACAGAAGTGGTAGCTTTCCCTCTCTTTCACTCAGTGTAACTCACAGCAGGCATGCTGGACAGTCAGTGTACAACTTATTAACACTGACTAGGCCAGGCTGTGACCTTTCACTGCCTGCATGAACCACGCAACCAGGTCTCAAGATGCAACAAAAAAGGCAAGGTGCTTCTCTGCTTCAAGCTTCCACACTATGTAAAAATTGGCTTTAGACAACCAGTTCAGGGAGATTACAGTAAGAAAGCTTAAGAGCCCCTGCTGAGAGAATGGGCAGTAATTTTGCTGTCTGTCTCTGTGACGTTATTCTTGTGAAAACACTCCAGGAGTGCTATCAGTTTCCAATACAGTCGGGTGTGTAATACAAGAGAGTTCTGCTAGACAAATATGCATGCCTAGAGTGTTCCCTCCCTGTGCATGAAATTTTCTCAGCGCTTTCCTCCATCTTCTTTAGAAACAGGACAAGGGAACTGCCTTATTCCTGCTGTTACTTTATGCATTTGACCACGTCCCTCCCAAAACAAATCTCCTATCTAGATATGGAAGGTGGAAGCAAGAGGGGCAGGCTTTAAACCAAACTGACAGCTACATCAAAAGCACTGGGCTAGCTCAGCGTTGTACATAGCAGATTTAACAAGAAACAAATAAAAGTCCGGAAATTCATAGGTGTAAATGAATCACAGTGAAGGATCTCATGCACAAGTTTCTGTGCTCACTGTGTACTGTCTGGTGTTTCTCACCATAGAATCAAAGGCAGTCACCATGCAGTGTGGGGACAGACACTCTTGTCTTAAGCTGCTGCAGCACAGCAGCCCTCTGGAAAATTCAAGCCATGACACCTGTAATATTGTCATTGGTCTGATAGCTTTTAAAAGTATGAAATATGTAAAAAATTCTGAAGGAACTGTAACCCTCCAGGTGGACTCCTTCCCTGTCTGGTGAGGCCCAGCACAGTTGCTGTTTGTAATGAGCATAAACCAGCAGGAAACAATGCAATGGATGAAAATCAAATCTTGCCCAATAAAGAAAGGGTTGAGCAAAGAGCCATTACTAAAGGTGTATTAAAGCAGTGCATATGAAAAACTTTATCTATGGAAAATCAACCTTTGAGCTCTGTTTCTGTAACTGGTGAGAGCTAAAAACACAGAAATAAAGGATTCACTTGAATTGTAGCATTACTTGGATCCAGAGTCTATCTACCAGGCACCCAGCTAAAATCATCCTTCATTGCTAACAGTGCAATAAAAAAACATTGCATAAAAAGCTCAAAGATAGTATCATATGACCTCACTTGCTGTAAATTGGGGATTTTCTTCATTATTCTTAATTTGCTGGGTGAGAAAGAACCACTTGCATCAGTGCTGCTGACAGATTCAAGTGACAATGAGTCTCTTCCTGCTTTCTCCTCTTTCTCTCCTTTCACACCACTCTCCTGCAACATTAAAGAAGGATTGAGAGAACATTGAATACAAATTGATAAAGAGAAAGTGGAAATGATGCTGCCCCTCAAAGCTAGAAGCTGCAAAAACATCTCAGGTACAAAGAGGTAATGAAACAACTATGAAGAATTCCATTTTTTGCTAAGTGTAAAATGAAATCGCAATCATTGGTCCTGCTGTGTCCATGCAAAGTTGCATTAAGGCTGATTTTGAAGCTGGTCTCTAGGATGTTTATGGAAATGAAAAATAAGAGTTCCTTGTTTAAAGAGTCAAACTATTGTATAAAGAGTTTTAGAGAAGTAAAAAAAAATAGTTGAAGTTGTTTTTTATCCATTTTTGTTTTGTTGTGGGGTTTTAAACATCTAGGCTGTCTGTAAAGAGAGTTTTATCAAGCAAGCTCTTTCTCCTGTGGAGCAGCTCTTCAGTGCCTAGAGTACTGGCAAGAGTGAAGAGATCAAAATTTGGAGTAATAAATACAAAAATTGCTGATGAGGGTCTATACTTCACTTTTCGGTATGGAAGATGTAGCTGGTGAAGTTTTCTGCCATCTGGAAAACAAACAGCATTTCCTTTCTTATGTTATTGCACAGAGTGAATCTGCTGTATTGGAAGGAAGTCCTGATTTCATGCCACCTTCCCAACCTCAGAGATTTTAGACCTAGAAACCCCAAATATCCTCAGAGATTTCTTGAGCTGTATCACCCTGCCAGGGCTGTGCACAAGAGTGCAGTGTCTGTTGCTCTCCACTCCATTTTGATAACTTCATACGCCAAACAGCTGGGGGCCTGGGGGAAGGATGCATTTATTGATTATGAACTGTGATAATTCATGCTGCACGTTCCTTCGGTGGCTGTTTGGCACAGTGACGGCAAATTGAATTTGGTGTTGCTGGCATTTCCAAAGTGGAAAAAGTTTTCATTGCTTCAGTAAGTCTTTCAGTGTACTTCAGAGAAGAGCAATTTAAACAGAACACAACGTTGAAATCAAACCAACTCTTCCACTGAGCACTTCCACAAAGAATACATAGCACTTCATGACTTTCTGCTATGCACTGCCAGCTCCGTGCCTCAACTAAATAAACAGGAATCTTCTTCCTCTCTCAGAGAACTGGTTTTGCCCTGTTAGACAAACTCCAGGACATCATCTTTAGCAACAACAACACACCTGTGCCTGGGATACAAATCACCTCTACCAGTTGTTGTCTGTGTTTCATGCTGTGCTGGGCTTGATTTAAAATATCTGTATGGCACAAGTCATGAAAAAGGTACAGTGAGTGCACACCATACAATTGAACATGCCACCATGCATACTTCTCAAAAAGACTGCACAAAACCTTCTGAAGGATCTGACTGACCTTATGTGGAAAGAGGTTAAAACTGGAACAGTGCATTCATTGATGTGTGTGGCGAGAGTGAAAAGGAAACTCACATGAGTCTATGCACTTCCCCCAGATTTTCTGAGATTTATTGAAGACAATACTTAACTTTAAAAAAGGAAGTATAAAAGCCAATATTATTTCTGGTAAACATTATAAAGCAAATACAACTCTCTAGAAACACAGAGAAATGTTCCTGTCTTAAACCTTAATTATGGTAGTAAACAGCGCCACACTTACCATCATGTCTCATCAATGTTATAGGGATGTGGTACAATACATTTTTCTCTGGATGATGCAAATGCTGTCTGCAACTTCCTTGGGGACCCCCTTTAGACTACATAAAAAGTGGAGGGGAATTATGCTGGAGAGAAGGTGATGTTCTTCTGCAAAACACCAGATTTACAGGGCCTTTTTGTACTTCATCAAATCCACTTTAAATCTACAGTCTTCATTAGCTGGCGGCATTCTCCTTGAGGGCTGCAAGAGAAGCAGCCCTCAGACTGCTTGCTCATAAAAGGAAACTGTGTTTCAGTCCTGCAGAGATACATTCAGTGGAAAGCCACAACACTAAAGTGCTCTCATTGACTGCAGTTCCATAGCCTAAAAGTGACTGCAGAAGAGCATGCAGAGAAAGGCCCAGAGACTGGCCATGCTCCTTGCTCATGTTAAAGGACAAATTGTAACTAAAAATTTCATACAGATCAGAAAAATTCAAAACAAAAACCAACCCCACACCCTCAAAGTGTTCCAATTGCAGCAAACATACCTACTGTCTCTGGTCCTGCTGCTGAGCACCACTGAAAGAGTCTGGCTCTTGTTTGCAGATTCCCTTCAGGTTTTTTGCATGTTGATGGAGACCTTTCTGAGTTTTCTCTTTTGCAGGCTGAACAGCCCGAGTTCTTTCAGCCTTTCCTTGTAGGACAGGTGTCCCAGTCAATCACCTTTGTGGCATTTTCCTGGACTCTCTCCGGTATGCCTGTATCTCTCTTACACTGGAGAGCCCACAGTGAGACTCAGACCTCCAGGTGTGGCCTCAGTGCTGAGGAGACAGCAAGGATCCTCTCCACTGACCTGCTCACAATACTCTTCCCACTGAAGTCCAGGACAACATTATCCTTTGTGTGAGAAGTGCAAGGGTGCAGAGCTGGCTCATGTTCAGCTTGATGTCCACCAGGACCCCTTTTTCTGCCCAGATGCTTCCCAGGTTGCGTAGCTTTCAGTGTCTGGGGCTGCTCATCCCCAGATGCAGAACTTTGCACTTGTCCTTGTTGAAATTTATAAGGCCTGTCAACCCACTTCTCCAGCCTGCTATCAGCTCTCGGAATGCCAGTACAAATCCTCTGGCATATCATTATTCCTCCCTTTTGTATCACTTGCAAACTTACTGGGGATAGACTCTGAGCCATCACTCAGTTCACTAATGAAGATGCTGGCTAGAATTGAACCTTATATCAAAACCTGGGGTACAATCCTATTTACTGACCTCCAAATACATCTTGTTCCATGGATCTCCTTGTTCATGACCTGGCCCTTCATCTGTTTTTCAATCCATCTCTATGCCTTTTCATCTAGCCTATACAATTGTAGTGGTTTCAGCAACCAGACAGAAACACCAATTAAGTACAGTGGTTTTGGTTTGATTTCCCGGCCAATGCCCCAACTATGTAGTGAGTTTAGTGCTGGCCAAGTGCCAGGGCACCCACTAGAATTACTAGTTTTCTGCTGTGAGATAAGAATTACGAGAAGGGCAAAGAAAGCTCAAAAGTCTAAAAGGTATAAAGAAAACTTTATTAACAGAATTGAAAGAAAACAAAATCAGAAGAAACCTTCAGAACACTTTTCCTCACTCCACAGCCTATTTTCTTTCCCACTGACAACATAAAGAGAAAACCTGGAACTTTCAGTCAGTTTACCACCTTTAAAATAATCTTTCTTCAGTTCACTTACAGAGAGGAGTCTCTCTTGTCATGCCATGGAGACTTCACAATAAACAGTTCTCTCATGACTTCAATGTCATGCAAATCAACCACCCAGGAAAGGAAAATCAGTACGCATGTGAAAGTCCTTCCCATGCCTTTCAGCTTTCCCACAGCTCCTTTGATGGGCCATGTCAACTTATGGGGTTGCAATTTTAAGGATAAGATGTTCTAGTATAGAAACAAAAGTTCTTTTATCTCTGGGAACAGAGGTTTTTCATCTTCCATCCCTCGGACAAAGTTTCTCATCTCTCTCATTTCTCTCTGTTCAGGCTTGTCATTGGATTACATTGTCATTGGATCCACACACTCCAGCATGAGTACCCTTTTCTCATGGGCTGTGGGTGAATGCTGCATCCCCCAATGCATTCCATGAACTACTGGGAAAAGCAATGTCTGCTACATCAAATATATCTTCACCATAGCCTTACAAGAAAGAATTTCAGCCCAAGACTAAGGCATCTCCTCAATCCCCTCCCATCTAGAATTTGACTCCTCCTTTACTGATCTCAGTGTCCCATGTTGTTTTTGCTACGTGTCTTCACCCTTTCCTTTTCTGATTCAGGAGAGAATTGGTGTTTGTGGGTTTGTTTGTCCTCAAGCTTTATCAATTGAAACAGTTTTTATAGAGTTCTGCAGCGCTGAAAGGTTGATCTCATGCAGGCTCTGCACTGGGGAAGTGCTCACCACGCCTCTCCTGTGGTCTCTGCTGACCCTGTGTGAGCCGCCGGCTCCGCTCAGTGCTTTTCTTCATGCGGAGTGCTGGAAACAAGAAAAGCTGCTGCTGTTTTTGTCCTTCTGTCTGCAGCATGGCTGGCTAAAACTGGCTAAACAAACAAGAGTTCATTGCGAGCTATGCCAAGGCAGCCATGGCCACGCACTGCTGTGCTGGTTGCACCAATTTCGGCTGCACAGTCCGGGCCACGTGGCTGCTCCCAGTTTGGGATGGCGGTGGCCATGAGGCCACTCCCGGCTCTGGCCGCTCCTGGCCTCGGGGCTGACCCCAGCACTGGCCCATGCTGCAGGGTTGCTCCCAGCGCTGATACAGCCTCCGGCCGGCATGACCCAGCAGCACCACTGGAAAAAGGACAGCTGGGTTCCAACAGGAAGGGGCCCCAGCCACCTGCTGGGATGGAGCCCAGCGGGGTCCCTGGTGAGGAGTTTGGCACCCAACTCACCACCCCTCAGGGGGCAGGAAATCTCAGCCCTGGTTACCTGTTCAAAGGCTGGAAGACAAGAGAGATTTTCTTGGGCTTTGCCAGTTTCAAAACACACTTTTCCACAGAGGCGTATCCAGCTCTTTTAAGTAGTTTAACTGGGTGTCAATCTTCAGTTCCAGTCATCTGATTGGCTCGTCAAACCTAGCCAGCTGATTGGCTCTTCAAACCTAGCCAGCTGATTGGCTCTGCCAAGTCCCCCAGGGAACCGCCCCCCAGCTGAGATCCGGACTTGCGTAAACTGCGTCTTGTCTAAGAGGATCCTATGGGAGGTAGTGTTGAAAGCTTTCTTGAAGGTCAGCAGACAATATCCATTGCCCTCCTTTCTTCCACTGAGCAGGTTATCCTCCCATACCGTTCCTCAGTCCAGAACTAAAATTTCCTCCTTGCTTCACTGACATCGCATGCTAACAACTGACTTCACATGAAAGGTGGTGTCATATTCATAGCAGGTGAGTGTAAATTGGTGTTTCACCACCGGGACAGCAGGGCAGCTCTGTTTACAAGAGAAGGAGGTTTTTATCTGAAGTCACTCAGCTGGATGCTGAATAACAGGCTAGTGTTGACCTGAATTCCTCCTTGGGTTTGTTATCCCTGCTAATTACTGGAAGGACTGTCTGGGGAAGATAGCAGCAGCAGGAAGTAGCCTGTCTATCCCCCTTTAATGACCAAAGCATCCTTAGTAGGGAATGCCATACATCCATGTACCTCTAGATCTCATAGCAACAGAGAAGCTGAAGGGAGGAGGAAAGCCAGGCAACTGCCTGGTTGTTAGCAGAAAGCTATGATGAGTAAAGTGCAGATCAGAACAGGAAGGTTTCAGAAAGAAGCCTGGGTGCAGTCCAGCCACTCTTTACCCTGTCCTGCTTCTTCTGACGTAAGGGATTTGGCTGATACAAAATTCTTTGTGTAATGAAGAATCAAGAATGCAAGTGTTTCCTCCTCAAAATGACATTCCAGGGAAGAAATACAGCTGGATGCCCTTTAGTTGCCTTGCCTGCATCTTTCACGAAGTCTTCATCTTTCAGGAAGTTTATCCATTGAAAAGGAAAAGTTTTCTAGCTGAAGAAATACATGGAAGTACACTTTATTTTATCAAGTACTACCACTGTGTTATTCTCTCAATATAATTTCTTAAGATAATATCACAGCTTTTCATGAAACTTATTTTTGACTGGTTTCATTATAACAAGACCCTATCGAGTACAGTTACAGGGATAACTGGATGAGTTGATGGCCTCAGCTCAGTTCAGTAGCTGTTCTGTTAATATGCAGTGTGTGGCTGCCTATAGTCATAACATTTATATTCCGATCAAATTATCTTTTACAGTTGTAATATCTTCACAGGAGGGTATTTAAATATAAATTCCCTGGAGAGTCTTTGGGTTAATGTTATAAATAAAAAGGGCTCATTCTCACAATATTGTTCTTTGTCCCTTCATTACTTACATAAATCTTTTTCTTCCCCAGTTGCTTTTAGAGAACATTTTGTCTACATATAACATTGATTTTATTTGGTAGTTTTACATACTTTATTAAGGTTGAAAATTTTAAAATATTACTTTTAATATTATATTATAAATTTGTGGATTGATATTACTATGTGTTGCTTGGCCATTTACATCTTGTGCTTGAGTTCAGCACCCCTCAGAAGGTCTTGATCTTCAGCACCCCTCAGATGTTGATCTTGTATCAAAACAGCTCTTGGGAGCATGGGTAAGAAACTATCAGACAAGTGCCACAGGATTTTCAGTGTCTTCCCACATAGCCTGTGAAAACTAGTGTAGTTTTCTCTCATCTTCATCTATTTCAGTGGATTGCCCAATGAGGCACCAATACATGTAGTGACAGTTCTTGTGGGTGTGATCCAGTTATTGTAAATGTATGTCAGTGGAGAGAGGAAAAAATGAACACACACCCAAGTTCGTTGTTAGACTGCAAGGGAACCATCCTGCTTATTCCTTCTCCCGTCAATGAGTTTTTTGCTGACTTGGATTACGTATTTTTCTACTGTCCAATGATCAGAAAATTTTGGGTCTTTCCATATTACCATGGCTGAGGGAATGATATAATGAATGACATATGTATTGAGATCAGAAAGCTTATAGCATTTGAGAAATTAGTCCATAAGGAGGAAGTGCAAAGATCCCAAATCTCTGTTGCCCTAGCAGAATTATGAGAGAGTATTTAACCTTCTCTCCTTCCCTTCCTGGTCTTACCTGTACTGAACGCTCCAGAATCACTGAGAAACTTTTCCACCTACGCTCCAAAGAGCGCTGAAAAAATTGCTGTGTACTTTGACAGACTTATAAATGTAATAAAATCAGCTGTAGAAATGTCATGTTTGTCTATAAAGTCTGCATTAGTTCTGGGAATATTTATTCTTGAAAAATAACTAAAAATGAAGAGGAAAAGAAAGAAAACCAAATTATATTTGAAAAATAATCCAGTCTCCTAGGAGATACAAGCTCAATCTTCTTTTATATGGAATTTACATGTTAGTTCATTAATTCTTCCTAAGGCCTGATTCAGCCAAGTTAATTTCCTCTAATTCTACATGCTTTAGTAGTCTCACTAAAGTCTAAAGGAATCAGTTATTTCATTGTAGATAAACTCTGCTTAATGGTTTGTTAAGCTGGGATAGAAAGTGCAGAATCAGGTAGAAGAAGGCTGTAAAAGGGACATGTAACCTACCTTCATGTCTCACTACCTCTACCTGAGACATCCTGGCACATCATTGCCTAGGCTGTCCTTAAAAGCTTCCAAAGGTGATCACAATTCTCTCTACCGCCCATTTTGCCCGATTCCCCTTAGCGTCTAACGCACAGCTTCCTTACATTTATTTAATTCCACCATTCTCTGTCCTGTCCACTTTGTACATATTCTTCTGCATGTTCTACATTCTTCTACATGTTCTTGTCTGCCTCCTTACAGCAGCCCTTTTTGTGTCAGAAGCTGTTGTCAGAGCTCCTTTCAAGTCTTTTTTGGGAATTCTAGCCATGTAAACATCTGCTTATAATTTCTGCTTCCCTGATGTGCCACATATATTTCTAAAAATGTCAGGTCCCCATACTGTAAACAGTGTTCTTGCTGAAGCCTTAGTTGGGATTACATCTTGCATTCTCTAGTCATGCATCTCAGAAGAGATTTTTACTTTTTTATGGTTAATTTTCTCTCAGTATTTAATCTGTGGATGAGGTGAACCATTTATCATGATTCGGAATCAAACAGCAATTACACTGACACAACAGCAAAATGCTGAGTTCTTTTTAAGCTGATTATGGCAGAATGGGAGCTTCAGACAAATTTTAACAGATTAACCCTCCCACTGAGTCATGAGGTACAGAAAGGACCCTGCTTTCTAAAGGATCCCTCCTGCTTCTTACTTAGGATCCACATTTAGCCTCAGAAAAGGAGAATTTCCACTGTAATCAGTTCTTCGTGTTTGAATCTAGACAGCAACTTTACCTTTCAAACACCTCTGTATTCTTTATCATGAGTCCAATAATTATAACAAAAAGGGAAAGCAGCAAGAGTAGGGAGTTTCTTTGCTCTAGACTCTCAGCCACAACAATAGAAAAGGCCATTCTCTGGAAATTCTATATGAAGGCATGAAAAATCTTTACTGAGAGGGGTATCAAACAGTGCCATAGGATACCCAGACAGGTTGTGTAGTTTCTATCTATGGAGACACCCACAATCCAACTGGGTACACTCCTGGGTAACCTGCTCTAGCTCACCCTGCTCCAGAAGACAGGCTGGACTACAGGTTCAGAAGATAACCTTTTCAAGCTTAACTGTTCTGTGGTTCTGTGAAGTGAATGAGCTCTGTTCTGTGGGTTAACTGCCTGTCACCTTTTGGTGCTCCCAGTTTTCATAGGTTCTGACCCTTCTGAATGATAGACTTGGATTTTACTTTCATTTTGCTAAGGGAAAAAAGCATTCTTCTGTTTAAAACCATGCTACTTACAAATTGTTGCCATTCATTGCCCTGCAATGAGCAAGCTGTTACACTTCAAATCTAGTTTATGGACAAGAAGGAAGCACATTTCATTTATTAGTAAAGCAAAGAATCTAATGTTTGTTGAATTGAAATATCAAGGGATTATTCAGTTTTAATCCAAGCTCCAAGTGCTGCAAAAATGCAGGAATAGCAATGCAGTGGACAATAGCAAAGCAACTTCTATAAAATTGTCATCACACATGCATTCTTTAATTCATTTTACTCCTTTCTATGTTGTGCTTACCCTTCCACTGCTCCCCTGTCTCAAGAGGTTCCTCACTGCTGGAGGTCATGGGTGAGTGTTATTGTGAGCTTTCAGCATCCAGTGTCCTTTGCCAGGAAAAAAGCTCATGTTATGAATTCCTCTTTGTCCCTCTAGGATCACTTGGGATAATTTGTATATGTTGATGAGATACTGGTCTCTTCTACAGTGGTCTGCAGCTCCATGTTACACCCAAATTTAACACATCCTGGGTTATCACAGGATGTTCTCTCTTTATTCTGTTCAGTAGCCTTGAACCCAGTTTGTCCAGCTCCAAGTTCACACTTTAGCTGACCATAGGCAATCTCTTGGCAGCTATTCTCCTCTGTGCCACATCCTGTGTCCTTCCCAAGGCCTCTGCTGTCCTACCAGGCCTGGGTTTGTCAGCACTTTGTCATCAGGTTGCTGTTGTATAAGTCTCATTGCACATGGAGTAGCAGGTTGTCATTGCTGTCATTGTCATTGTCATTGTGAGGTTGTACCACACAAGCAAAAGTAAAAGAGACCGGGCAGAGGCATCTGGTCAGTTGGAGGAATTGCTGCCACAGCCAAGAGAAGAAACACAAAACTCAAGGAAAGTTCAGATAGGGCAAACCTGAGAGGTCTCAGTTCACACTTGCAGTTGGCTTGCAAAGCTTACAGTCTAATTTACTAGCAATGGCAGGGTTGTGTCACAGGGCTGCATGATTGTCACACCGCTGGCATGTGGGTCTGTTCAAAGCTGCTGGCATACTGTTATCTGTAGCAGATGTCTCCTCATGCTGCAGTCCTGGTTCATCTTCAATTAGCACCTCTTTCCCAGATAACACCTTCTCTTTAACAACCATGTCCTTGTGAGTGTCACTCTCTCTGGAAAACCTTTCTTCAGCAGTGTCTTCTAAAAAAACCCCTCATCAGCTAGATGAGATAAAGGACACTTTTGCTTGATACTGGTACTTTTCCAAATCTCTTTTTCAAATTGCTATTTATTCATCCAGTTAATTCGTCTACTTAGTTGGAGCAAAATTATTACTGTAAGCCCTAGGGTCTTACCTGCTTATCTGCCATTGAATTCTCCTTTTTTTTTTTATTTTCCCCCCATCATTATCTTTGGCAGACTTATGCCTATTGGCTGGTGTGCTTGTTTTCAACATAAAATGAACAAACACCCCATTTGCCTCCAGACTGATAGTCCATTTGTTATTTGATACAGCACTGTCTACTGCTTCTGCAAACAATCTCTCTGCTGTTGTTTTCAGGCTCTTTGTGCTAGTCTGTTTTTGAATGCCCAGAGAGACTTGTAGGAAGATGTGGCACCTGTATCTTGTGCCAGCATAATCCCAGTCTGTCGTATCTTTTGCAGCAAAAATAAAAGCCCACACTGTTTCCTGTCTTATGACCTCTGGTACCTTTCTATCATAGATATTTCCTTTATTTGGGATCTTGTTTAAAACAGCAAAGCCTTGTGGTCCTCATTGTGGACTGATTATGATATTCAAGACTTCCTCAGAATGTAAAATTATCCTTACTTTATCAAAATTTACTGTGGGATCTTACATGATGTCTTCCTCTGCTGTCAACTCCCTCCATCTCCCAAGAGTTTATATCTGTTTTTCTGTAACATCTATGTGGTTCTAGCCCTAGAAATTGAAAGAAATTTTCTTCATTCTTCTGCCAATTGCAAAGATTTTCCTACCTATCTTTTTCTTGTATTACATTAACAAAACAATTATTTTCTGGATGTCCAAGACCACTCCAGCACATTTCTCTCACCCCATTATTTCAGAAAGGCTCTTCTCAATTCATTACACTCTTGACAGCTTGCACTGTCCAATAATCAGTCAGTACTAACTAGTCCAGCAGAGATCTGGCCCTGTTGACTTTTCTACATTTTCCTGAGTGGAGAGGTGTAGCCAGCGCCTCTTCCTAACACAGCAGCTGTTTTGAAGCTGCTTCTGGGAAGGTTACAAAGAAATATATTTTCCCACCCTTTCTAGATTAGAAACAAAAGTAGATAGGCACATTTAATCTGACTTTTCTTTTGATATTATATTATTCCACTTGATAGAGATTAGACTTTTATCTTATTTCTTAAAAAACAAGCCTTCTTTTCATATTTACTCAGAGTTTTTTAACACCTCTTCTTTTTTCCTTCTAATTGTAAATTTTAAACAAACCAAGTTGCAACTGAATGAGGTACAGAGATCTCCAAGAGGAAAGAAATCCAAATACCATGTGCCTGGCTCAGGGAAAGATGGGTGGAACTCGGTCCTTTTCGGAGGCAGCAGCCAGCTGGTCAGTACTTGTGTTTGCAGCAGACAGTGCTCCAGGAGCTCCAGGTCAGTTGTGGCACACACTGCCTCTAGCCCACTCCAAAGGGAGAAAGAGCAATGGTGGAGAGGTGAGTGATGGTGCAGGATGGGAAAGGTGCTAATTTATGAGGAGATATCAGGGCAGATGATGTAGAAATCTCTGGACTGTTTGGCCTCACTGGCTTTGTGGCACTTGAAGCTGCCTCTCCAAATTGCAGTGCAGTGAGTGCATTATGCTACCTGGCTGCAATTATGGTCATGGACAAGGCGGGCAAGCTCTGGAACTGCTGTTGAAACCTTATTTTGCCCATCTGTCAAATGGTATTGATAATGACTGCCTTAGACATGAGTTTGGTTAGAAACTGTAGTGGAATTTTCAGTGATGGAGAGGTAATTGTTATCCTGAGCCTGATCCTTGAACATCTCTGAAGCACAGCAACCAGTGTTTGCAGGAAGAGATCACTCATGTCAGGAAAAAATATTTCTGCCAAAATATTCTTTCAGGCTCTGAATTACAGATCTGAGCTAAGAGTTATTTCTGACTCAAAGAGTTCTTTGGACAGCATTCAGAATTCATTAAATATACGGGTGTGGGTACCTTTGCTTCATCCATGTTTGAAAAGAAATAGTGAAACTATACTGCTATTCAGCTACTCTCTTTTTGCTATTGTCATGGGTTCTAAGCGCAGAAGAATACAGAGTTACACATTGAGCAATAGTGTGAAGTATTTTGTTGTATGCCTTTTTGTTCCCCTTGCCAAATTTCCTGGGTAAGCAATAAAATTACTTGGACACCACTCTGCTAAATGAGGTGTAGATAACGCACAGTTTGGTTCACTTGTGCATTGTAAATATAGCTCTCATCAGATATTTTAGAGGCTAGCACTCTACCTATTTATTTCTCAATTAAAGGCCATCTGCAGCAAGTTTTCTTCATGTTATTTCATGAATTAGCTGTAAAAATGCCAGCACACTCTGCAAAACACCATTTGTCATGTTTCTTGCTAAATTAGACATTGCTAAATTGGACTAATCAGTGCAAGTGTTTTCCATTTGTGCCTTGTAGAGTCTGTTTCACTGTGTTTCCACCTTGGCTTTACTAGAGTGAAAAAAAGCAAGGAAAACCTCTTAACTGTCCTCTGTGCTTGGGATGTCCAGAACCTGGATTCATGCTTATCCTATGCCTTGTTCAAGACTAAACTTGTTCCACAGGGAAATCAGGAAAGGCCATAATTTGTTTCACACTCAGAGCAACCCATGTTGTTGTTCTCTGACGTGGAGTGTGAATTTTCTCATCAGGGGTGCACTGAGCACTGGGGTTCTATCTGGGCTGAGATCAGTGAGGTGATGCGATAGCGCTTTTCATCTATTTCCATCCCTTGGGAAGCCCAGATGAAGACAGATCAATGGATTCCCCTCCATTTGCCTCTACCTGGCATTTCGGATTATGTATGTAATAAAAATTCCGGAGAATAAGTTCATCCTTATTTGAAGGATTGTTTCTTGTGAGATATATCTGAGACAGCTGCCTTTGGAGGTTAAAGACACTTGATGCCCTCCCTACATTGTCAGTAGCTCATGAGAAGTATCAGATCTAAAACGACTTATGCAAAGTATGTTTCTTAGTGCTTGGCTAAAAAGGTTAGGTTTGTCTCTGAGGAATGATTTTTAAAGGTTACTTTAATGTCAAATTAGTGGTTTTGATTTCATAGTAATACAATTTTCAGTGTTTGGTGGATTCTTTTAGTTAAAATAGCTATTGGGTGACATTTTAAAAGCAGTCTGCTGTTTTACCTAGCTGAGACTTTAAAGCATAGTGATTAAAAATGGAAGGTCACAAAAGCATTACTAAAACAGTTGCCCTTAATTTTAAACACTGAAGTACAATTTCTCTCCCTGGGCACTTTCTGCTCACATGCTTATCCATATCCATATCTTAAGTATAATGCAGCTTCAGCAGCTGCAGACCCTGACTCAGAACTGGATGCCCTCCTTGTGCTGGATATAGGCACACACTTAGTGCCTTTCCCTGCTCCCAGAAATTTTCACATGTAAATTCAGAAGGGTTAGAAAGAAATATGTTGAGAAATGGAGAGCAAATGGCTTGCGTAAATGCATGCTTTAGATCAGTAGCTGTATTTGGACCACAGCCCAGACCTTGTACACCTCTGTCTAGTGTGCTGGCTACTCAACTCCTGGCTAAACTATGTAAGAATACATTTCAGTCATCACTGAATTAGAAAACTTATTTGCTGTATCAAAAACCCCTGTGATGGTATGGTTGTTAACAGTGTCACTTCCATTATATTTTTCAAAAGAAAGGGTTGATCTCTAATTTTTTTTTTTAAAGTAGTACCTGGCCTTGAAGACCAGAAGAGCTATGTATGAGCATAACTTAGCATAGTAATGTATTCTAAAATGTAATTGTTGGGACTTAATTTATCAAAGAAGTTCCAAGGACTCCAGACAGTTGTTGTCTCCAGAAGTATTTATTCACACAATAAGAGCCAGTCTCCACATTGTAGAATTTGAACCATGAGTAGCAAAAACAGAGAAAAACTTTCTCTTTCTTTTCCATAAAGGCATACTGGTCTGCTTAATAGGGTTCTTGAAACAATGAACAATTGCTACTGGTTCTTACATTATCTAAATTATCTTACATTGTTTAGATGGACAACTTCCATTTTTTATTTCCTGCTTAAGAAGACTGAAAGTCATCTTTGCTTACTTTTTATTCTCACTTGGTCTGCTGTCTGTGGTAGGTATTCAAAGTGCCAGTGATTACCTGGGCAGAAAATGAAACGTTACCAGTATCCTGCTTGTCTTTGCAAACATGTTGAGCCACAGGTACATTTTCCAAATAGCTCCTGTGGGCTTTGCACATGCTTGATCTGCACGTGCAGTCTCTCAATTTATACTGACACATATCAGAACAAGGTGCCTGCACAAATGTGAGAGTGGGGCTCATGAGCTTTACCTTGGGTGTCAGCTTAACTACTGAAAGCTGGTCCCGGATGTAGTGATCTTATGAGATTTTCTATTGAATAAATATTTGTATGGTAATAATATAAAAGTCTAGAAGGTTTCTCTTTTAAAGCTTCCATTTAATTTCCTCTTTGGCTTGTCCATTACAGAGACAGGGAAGTAGGGAAGCAAATACAGCAATTTTCCCTTTGAACCTTGCTTTTCCCCAATTCCCTATAATCCTAATTTTCAACTTGACATTACACAGTCCTTCCCAAGAGCAAGAGGGTTCAATCTTTGTCATTTCTCCACTTACAAATGAATGTATTGTTAGAACAGCCCCATTTTGACATCTCTTGCTCAGCCAAGGCTTATTGGAAGTTGCTATCAGTATCTCCAGTTCAGACAGACTGTTCTTAAATCTGCAGGAGGAGTTTGGCAACAGCATCATTTCTGATTGCTAACTGAACATACTGAGTGATATATGTTGTATATCCAGGCCTACTAGCCTTGTCATGTTCTGTTCTTCTGTTGCTACATGATGTCTTTAAAGTTCCTGTCAGGCAGCCACCCAGAACTATTTGTATTTTGTAGAATGTATGCTTTTGTCCATGGTGTCTATTCTGTTTTATCTGAGACTGTGTTCCTCTGGTCCAGCTAAATACCCCCAGCAAGTGTGTCCTCAGCCTACTCACAACCACAACAGCCTTAAGAAAACTGATAATACATCTGCTTCAGATGCTTTAGAAAGCTTGCCCTTGGGCTAAAGCTGAACTGCATTTTGGCTAGCAGCTGAGCAGAAAAGGAAAAGGAGAGCAAGAAATTTCTGTGCCTCTTCGGCCAGAGAGCACAAGGGCATGAACTTTACTAGGCAATCTTTCCCGTAAGATCTGGGTTTACACACCCTACAGGCATGGAATGAAAGCTGTGCATGAAACTGGAACCAATTGCAAGAATGAGACTTCTAGAAACTGTGCTGCAGAGGGAAAAATTGGAAAGGAGACACCTCTTCTGTCCAGGTCTGCACCTAATTGTAGTCTACAAGAAGAATCAGTGCCTCTGTTTAGAGTTCCATAATTCAGCTTATATTAACAAAGGCAGTCAGAAACAGAGTAGTCATGACCTGAATGCCTCTGACATATGGGAAAACCCCCCATCTAGCTCAGATGTAGTTTTGAGTCTAGAAGGAGTTGGAAGTTAGGACTGAGTCAGTGCTCATGGGTGACACACAACACACAATCCTTCACGGGGGGACAGGTAGCTTCTGACATCCTGCGGTGAATGACAGCTTTCCCTCAGTCATCCCACTGCTCAGCAGGGCCAGCCTCAGCAAGCATTAGGCTTTGCATGACACTGGTCTTAGATAGGCCTTTCCATGCCCCCTTAGACATACAGAGCTCTGCTCTGCCTCTTGGATGACACGAATTTGTGGTGAGTGCCAACACCTGGAAGCAGACCCGAGGTAGCTCCCACATTTCATCTGGGCAAGTGTCTGTGAACAGTGCCTGTCAGCAAACATGAGTGCTGTCACAGGAAAGGAATGGCAACCTCAGAGGAAGTGGTGGTCTGACACTGGGGCTGCTATTGGGGACATCAGGAAATACAGTACACTTCTGCCATAAAGATGACACTAATTTTTCTCCTTTACTGCCAGCTGCACTTCTGGGATGTGTTTCTGCTCCCTTCTCTGATACTGCATATACTACTTCTGATATTTTCACTCACCCGGGCTGCAGTTCAAATCTTGGGGTGTTTCTACATACCTTATGAACCAGTGCCTGGCACTCCTGTCATCGTATGATTGCTTTTCAGTGTGGCAGAAAAGTAGCCACAAAGGTATTTCCTAATGTGTCAAGGGCACACAACAAGACTTGGACAATCTAACATGTCGTTGTGATTTACCAGGTTCTGCATTTAATTTTGCTGGGGTATTTTCCCCCCTCCCATTTTCACATCTCTTCTTAATAATGAAAATATTTGCAGGATTTTATTCTGCATACTGCATCTGATTTTTTTTCTGGTCCCAAATTGGACTTTTCTTAGTGTTTTCTTGCTGAAATTGCTTGCATCTCTTAGAAACAATCTTGTAGCATCACTGCTGTTCTTGCCAAACCTCAAGCAGCAATGCAGCCTTTTTCTTCAATGCACCAGCAGTACATTTATACCTATGTTTTGCTCTCATCAGTTTAGGGTGATATTTGGCCCAGAGATCAAGAATGAATTGTTACAACTGGTTGTTTATGTGCATCCTTTTAGTGACTTGTGCTTCCAGACAGGGAATCTTATCTCATTGCCACAGGTAGCTGTGTTGAACAGAAAGATATAATTGCATTTGGAGACAAGACAGCACTGGTGGGTGTGGATGGACATGGCATCACAAGAAGCAGTGGGTAGTTTCTATGAGCATAAAAGAATGTTATGATTCATGCTCTTCTGTGGGCTGTGGAAAGTTTTAGAAGGATTTGTGGGAGAGCAAAGGGACATTTAGATGGGTGTAAGGAACTCTTTTGGCTGTGAGAGGTGAAGGTTCCTTATGGAAAACTTTTTTTCTAGAACAGGATGCCGGTCCCTTAAGCAGAACTCCTAACATGACATGGAAGAAGGTTTTGAACAGGTGCAGGCACCTTGGTTCCGAGCTTAAGAGTAAGCCATGGAATGAGCTGGTGAGCTTCTGTAAGAGCTATAATCATTCTGGTCTGTGTCAGGAAAGGATCTGGATCTATGCACAGCACTGCAAATTGTCCTTTTGGAGACATTCCTTTCCTTCCGGTGCTGTGTTCAGAAGACTTAAGCACAAAAACAACCAAATTTTTTAATGATTGTTTGGACTGATATGACTTTGGGTATGGATTCTCCTATCTGTACTGTATCTGCTGTTTCTGCCGATCTGCCAGTAGAAGGTGTCAGTTCTGATCTATCAGGTTGTTGGGTCAGACCAGAGAAGCCCAGTTCAAGTAATGAAAGGCAGAACAGATTCCAAAAGAAGGTCATTAAGATAATCTGTGCTAACTTTCTGAAGTTAAAGGTAAGCATGAAAGCCTGTGGAGCAAAATACTCATGCGAGAAAATGAGAAAAGAAACAAAAATGCATCTGGATTTCCTGTGATGTGAAATTGAAGGAGAAAATTACAGACTAGGCTAAAATACGTATTTATCAAAGCAAAGGAAAAGAACATTTCTCTCAGCTTGTAGAAGTCTGTCCTGTGGTTTGAAGAAATCCATTGACCTTCTGTCCGGAGTCATGTCTGCAGGTGACATTGAGAACATTTTCTTTCCCCCATTTTGAAGCATTCAGTTTGCCAGATTCTTCTATTCTGAGCATACTAAAGCAGTATTATTGAATATCTCCAAAAATAGTGCTAGCTTGAGGTATTGAAATGCCAAGAGCTATTATAAGAGAAATCAATCTGTTGGGCGGTATTTCCTGAAAGCGCCTGACTACTCTCTCACATCTTGTTACCAGACCCAACTCAGCATTAAGAGCCAAGAAGGAATGCCAAGAATGAGTATTTTTACTCAAAACCCCTTAACTATAGCAGTGCTTAGAACCTTAACCTTCCCAAAAGAAAGTCTCTGTCCTTTGTTATAGAGGAGAGTGCTTCTCTTCCACTGTAAGCAGACAGCTTGGCAAGATGGGGTTTAGAGTGTGCTTTGAATGTCCTTTATTCTGCACTTTTTGATTCTCTTTGTAATAACATTAGAGTCAAACCACGAGTTAATAAATGTTTATCCCACAAACCTTAATGGAAGATGAAGGTTCAGTGAGTCTATTTTTTCCTGTAAAGCAGCAAAGAGGGTTTAGGTAAGTTCATGTGGTTGCATGTTCCAGTATTTTTTTCAGGTCCCTTCGTGCTTGTGGCTGTGTATTCAGGTTTTTCAGTCCAGAACAGGTAAGTCTTTCAATAATGTTTGTGTTTCCTTCAAAGACTCTTATGCCTTGGAGTATTTATTGCATTTTGTTTCTGTTTTGCCCATTATCTGCTCTATGTGAAACATTTATGCTCTATGAGTGAAACTCATCTTTTGAGAGAGCTGGGGAAGGAAAAACTACAGTTTTCAGGTTTCAGTCCTGGGCTTGCTTCTGCAGTCTGAACTATATACCATCAGACTGGTCTTCCAGAACAGAGCTCTGCTAGTTGACATAGAAATGCTGCAATATGAAGGTGAGTCAAAGTGAGATAGATATGGCAAATTGTGGTTACCCCTTTAAAGCCATTTATTGCCCTAGTTCAGCTGGAAGTATGACATGGGTCCTCAAACTCCATATGCTATTTGCTGTGCAAAGCTATTCAATGCTGAAAGGGTTTGTTGGAAACTTCTTTCCATCAGAAAAATGTGGGGATAAATGTGGCAACGAGCTTCCAAAGTTCCCACAGTCATTTCAGGGTTAATCCTTAAAAAAACCTTCAATTTGTCCCAACTGAAATCAAAGCAGACTCACTCTACTATTTGAATTTTGCTTTAAAAACATAAAGCTCTGCCTCAGCAAAGCAATGCCCTTGAAGCTGACTGGGATGCTGAGCTGTGCCAGAAGCTCTTGTTTTGTTGCTGTCCTTTACTCAGTCTGTACAGACTGCAGCACCGTGGTAGGAGTGCGTCACACTGCAGTGCACGGTCATCAGCTCTCAATGCAGACTTTGGAGGCTGCAGTGTAAGACTGCAAGGCTACACTGCAGAGATGCTGAGCTTTTGAAAAGCTGCAGTTAGATCTGGTTGAACAAGCAAAGTGTTCACTGGCAGGATTACGCCTGTTTCGCTGTTTGTCAGCAGATTGTGTTCTTTGCAAATATTTCTGTAAGAGCCACAGGGCTAGATGAAAAATCAACCCACTGTTTCCCTGTCAGGTGGGAGAAAAAGGAACTGGCTCTGGCAGCCTTCTTATGTACATCAGAGTGCTGCCCAGAGCAGTTTGCATGCTGCATTGCTTGAAAAAACTGCAGAAAGCCCCAAGATTTACCTTTCGTGGTACCTTATTGGTGAAAGGGAGAAGAGACCAGAAACAGCACAAAACAGGCAGCTGACGCAGAGAAAGAAATTCCTGCTCAGTAGGACTGCTGAGGATGTTTTATTTGAACAACCTGGCTTTCATCAGTAAAATCCAGGAGGAATCTAAATTTTTCCTGTATCAGGGATAGGTAGGGCTGGTGCTGTGGGACTGTGCTGATGAATAGCTAGCTTGGCAGGATGGGGAGCATAATGGTGGTTTTTTTGAGGTCAGAAAATTCTCTCATTTTCTTCCAGACAACCTTAACCATAACTGGTGGTCCTGATGGGTGAAAAATGTCGTGTTCAAAATAACATCCTCAAACTAGTTGTTGATCAGAACTACTTGAAGATGATAAGACTCTGTGAGGGTATTTAGACTGGAAGCAGATGAGGAGGGCACTATGGAGCAGACCACTTCGTAGCACATTCTTTGTATACCTGCTAATTGCTTTTGTCAGCATATCAAGGGATATTGGTCTTGTAGCATCTCTGTAGAGTCTATCTCCTTTAAAGCCAGTTGTGTGCCAAGAAGAAATCACTGGAAGGTAGCTTTTTATAAGTTGAGGCAATCTGTTTTAGGATTGGCTTCAGATATTTATAATCTGTCCCTGTGCTCCTAATGAAGACAGCATAAAATATATATTTTATATATTTGAACAGCTATATTTAAAAACAGATGGGTTTCTATCTCTCCAAGAGCTGCAGAGATGGTTCTGGCCTACTCTTCAATGAGAAAATTTACCATTCAACCTCCTATTGCAGTCCCCATGTGGAATGTGGGGTGTCTAGACAAGGACTTCTGTCACAGACATATATAAAGATGCACATAAGTCCAATTATATGCAACTGTGCCCCTTTATACAGGAGTATGAATAATTATGTAAAGCAGAATTCAAATGATCATACAAAGTGTACTGCTATGTGAATAAAAGGAACAAAACCCAGGATGCTGCCTATGTTTCTCACCAGAAATAACTTTCTCCTAAGAAAGAAGTCTGCAGCAGCCCTGAAGCCCACTGCTAAGGAGCAGAGGTTTGGGATTGCTGAAGATAGAAGCCACATATCTGGGAGTGGAGGATGATGTTATACTTGCCTTCGTTTTGTAAACTCTTCAATGTGGCCAGTTCGTAGGGGACATCCCGTGGCAGATGGGTGCTTGGGTAGACAGAAAGGCTATTCTCAAGTTTGGCTGGGTTTTTTGTTTTGTTTTGATTTTTTTTTTTCAAAGTTAGATAGTAGCAAGAAACATTCTTCTAAGACCAGAATCATACAAGAAATAGACAGGCCCCTTTTGCCTGGCACTATAAAAAAGTACCTGCATCTTGGCTGGTTTCACCAGGAATGGAACAAGAAGATCCTTTAAGTACCTTGCTAAAAGGGCAGGAGACAGGATCTGACTGCAGAGTGATGATTTCTCCTGTGAATTCTCCTGAAAGACACATTCTTCAGAAGCCTATTTTTAATACACAGCCTGTTTTTCAGGCTAGTAAGAGCCAGTCTCGCACTTCTAACACAATGGACAGAACAAAATAAGATCTATGCGCAGCTTCAGTCCTGCACATTTTTTGTTCAATTATTGTTTACATAACACGATCAGAAGGCATTGTCTCTCTATTTGGCTGTTAAATCTTAAAAAAATACTGAATCTGTCATCCATCAGTTGCCAAGGACAGGAAATAAATAGACTGTTACCTTGTTAGTGTGCTTGCTTTTGTATTACCTGTGTAAGCTTACCAGTGGTCTTTTAAGAGAGATGTTAAAATAAGAGCAAAGACTGTAAAATATAAACAAAAAATGTAAAAAAAATGTATTTTTTTCCATTAAAAAAAAAAATAGCAGAGAATCAGATAAATAAAAGGAAGCCGAAGATCAGATTATGGTCAAAGTCTGAAATTAATTATGGTTATGAGACATCTCAGTCATTATATCAAATTAGAATCCTATCAAACTGTTTAAACATAACAGATCATTATTTTAGCATGTTTGCAGGTACACAATCAGAATGGCTATTGTGATTCTCTGAGAGCCTGGTTACAAATGCAAGAATGTGAGGACTTTTGTCTCTTCCTGGTGCTGGTTTTCAGTCTCGAAGAATATTCAAAACAGCTGCAAAAACCTTTCCTTTGAGGGTGCTGGTTTAGGGTGAAATTGTAATTGGAGGGCTCTGATGCAAGTTTCAGTGCTGGCTCTTTTGATATCTTAAAGCAATAGGACATGAATAATTCACATAAAGCTAAATGTCCTAAACAAGAAAAGTGGCTGCCATTGGTAGCAAGTATATTTGGATGTCTGTTTATTTTTTTTATGTTGCCAGAAAAATCATGAAGTCCTTTTAGTACATTCAGGAGAACCAGTCTGTTCTCTGCTAGAAAGGTCGATTTTATGCTCTGGTGAAAGGAAAGGTAGAGCAAAGTAAATTAAATATGTGATTGAAAGTACATTAGTTTAATGGTCAATTAATAAAAGGGAAATATTTTAATTGAAATAGCTTTTATGAGGTATTCTTTACACTATCCACTTTTAAGGAGTTAGTTATTGTACCTTTTGCTTGATAGAACTTTCTTCTGTTTATTTCTATCTGTTTTCATTTATTTAATTCCTTTCTACCACATTAAAAAAACCCACCCTTGCTAGTAGTAAGTTTTATTTCTGGTAAAAAGTCACTTGGAAATATACCTTCTGATCATGATGAAATTTTAATGGTAACAAACATTAAAGTTGTGTTTGCATAGAATATTCTAATCATAAAATCAGTTGCAAGGGGCTTTTAAAGTTCATCTAGTGCAACTCCTCTGCAGTGAACAAACATTTTCAATTAAATCAGGTTGCTCACAGCCCCATCTAACTTGACCTTGAATATTTCCAGGGGTGGGGTATCCAGCACCACTCTGCTCCCATGCCTCACCACCCTCACAGTAAAATACTTCTTCCTTGTATTTAGTTGGAATCTATCCTCCTTTAATTTAAAACCATTGTCTCTTGTCCTACTGCTACACACTTCGTTAAGGAGTCTGCTTCCATCTTTCATATAAGATCCCTCTAAATATTTTCTCATTATTCTTCTGATAATTTTTTAGCCCTCCTCTGAATCCACTCCAACATTTACATTCTTTCAACCTGTGTATGGTTGCTTTCTCATTACACCAAAATTTTTACAAAGCAAAAAAAAAAAAAGCAAATGCTTTGAGGAAAGTATCGCTTGTTGTACATGTGAGGTAGATCTGTTTGTGCACCATGTAAGAAAAGTGTGTTCCAGCTTGTGTCTGAGTGAGTTTTTCCTTTGAGAAAAAAGAGACAGGTGCTGCCTGCCAAAGGATGCATGCAGCTCCCCTCATTGTGGCTCCCTATTATATCCAAACTTGTGTGTCTAATTTCCTACATCTGTACCTGAGCAGTGATAAAATTTTTTAAAAAAAGGCATTGACTGGGATACTTTTACCAGTTTAATTCCTTCAAACCTCTGATATACTCATTAAATTAAAATATTTTTTCTATTTCTCTCTGTTGCAGAGATTAGATAAAACTTCATCTTCTTTCTTAGTGCTGCCTGGCATGAACTTAAAAGGAGAGGGAAATCAAAGGAACCTTGTGCTGGTTTTTTTTTGACATGCAGACAATTTTTTGGAAGCCACCTTTTTGGAACAGGAAGCCTGATACTGGATTGTAAGACACTCAGTGGAAATAAGGGTGTGTTTAGTCACAAAACCCTTCAGGTCTGGGAGCTTTAGAAGACAAGGCCACTCATGAAAACGTATAAACAAGGGCATCAAAAACCTGGCTATCACTAAACACCACTTTTGCCTTTGCCTCAGAAGAGATCATAGTTAAAAAGGCTTCTGGAATGACCTCTGAATACAGAGGTGGATTTTGGCTATGCAGGGCACAGCTTTCACATCTGTGCACTTTTGTGAGAGTGTAACCCTTCCTCACATGCTGCATCCCCTCCATCACCTGCCTTCTGTCTGTTTCAAAGCTCCTCTATCAGCAAGGAACAGTGACATCTGACTGGAACCTATGGGGAAGGAACAAAACTAGGGCCAGTTGCAAGTGTCAGTTTGTGTTATGAAAAGAACAAGCTAGGTACAGGGCATCCCCCTGGTCTTTCTAAATGTTTCTGTTAGGAATCATTCCATTATTTTAAAACAAAAATGTTTCTATATTTCAGGAGAAGAGTGCCTGGTTGAAAATCATTTTTTCTTGCACTTTCCCTCCCCAGTCACTGTAAGAACAAATACATAAAGTTCTGATAATTGAAAGCCTTTTCCCACAACTGTAGCTTTGAACAAAATACTGTATGAAATGGGGGTCAAAAGGCTATATTTTAAAAATGCCTAACTCAGTGGGAGATATTCCTGCATACTGTGAAAGAGAAATCACTTTAGATTCCAGTAGAGAGTGGACTCACTTTCTCCATTCCCTCCACAGTAAAAATTAGTCAGGGAAAATCAAATACATAAAAAAAATTCAGTGAATTAATAATTCACCCTCTGCAGGAGCACAATAGGAAATAAAGAGGTAGACTAGGACTAGTAGACTAACATAGGACATGGGTTCTGTTGAATCTCAGCTTCTATTGTCTACCTCAGAGAAATTAAGAGTATATTGCTAGCCAAATTACTATAAGTCTCCATGGATAATTTAGTTCATTTAATAGTTTTATTTTTCACTGCTGATAGAAATGAAGACTCCAATGACATTTTGTTTTAATCAGTTCTTAGGAAATTATGGAAGCCAGATAAGTCTTGTTGTGACCTGAAGGAAAAAAATCCCCCAAAAAAATCCCAAACTTCTCTTTATTAACCTTCAGAGATTATGCTCAGAATGGTACATCTCATAGTGTCCTACTGCACAGAGTGTGGCTTTGCTTACTCAGAGTAAAGTAGAGCCTGTGGGCTTAAAAGAGCCGTGCTTTTCACCCATCTCCCAGATGAACCTGTGAAAGGGATGTGTAATGGTACAGTTCAGATGTAATGCAGGTAAATCTGGAGACAGGCTTCTCATCATGTTTGTTTACACAAATTTTTGACAATGTGATGGTGAACTTCCCTAATGAAGCCCCGGTCTTTTGTCTAGTTTGATTCTATCTGTTTCCCATCTGTAGTCTTACTTTTTTTGCTTTAATTTCATTAGAACATAGAGTGGTTTTATAGCTCCTTAAGAAACATAGATATACTTGGTTTTTCATTTCCCCTGAAAAATGAGTTCCCATTTTGAGTTGTACACAACTTATCACAGTATCATTAACAGATTTAACATAAATAATAGAGGCAACTGAGGATTAAGTATAGCCATAAATATAAGTGGCTGACTTAAGGAAAAAATGTGAGTCTGATATGTTTCCTGGTTTTATGAGTTCTTTCAGTTCTAAGATAAAAAATTCATTGTCTCAGATAGGGATGAGTTTGACTTTCACTGATCATGTCAAGGCCTTTTTATTCACGGCACAATATAAACACCTAACTGCATGTGTTTACAGAAGTTGTAGCCATTCTCTCTGTCACTGAATTTTCAATTGTCAATAGTTGCACATAACTATGTGCAATATGATAGCAAAGCTCTGTTCTTAATTTCTCATGCTGCTCCCTGCCTTCTACCCCATCAACCCTAAATCTTTTGTATGCTTGACATGTTTCTGGCTTCAGTTTCTTCACAGCAAACTTCAGAATGACTGCAGCACAGTGTCTATGACTAAAGAGAGCAAATATAATCACTTGCTGCCTCCTTCACAAAACCTTACAATCCTACTGCAGCAATAAACTTTCTCAGCCTGTATAAAGTCTGATTGTTGCTAACTTTTTGCTTTGTGGTGAAACACAAGTATTCACTCTGATATATAAGACCTTCTTTGAATTAAATCCAAGGTGTTTAATTCCAGTTCCTGGTGTTTTGATTAACTGTTAAACTTTTCTTGCCTCCTTCAGTTTGTGTTGTCATACACATTCCATTACAGAAGGGCAGTTGGAACTCAGCCCTAAATGAAAATTAGTTTTTCAGCTTTAGTGTTTCAGAACTGTTTCCTTACAAAACCCTTCTTGAGAAAGATACATACAAATGCCTTTTGTTGATGGAAAGAGGAGAGAACCTTTGCTTTTCTGCATGTAAAGGATGAGGCATGTGGCTTACAAATGAGTCAGATAACCTGTGAAATCTGCAGCCATCATTTGCCACAGCATGTGGACAGTAAATTTTGGTAGGCTTGGCAGCCTGGATCTGCTGTGGGTGGGTATGGCAGGTCCCATTAGAGAACATTCTTTGCAAGTGGCCTGTGAGTGTGTTACTTCGTTATCCTAAACTGTGCTATGACTTTTCACTGCACAGCTTCCACTCTGGTGGTTTCTCAGGAGAGGGAGGATAAGCCCTGATCCCTGTCAGAATGACAAAGCTTGTGTAAGGCTGGACAGGCTGGTGAGGCTCCTCAGAGTCTGGGAAATCAGGAAGCCAGATAATAGATATTGTTTATTTCTCATTCCTTGCTAGATTCATAGAATCCTACATTTGATTCATAGGTTTATAATCCAATTTCATCTCTAAAGCAGTACTAATACTGAATTCAAGCCAGGTTGCTTTATCCAAAACATCATGTAAACCTTCAAAAATGAAGACTGGACATTTTCTCGAGGAAAACTCTTCCATTTCTTTTCCTTATATCCATCTGAACCTCCACTGACTTAATTTTTAACAACTGTCTCTGATTCTTCTTCCATACAGTACTATGAAGAGTCTTGCTGTGTCCTCTTTATGGTCTTGTAGATACTGTAAGGCAATTATGAGGTACCACCAGAGCTGTCTTTTCCTCCAGGCTGAACAAGCTCTTTTCACAGGTGCAGGACTCCTCATTTCTCTTCACTGAATTTCATGATGTTTCTGCAAGTCCATTTCTCTGGCTTATTTATGTCTCTATGAATGAAAAGTCTGCCCTCAAATATATCAGCTACAACTCCAATTTGGAGTCATCCTCAGATGTGATGAGATGCATTGTCTACTCATGTAGGTCATAGATATCAATACTAAATATCAGACAGGGCCTAGGGAAACCCCCTGAGAAAAGCCACCTGTCATTCCTCCCAAGTGGAGTATACATCAGCCATTTTGTTTTGAACCCAGTGATCCTCTCAATATTTCATCCAGGTAATTATCTGCCTCACTAAACCGTTAAGTTCCTTCTTGGATAAAAGGATATTGTAAGAAACTGTGTTGAAAATCTTGCCAAGTTCAAGGTCAGTGACATTTTCTTGCATCTGTACCCTTAGCCCAGTTATCTTTTTTTTAATCATAATCCCAAATACCATGATGTTTTCATCAATGTACCTGTAAAATATCTAGTTTTCCAAAGAAGTTCTTCTTCTTTGTCTGGACCATTATGTCACCAGTGCAAACGTTAATATCCCCAGTAAATCTCACACATAGATATAACCATCTTTTACTCCCCCATTTTGCACGCTGCTTCCTTTTGTTCATTCTCTTCGCTACACTTGCCTCTGAAATATTTCTAATTTGTGACAACAAAGTCTTTTGCTCAAATGGGAGCAACAGAGATAGAGAAACAGAGGAATGGGAAACAGATTAGTTCCCAGCAAGTTGGACATTCATCAGGCTTACAAGACACTGAGCCCATTCTGAAGTGAGTGAAGGCCCAGGGGTGGGACTTCTTGTCTTATGAAAATGGTACTTTATTTTTACCTTAGAGTAACTACTCTGTGCATGAGTTTTCTTAGAAAGAGGTAAGACACTAAATGGTTTTGTTTTGCCGCAATGCTAACTGAGGATCATGGAAGAACTGATGTGAGTTGATTCATCTTGTAACAGAGCTGTCACTCCTTGTGTTAATTTCTCTTTGTGCACCAGGACAGCTGTGAGTTTCTGGTTATGCTGTGACAACAAGCACTGTTTTCTGTTTTCTGCTTAACCAGAAAAAAACCAAGGAACTGAATTACTTTATGACAGTTGGATAGACAGCTTATACTTTCACTATTTTCCTGGAGTATAATGTCACTCTCTTTCAAATATGTGCTAATCCCTTAATTAACTTTTCTTTGCATAAAACCCACTTCTGCTGCTTCTGACCTCAGCTACGTTACTGCATGTTGCTAACCTTGCATTACTGACAGAAGCAAGCCATAGTGCACCAATAGGTGCTGGATCTTTCCTGCTCTGCTTCATATTTCCATGAAAAGATGACAGTTGGCAGAAGATGCCAGTTGTCACATTATACGTGAAAATACTACAAACTGCTTTCATAGCAAAATGTCACGAAGCACATGTTGTTTGGGGAAAGAGAAAAGGGAAAGCAAATACTGGAAAGGTACTGAGTAATCAAACTTCATTTGCTTTACACTAGATGCTGAGTGGTGCAAAGAAGAGGTGCCAAGAGTGGCTTTTAACAGTGTTTTAGCCCTTTCCTGAGACTCACAATGGGGTAGTTCCTATTTTTTATTTCTTAACTGTAGTCTCAATGTCTTTATAACGTTTATGCATTCTTGTTATACCTGGTCTGTAAAGCAACGTTTCCACTAGAAAGAAATTACAGAAAATTAAGGCTGGAGTTCCAGAGTTTGCTGTAATTTTTATTTTTCTGTTCTCCCTTAGAAAGGTTTTAAAAATACATTAATACTAATATTTAGAGTTCTGGGATTTTGCCACTGTTTTCTATCTGCTGAGGTTTATTTGCCTCATGACTTCTTATTTCCCTATAAAACAGAGCAATATTTATGAAATTAAATACTTGCATAAAAAATAGGGAGCAGACGCTTCTGGAACAAAACACAGTCCATAATTCTACTAGAAGAAATATGAAAATGCAAAAAAGAAATTGAATTTTTAACATGCAGCTTTTCCTCAGTGTGGAAATGCTGTCCTGTCCATGTGATAAAGGGGCATTAACAGGAGAAATGGTGCAAGAAGGGCAGTGCACTGGCAGCTGTTGGGTTGCTGCCCACTCTGCTCAGCAGCAGGCTTATGCTGCAACCCTGACAGCCACCCCAGCTAGCTGGTGGCTGTTCAAGCCTACTCAGAAACTTGAGGTCTATGGTAAATTTTAATTTGAAGGAGAGAGTCTTTCAAAGAACTGTCAAAAAGATTGCCTTTTCAAAGTGTGTGTCATTTGCTTTTCTTTGTTTTTTTTTTCCTCCTGTAATCTGTAACAAGACTGCCCATGGAAAGAAAATGGTGCCCATTTTCTGCAACTGCAAGGCTGAGGCTGAAACTGAAGCAGAAACATTACACCTGTGTTGATATCTCCACTCAAAGAGATCTGCCAAAAACTGAAGTACCTGTCCAGAATAGCTGTTGTTACTCCAGTACCTGAAAATCACTCTGGCATTCATCCTTACCAGTGGATGTCACAGCTGAAAGTGGATCCAGCTGGAAGAAATCTTCAGACGATTTTCGGTGTTACAGGCAGAGTTCAGCAGGCAGTGGAGGACCTGGGAATGTGAGGGGGAGGTCAATAAGTGGTATTGTGTCCTGTCCCAGACTGACCAACAGCCCTGCCTGGAGGCTGTACGAGGGAATCTAACCTCAAACTTTCTGACACTAGTAACTCGTGAGATAAGTGAGACTGCACAGTTTTGTCTGCATGGAGAGCCTTCCCCTGAAGAGTCTCTACACAACAGATACTGTGATCTGGGCATGCAGAATGAAGGTAACAGTAATAATGGACAGGATCCAGGACATGCCAAGCATTCAATTCCATCCCTTGTAGCTTCAGAAAAAGACTTAATTGGAGATTCCTTGCTGTGAGGCACCAAAGCACCTATTTCCCATCCAGATTTTTCCCGAGAGAAGTTCACTGTCTATCAACAGATTGCATTCACAAGGTCACTGAGAGGCTGCTGAGCCTACTGAATCCTACAAATTACCATCTGCTCCAATATCATTTTATGTAGGGTCTGTGGCAAGGCAAATTTGAACACTCAGAAAAGACTGTATATAACTCATAGCAGTACCAAATCCCATGGAGCACAGGTCATGTTCTCCTCTGTCCTCCCAGGGACATGTAGGAGTTCAGGAAAGAGGATTCAAATTGAAAGGTGGGTGCTTGGCTGTGTGGCTGATGCCATACTCAAGGTTTTGGCTTCCACTGTTATGGACCTGCCTTTGGAAGCTGGATCTGTTGTGTGCTTGTGAGATACACCTGACAAAGCGGGGCAGAAGGTTGCTCACCAACAAGCTGTCCAGAATTATAAGGAGACCATTAAATTAGATTTAGTGGGGAAGGGGATTTTGAGCAATAGGAAAAAACTAGGGGCTGTTAATGTATTAGAAATACCTAAACACCTGTGGAATGCCTCAAAGGCAGTGGGAGTATTCATCCTAAGAGGTGAGGCAATCTGTAACCCAGGCAAGGTGCCCATGCAGCAGTGCCCACAGCATGGGTAACAGCAGCAGCTGGAAACCACTGTGCAGCTGGAACCCATGGTCTAATCACTGTCACTGAGATGTGGAGGGACAAATTGCATGGCTGGAGCACAGCATCAGTGGCTAAAACTGCTCAGAAGGGATAGGCAAGGAAGGAGGAGCAGGCAGCAGTGGGGGTGGTGTTACCCTCTGTGTGAATACAGAGAGCTGCCATGGAAAACCAGCAATGAACAGGTAAAATGAGTAAAAAAATACGGGTAAAAATTGGGGTAAAGCCAACAAGGGAAACCTCGAGGTTCATGTTCACTACAGGCCACCAGATCTAGGGGAGGATGTTAATGAAATGTTTTTACTTCAGCTACAGGAAGATTCACACTCCAGGCTCTGATCTGGATGGGGAGCTTCAACCACTCTGGCATCTGCTGGGAAAGTAGCACAGCGAGCTGTAAGCAGGCTCCTGGAATGTGTTGAGGATAGTTTATTAATCCAGGTGATAGACAGCCCAACCAGAGGAGGTGCATTACCAGACCTGTTATTTACTAATATAGATTAAGTAATTAGAGATGCCAAAATTGGTGTCAGCCTGGCCTGAAGTGATCATTCTTTGATTGAATTTACAGCCTTGAGGGATATGGGCCAGATGAAGAATCCTCATGTTTAGGAAAGCAAAAATTGTTTGAGGAACTAGTACACTGAGAACCTGGGAAATTGCCCTCAGGGAAAAAAGGAGGTAAAAATTGCTGTCAGCTCCTTAAGGACGCTCTTCTCAGAATGCAAAAGGTCTTGTTTCCTTGTAGGCAACCAGGAAAGGAAGGCAGGAGACCTGCATGGCTCAGTTTTGCCTCCCAGCTAAAGACAGAAATGGAAAGGACAGATATCCATGCTGGGAAGAATATAGATACTGTCTAGATGTATGGAGAGGGGAACAGGAAGGCTGATGCACAGTTGGAGCTGCAGCTGTCAAGGGATTCAATACTAAAGGCTTCTACAGATCTGTTGGATAGGAAAGGAAGATTAAGGAAAATGTGCCCCCTCAATAAATAACACAGGAGAACTAGTGGCAATCAATGTGAAGAAGCTGAGTTACTCAGCAATTATTTTAGCTTCAGTTTTAAATGTTAAACTGTCTTCCAACATTTCTAAAGCCCCTGAACCTCAAGTCAGAAACTGGGTGAATGAAATTCAGCTTTGGGACCAGCTGAGGAACCTAAACATAAATAAGTCCATGGCATTCAGTGAGAAGTAACCCTCCAGGACATAAAACCTACTTTGCTCCAGCTTCCAATGCTGTAATATTTCCAGTCTCAAGAGAGACTCAAGATTAATTTTCTTGAGAATGTGGAAGCAGATTTTTTGTCGACTATTTTGTACAGAGGAATGGCAATATTCACCAATAATCCTCTTGGGAAATACTAACAATAAAGATTGTTTTAGTTTCATTAGGTTTCCTTTAGGTCCTACAGCAGAGTTCTATCAGTATATTGTTGTATTACTCAATCAACCTCATTTCCATTTGCCTTCAATTAGTTTTGCATTTAATATTCATACATTTCTGGAGTTGGCTGAAAGAGAATGAAGATGGGAGCTGGGATTGGGAATTGATAATGGTCCTCGAGGAGGATTTAACAGTGAAGCAGAAAAATCATTTCATCATTACCTTTGTGAGGAGTGAAAGAACATTAAAGGACTGGAAACTAGTTTCATTTTTTCTCTTTTGGCACAGACATTGCCACTGTCTTAATAGTCACTTAAATAGAAACCAAAGAAACATCCTGAAGGTACTACCTATGCTGTAGGTTCATGCTGAATGAGTCTTGAAACATGCAAAGGTGGTGTCACCTCTCTACTGCTCACTATTCAGGGCCCAGCAGCTTTGCAGAGAAAGAGGGAAACATTTTACCTAGGTATGGCCAGGACCCTGTGTTAGGGTGATGCCAAAATCCAGGGCACATATTGCTTCCAAAATTACTTATACCCAAGTTAACATCCATCTAGGAAACCTGTGCCACAGCAGGGAAATTGAGGCAGCAGAAACTGTACCATCAGCAGGCCTTTAGGAGGGTATCAGATGGATTTGCTGTGTGAAATTCAGGCTGCTTTTCTGCCTACCACACACATTATGCAGTTACCTCTCTGACTTTGAAATAAACACGGTGTGGAGCTGATTACCTCTCTGCTTGATCGACTTAATGAAGATTTTTGTGCCCATGGAAGAACTCCCTCTTTATCTTGGAGTCTAGTGGTTTTTTGAACAACATTGTAAAAATTTAGCACATTTTCAATATGATCCATCTGTACTGCTGAAAAGCAATAGCTTTTCAGGTATTGTTCAGGGAGCCAGTTTTTTCCTGTTTGTGTATAGCACCAGGGATAATTAGAACATATGACAAAAGAAGAAATTCCACAGGCCCATGCACTGTTACTTTCCTTCCCATCTGCTTCAGGAGCTGGATATCCTGCAGGATATTTGTTTGCTGCTTATAAACTGTTAAGTCCATGGGCACTATTTACAAGTGAGGTGGAAGGGAAAGGCAGGATTTTAAAGGGCACAGCCAACAGCTGACCTAGGAACAGGGAGAGTGGGACACTGGGATTTTCTTTACTTTTGAAGAAACCTTTAATGTAGCTTCCATGCCTGATGAGAATATTTGAAGCAAATCTTTAGGTGCACCTTAGTATACCATATAAAGCAGGAAGCATGAACTGCATGGCAAAGGGAAAGACCACCCAAATTCCACATTTTAAAGGCACTTGATGAATTTGCAGATTTGAATTTTAAGGACAATTCTGCTTTTACCTGAAAATCCTGAGAAGTGTTTCCATTCTCATGGCCCAAATCCAAGATGTCTCCTCCCTCCATAGGTGTTTGGGACTCACCTTTCTGTCACTTTTGGGACTCACCTTTCTGTCACTTTTCCTTATCTCGATCTACAATGACATCCTGTAGGGACATGGTCTCTAAAGTAAAGAAACACTGGGTGTGGGACACTCTGCAAGAGTTGCACAAAGCAACCCATTGGTTTGCATGAAGCAAATATCCTCTGTGTCATTTATAAATAAATTAAAATCAAATAAAAATCAAAATACTCTGATTTTTTCAGTACCTATTTTGGTCCATGTTTTATCATGTACTTAGCATTTTATTACAGTAATACATTTATATAACTACTAAATAAACAAACATATACTTCAATATTGAGATTGTGTGTTTAAAAACTAGTTTTTAATAGGGCTGTGCAATCAAAAAATTGAAAAAAATTTGCCTATGTTTTCTTTATATGAGGGGCTAAGAGAGGAAAATAAAAATCCATATAGACTTTATTTATTCCAGGAAGAATGGTTTCCTAGCACAAGGTATTGAGTACTCTTGAGTCTTTGTATTTGATTAAATAATGAAAAGTATGAGTAGCATTATTTCCCCAATGATGCTTGAGACAGGATTATCTCCTGTTTGTACTTGTTGTTACACCCAAAATTAATCTCTTTGCAAATGTCAGTTTAGGGTCATACTTTGTGCTTTATTGTCTTAGTGCCCTTAGATCAGACTCCTCTGTCCTATATTTTTCTAGAGAATCTGGATTTTGCAGAATGCCCTTTGACCCATGTTTCAAAACTGTAGTGGTCATATTTCCATGACAACCCCAAGTGTTTTATGAATGACAGTTTTAAAGTTTACACATTTTATTTGTGAGATTGTATGGAGCACAGAGAAAACACAATTCTTAATATTCAGTGACACAAGTTTTTGTTTTCAATGTATGTCTAGTAATGTCCTAATACCAGCCTTGTTGTAATGTGAATAAAACACTTCATCCAGTTTTAGATGCATAGGTTAAGAAGAAAATTTAATTTCTTACTGTGCCTCTTTCTGAAATTTTGCAGGCATTTCTCAGGGTCTCACCTCCACCTTCCCATTCTATTAGTCAGTAGTTCCCAAAATAATTCCTTCATCCATCCATCCATCCATCCATCCATCCATCCATCCATCCATCCATCCATCCATCCATCCATCTTCTTCTTCTTGGAGCTGGACCTGTATGTAAGTGAGTATCTCTACTAGTCTTGGTATATTATCAAAAAGCACAATTAAGCATTTCTTATGTACTATGATGAGAATTCCAGATTACATTTTGTCATTTGTGTATATTCTGAGATTATTTTTAGATTTCAAAGTTTTGGCAATGAACTTTTGGTTCCTGGTTTACAAGAGAGAATGTTGTTGTGTAGTGATGAAGTTTGAGATAATATTGAGACCACTGAATATCATGTCACACCATTGAGACATGACACAGACATCAAATCAACATTTTACCTTTTTTTTTTTTTTGAGTGGGAGTACTCAAACTTTTAAAATATTCTTCATGTAGAAACTTCAATGGAAATTTGATATAATTAAAGGAAAACAAACACATTTTTCTTGTGAATGTGAAAAAAAAACCCCAAAACCAAAAGAATGAGGTGGAGGTTATAATTCCAAATTCATCTTCTCCTCAGTCATAGGGGACATGAATATTCTTTGGAGGGAGACTATATTTCTGCCAGGAGCAGTATCCAGCACTGTCTTTCAGGCCGTGGTTTCCAACTACTCATACCAGTTGCTGGAAATGGGAAAACCTGGGAGAAAAAGGGAGAATAAAAAAGTTCAATTTAGTGTGAAGAAACCTATTTCTTCCTCCCAGTTAAATTAGTGAAAAGGTCCGGAACCAGGAACTTCAGCTCATGGTACCCACAGGTTTGCATGACTAAGGCTTCTGACAGAAGAAACCTGGAAAATACAGCTAGACTGTTTTCAGATTAGAAATGAGGTTCCTGTTTTCAAGGCACAGGGTGCTTGAAACTTGAAATTTCAGCAACTTGTTAAAAGATGTGGCAGCATCTATATGTCATGTATATAATTTAGTGCCTTAAAAGAAGTCTTGTTATCCAGCCACAGGAGAATAGTCCAAAATACTGTGAACTTTATCTGTGTTGAGGGCACGGCAGCTCGTTAGATCCCCTGTGCAGATACACATTGAAGAGGAAGGCTATCTGACACTTTGTGCAGAGTAATGAAGTTAGGTACAAGTTTTAACAGACAATAAAACACACATAGATATAGCTATAGATATATTATCCATTTATTTGGTATCTTGCATATATTATGTAACTACAATTAAAATGCATATAACTTTTTTTTTTTGTGGCTTGTCCTATTGCACTGATTTAGACCTGACTTTAAACATCCTGCTTGTATAATGAATAAATCATGATGTGTTGCAGTGCTCACTGTCCTGACATACAGGTCTTTCAGTCCTAGTAATCTATAGGAGAGGAATCAAAGGCTGAAGACAAAAACAGACTCTCTGAGAGGCTTAGGGTTCTTTGAAGTCTGTTGCATTAACAGAACCGAGAAGGAAATTCTGTCACAGCTTGAAAAGGAAAAGAAATCACAGAGATACTTATTAAACATATGCTTCAGTGTTTTAAGTCACAGGTGTTCCTTCTTTAGTTTATCCCAGGGCTTGGAATCAATCTGCACATTCAATTATGCAGTGAATCTTGAGGAACTGAGAGCACAAGCTGTTGAGTGATAGGTCCCTACTAACTGAGCTGCATCAGAAAGAGCTGCCTGCAAGAAAGTTGGGGACAGAGTCCCTGGCTGCCTGAATAACCTCAAAGGGATTCATTCACATCACTACTGCTAGTGCTGCCCTATCTGATGGCTCTGCAATTATTTTTTTAAGTCACAGAGAACTAAAAATTACCTGGGATACAAGACAGCCAGTTACCACTAATTGAACTGGGGGAGAGGCCACTCAGAGGAGCAAGATCCCTTAAGCAGCTCTTGAGATCCAATTCTTCACTACCAGATTTTATTACTAGGGACACATGAGGCCAAAATACAATATTTAATGAGCCACAAAGACTGAAGGAATTCCCAGGAGCCCAGGAAGTTCAGGCATCTTACTTCTTTCTAAAAAGAGAAAATGGGACCATAGGGACAACTTGAACCTGGGGAGAGATTCTTAGACACGTTATTAATAATTACATCTAGAAGCACTCAAAAGCATGTTACAAGGATAGAAAGCAACTGGTATGGATTAGTCAAGAATAGATCATATCAAAGCAATACAATTTTTTCCTTTGACAGCACATTTGGCTTTATAGGTAAGAGGGAAGTTGCCAGTGTGACAGTTCCTGATATCCAACAAAGCCTCTGAAACTGGCTTCCCTGGACTTCTTTGACAGGATATGGAAAACAAAAAGTCCTCCAGGCAGTGAGAGGAATCACTGTGATTCATCCCATGGAACAATTTGAATTCCCTTCTGGAACAGGAATGTCTGTTTCTGCTGACTGGCAACTTCTTTGTTTGAAAGTCTCTCAGGCTACTGTTCTTCTAAGCTGTTTCTAACCAGCTACACTCCCTGAGTCAGGCAGAGAAGCCTGTGCCACTGCAAGAGGTCTTTCTTATACTTGATAACTATCCACAGCAGGCTGAGGTATCAGGCCTGGATGATCCATGCACAGTCAAAGAACAATTCTACATCAGCAATGGAGACAAAGCTGACTTCTCTGTCACTGGCCACTGAATCAGAACACAGTTTTCAACAGAGGGAGGAAGACATTGTGAGAGAGTACAGGATTAGGAGAGCTTTCATGTGACTGTGGCTGAGCTAAGGAATAACTGTGCTTCCCTATTAAACTCAGCTCTGCATTCTTAGCACCATTTCTTACTGCTGTCAGGCAGGAAAGCGTTATGTGACTCACTTTACAGCTGCTATCTGAAAATTGACTGGCAGCCTAAGTGAAGCTAACTGGTCATTGTCGTATGATGTGCATGTTAAGATGACAGTAGCAGCAAGCTGGAGTGTGCCCAGAAATAGGCTTAGCAACATAAGTCTGTATTCTCTCAAAATCCTTCTCTTGTGTGTTCCTGCATATCTAGCCCTTATCCAGGCTGTGCTCAGCCTTTTCTGACCTTTGCAGGTCAGGAGCTGCAAAAGAGCTATTTATTAGGATGAACTCTTCATGCTCTGAAGAGGTTTCAAAACAAGTCCATAGGCAGCATAGCTACTCCAAGCACCAAAGATCAAATTGTGCTGCAGGCTCCACTGGAAAAGATATTGCCATAAAAGGGCATATTAAATCCCAATGAAGATAATATTCTTCAGTGTCCACCAGGATATGAAATTAATTACATATAACTTTAACCCTCTCTGTGGCTTAGATTGCATTTATAATGAAATTATTTCTTCTCACTTTTATGTATTTCATGTATTAGTGAAGCTGTGCCCCAATTGCTGCAGTCAATTCAGTAGTTTAGAGATGTCCTGATGCTGGGTTTTAATTTACTGGTCTTTCATCTATTGCTAGTAGCATAGGAAAGTTTAGTAGGCTGCAAGCACTAAACTCTCCAGGTTTTGCCTCCTTTTCCAGGACTTATTGGCATCTACTATTTGTCCCACTGGCAGTGGGTGAAGGCTAAGATGTCAAGTAAGCTTTTCTTTTTGCTCTATCAAACTTGAGGTGTCTTTGAGTCTTCTGTGCTACAAAGCTCAGGAGACAGAGATGATAGTTCTTGGCTTTGTGGTTTGAAATGTTACCTTGTTATCTTGTGGGAGATTTTTCTGATTCAGTCCAATCATGAAATAGGAACAAATCATTTAAGCTACAGCATATCATAATACATCAGACACTGTTATATCATTAAAGCAACATAGATTCTGAAGTCTCCTCTTCTGCTAAATTCATACCTGGTATCAGTAAAACCTATCCTGTGTCACCTGCTTGAGGTGCAGATACTTCAGGGAAGGGGTTCTTTCTGGCTGGGTATCTCCTTGGAGTCTTACCAGAGACACTTCCCCTCTTCATGCTGTTATAATATCAACAGGATAATAGACTCAGTTTAATAGTTATTCATATGGCAATTCAGACTTTATGGCTTACTTCTGTTGGCAGGTGGTATCTCATACACACCATAAAGGCTTAGAAAGAATCCTAAATTTCTTGTAGGCTACATATTATTACAGATTATTTTTCACTATATATTTTTTTGTGGTGGAGATGCTGATGCTTGCTTTTATTTGGTGGCTGGGGAGGAGGGCACTGTACCTTGCTGAGGAAACTGGAGATGTTGTCTTGTCTTTTGACAGTGAAATGGGACATGCTTAGACACGATGGCTAAAACTGTAAAGCATACACCATCATTGTTTCAAACCTTTTCTTAGTTTCCAGCCACTGAGATGTGGTCATCCACTGACATTAAGCTGTATGCCAGAAACCAGAAAACCCTAGAAATACACTTGGAAAATCAATTTGCACGAGCGAGTAGGGCCTTTACAGTAAGCACAAAACTCTTTATTATACTTGATGTTTTTGGTAGAAAATGAAGGAAATTGGATGATGTAGCACTAGATTATAGTAATGCCTTTCATCACCTAGGTGGAGTTGATCACTGGGAAGAAAGAAACAACTATTAGCTTACCCCCTCATATTAATTCAATCATGCCTGAAGGTGTGGAATTGTCAAACAAACCTGATCTTCTGCATAAAGCGTGAGTTGAGTCTTAAACATGATTACTCAGATATAGAGGTAGTTGCAATCTCCTTAGCATTGTCTCTTCAGGAATGAGACAGATTCTGTACAGTGAATTGTCAAGTGCATCTTCTGAGCTATGTTGGTTATACATTATGCAAATTCTATATAACCTGCTTCCCATGATTCTCCCAAAGATTATTAACTCTCCAATACAGGTGGGTGAGTCTTGCAGTAATGCTGTTAGGGGTAGAGATCTGCTCCAGAAGAGATGTAAAACAATACAGAATCATTGGCACTACCCATTCCACCAGATTTCCTGTCATAAAACAGCAGTTTCTGAAGTTATGAAATTATTTCCTTTTTTCATTTAAATAATAGGCTTTTAGAGGTCTCCAGCATGCAGAAAGCTTGAGAAGCTAAAATTTTCAACTTTTCATCTCCAACCAGAAAAAAAAATCACAGAGTCAAAAATGGAAATGATAATTTCAAAATGCTTCTTTTAAAGTTGTTTTTCATGTTTCTTATGCATCCAAATTATTTGAGATGCCAAAATTAAGCAACTATAAATGTCAGAACACAGAGCTTTAGGTCTTTATTTCTGTAACTGTAGGAATACAGTTAGTTAGCTCTTTGTTGGTGGAAGATGATTTTTTATCTCATGATGCTACTTCAGGGACTAGAGCCTAAATACAAACTCAAACCTTGTGATCAAAGCATGAAAACTGAATGGTTTGTACTGACAAAGCTTTTGTAAAACTTTGAAATCAGAGAAACAACTACTTGTGTTTTAACAAATTAAATAATTTTCCATACCAAAGAAACATGATAGGAAAAGCTGCCTAGACAATACCCAGCAGTAATTCACATTGAAGATGAGAAAATCTAAAACAGTAGGCTGAAATGAAGTGCTGTCTTGATCACCTCCTCCTAACATAAGCAGCTCTTACACCTGTTTCCAGGATCCTCCCATGCTTTGTGGTCCATTTCAGCTGCTTTTCTATTCTCTCTTCAGCCCTCAAGGAGAACGTTTTCTCCACCAATAACTCATTCTTTATTCTATCTTTCTAGGCTTTCTCTAGTCACCTCTATTGTTCTGGCCTAATTTTGGATTTCCATGAAATGTTCTATACAGGACTTTGAAATCACTTAGAAGGTTTCAATTTGTGAAAAAAAAAAAAAAAAACCAAAAACAAAAAAAAAAAAAAAAAAAAACCAAAAAAAAACCAACCCTTCAGCTCAGTCTTGCAGATGTGTTTCTGGGAAACAAAATATAAGATGTTTGTTCTTGCTCCTTCGATGTGGTTCTGATGCTAAAATCCAAGACACCAGTTCTGTGAGAATTTCTTTTGCCAAATATGTAAGGAAGTTATTATTCAAGCACTTGCAATTCCTTTCAACAGCTGATCCTGTAACAGCTTAGTAATGGAGTCTGCTTGTCTCCTTCTGTGACTAAGACATTTTCTTCTGTGCAGCTGTAGTTTTGAAGACCCTGCAGAGCTGAGTGTGACATCCTGATTTGACAGCTGGGCAGACTGCAGTGCTTGCAGAGGAAAACAAATGGTAACATTTCACACAGATGCTCAGGGATACAGCAGAACTCCTATTTTTCTCTCAGATAATGTGTCAAAGTACCTGTCCTTTCCTCTTTGTCCATGCTGGGCCAGTTGGAGTAAGCACTGTGGTTCACTGTAGTTTGTAGTTAATTAATTAATTTATAAGGGCCAAAATCCCACTGTGGACGCTGTTACAACTCCTGTGCAGATACAGGTGTTTTCCATCTGATAAGAGAAATTATTGTCTTGTGATTACTCAGCTGACATGGAGTACAGCACACAATTTACTATTTTGTGATTTTTTCAGCTTCACCCAAGATTGTGCTATGGTGTGCCCACATATAATCACACTAATCAAGTGGTAGGAAGGGACTGAGAGTCCTTGCAGATGCTTAGCAGGTGCTTGGACTATTTTACTGGGAGAAGTACAGGTAGAAAGAACTGTGAGTTCCGAAGAAAATTCTGAATTACAAGAAGCCCAAACATTTTAGATCCCTCTCCTCCTTATGCATCTATAACTCAATAAAGCAAATAAGCTCTGCTGGTAGTGTGCAATTTAGTTGTTATTCAGGCACCAGGTGTGGGAAGAATTCATTAAAATGCATGCTGACTGGTAGAAACATAATCATGGAAGTTGTACAAAATTTGAATATATTTGCACAATGCATTAATTTCTTCTTTAAGTGTACTCCACAACATTTCTCTTACAGATCAGTGCTTGATGCAAAATCCTTTGGGGGAAATGTGAAGAACTCCTTTGATCCAGGAGGATTATGGATTGGTGTCTCTGTGTAGCTATCAGTTGATAATTTCTCTCAATAAACTTAGAAAGCTTCATTAATCTCTGTCAGAAAAAGAAAATAAAAGAGCTTCTGGTAATGAGATCCATAGAGAAGGTAGCAGTTTATGAAGAGACAACAGACAAAACAGGTACAGGAATTATTAGATCATTTCAAATCTTCTTCCGGGAAGATACACTATTGTGTGTCTCTCACATAATTAGACAGAGAATTTTCCCAATAAATAGTTATGCTACTCTGGTTTTGGCTAGAACTGCAGAGGTGCCATATCTTTGACAATTCATTCATTTTTACCTCTGAGTGCACCCTGACAGCCAGTGTGGTAATGCCATTCTTTGAAAGCAGAAGCAGTGCCCCATCCCTTCTCCAATCTCAACCATAAAGCGTTGCTGCCTCCACAGTAAGGCATTCAGCTTCTTTTTTTTTTTTTTTCTTTTTTTTTTTTTTTTCTGCACAGGAAGAAAGTTGCTTGTTATGACTCCTGCTTCTTGCCCAAACCTTGTAACACCTGCAGCAAACAGCAGGTGGTCATCTCCATAGCAGAATCCATTCTTTGCTCCATGACTGATGTTGTACTCATATCAGTGGATTTGTAAGGATATGCAGATTTCACTTATACTGGATGAATTATTATTTTGAGAAGTTTTATTGCTGGAATGAACCAGTCAAACATAATCTGACATTGTAAAAAAAAAAAAAAAAAAACCTGAGAAAGACAATTTTTCTTTACAAACAGAAACATTTTTCTACTATTTTAGTCGAAGGCAAAAGCTCTTTGTATAGAAAGGTGCAAAATGGTGATTTCTTATGGTGCAATGGATTAAGCAAATATTCTTCTGGCATCCCAACACTTTTTAGCATGGACTCTACTTTTTCCCAAAGATGCATGTCAGCATAGTTACATACCCTACAGCATCATATCCTATATCTCTGAGAAGTCCTGGTACTGATAGTTCATTTCAGGATTTGGAGTGGAAAAAACAGATAAAGAAATGACAGGACTTAGCACCAGGAGCGTGTGTCTTTTTATAGACCCTCTATGGAAGTTACTCAGACTCTGTTAAGTAGTGCTTAAAATTGTATCTTTTAGAGATAATACTACTAAGAAAAAAATCAAAGTATGGAAAAACTTACTTCAGGTGCTGATAATCTCAAGTTGGGCAGTGTAGAATGGGTGTGGCATGCTGTGCAGATTTCCCTATGGGAAATTTACTCATTTTTTGTTCCTCTTGCAGTATTTTCTTGGAAGGAAAATAATCCTATTCAACAATTTCATTTTTTAAGTAAAGGAGTTCCTACATGAACTTGTTGTTTCACTGTTAGACAGAAACAAGGGCATGCATGTGGTGTAATCACAATATGAAGCAGGACTTGGCTGTAGGTTTTTCTGTTACGATTAGCCAGGTCTGTTTATCCTGTAATCAATAGATGCACACAGCTCAAGACAGTCTGAAGGCCAAGCTGTGCATGTCACATAGCAGAGCAGAGCAAGCACAGCCCTGGCTTTTGTCCACTCACACTGCCTTCTGCATGGATCACTAGTTTTTCTGTGTACAATGGTCTTCCAATTAGGTCCATTACATGGAGTTTGCTGATTCAGCAGCATAGGGTGTTCCTTTGTTTATGCATTTGTTTTAAATACTCAGAGATTCTGAGTATCTCTGGTGCTACTTAGTTTGTTTACACTTTACTTTTGTGAGCAATGTAGCAGGGCAGGAGTCCCTGTGCAGCAGGTAAGGAAGGGTAAGGATGGATGTTTCTGAACAAGGAGACAAAAATCTCATATTCTGGGTGAAATGCTGCCTTCAAACTCATTGTTGCAAGGAGCTGCAGAAAGTGTGTCCTCTAAGTGAGGACCCAGTCTCCACCTGTGCTGATCCTCTAGCCTAGGGACCTATGTATTTGTGTTGGGTGAATGTGACCAGAAATGTGTATTCTATCACAATCTTTTAAAACCGGGTGGGGTAGTGATTCCTGATCTCTGTGGCACACACCATCTGCTAATGGGCCATCTTTAAGACAAGATGAGGCAATCATCTTTATCTTCTCCACAACCCATCCTCCCTCCAGGAAGATATCATCTGCTAATGGCCCACTAAGTCCCACTGTATGACTGATAAAATTCCATCATCCAACTGGGAGATGCTCCAGCCAGGGGGAGGAGCCAAGCCTTTCCTACCTAGATAAAAACGGAGCTGTTGGACAGCAAGTTACCCTTCTTTCCACTGGATTCCAGAGGAAAAGCTGTCATCTACATCATTTTTACATCATCCCTAGACTTTTACAAGAAAATTGTACCCTTCTACAGGAGCACTGCTTCAGCTGAACCACATCTGCCACTGCAGGGGACTGTAACCCACAGAGGACTGTAGCCACCATTTAATTGGACTGCTACCAACACCCTGACTGACAGGGTGTCACATTGTATTCTGACTCTGCCAGTGTTTTGGGATTGTTCTTTGTAATGCTGTATTTCTATTTTAATTTTCCCAGTAAAATTTCCCATATCTTTGCCTAAGAGCCCCTTAATTTCAAATTTAGAATAATTTGGAAGGAGGGAGTTTGCATTCTCCATTTCAAAGAAAAGCTTCTGCCTTTATTGGCAGATAACTGTCCTTCAGACCAGAACAGTATTTTTTAAGGATATATAAGGTCTCACTAATTTTGGTGTTGGAGCTGCCAGACATCATTTCCATACTGTGTTTGACTGCTAATGGCAATTCCCAGTGAGGTGGAGGGAATCAAGTTTAGTCAACATCAACTGGAGAATTAGGAAGACATTAGCAAATTACTCACACTCTAGACTTCTTTTTTGAAGTGAAATTAACTTTTTCCACCTTTCTCTGCCACATTTTCTGAGTCTCTCTGGGTTTTACAGTTTTTCTTCATCTTCCTTGGGCTCTGGAATCTCCTTGGACAAGTACTGACTTCTCCAGTTAACATAACCTAGAAATGTACTCTATGACAGTAATTGCTTCTCAGAAAAAGCAATGCACTGTTAGTATACACCAATGCCAAGCTGCATCTCCCTGACATACATTAAATTATTTTTTACCCAATATAGCTCAGAATCCTTTTCTGCCTTTCTGTTGACTACCTGATACTTCCCCATTTACTTGCATATTTCACTCTCCCTTCATTATTTTTGGAATCCATTATTGCATCTCCTGCCATCACTAGCTCTTCTGTTGGGATCCTGGGTCCTGAGGTCAGATGGCTGGTGTATGATCCTTCTTACTCTTGTGTTGCCTTGGATTTTGGCTTTTATATTTTTCAGACTCCCTGCTGCTTGGCATATAACTCTGAAACATGTTAGGTCTCAGTAAGTTCTCTTCCCAGGGTGATTAGACAAAACAACCCCTTCCCCAGCTAGACAATCAGGCACATCAATTACCTAAAAAGCAGAAACAATGGCAAAGGGAAAGGGGATAAGCCAGGGGTTGAGACTTCATAGGCTGGGGCTGTGGTTGGATGATTGACCCCAATATTTATAATTTATAAATTTATAATTGACCTCAAAATTTATAAAAATGTAAATTTCATGACCAGAATGCATCTTGGATTCAACTCTGGCCAGGCTCTTGCACTGTCCAAGGTGCAACCTTTCAATAAATACCTATTTTATTCCTTTAGCTCTGTCTAGTGTCTGTTCCAGCTCAGCCTTTCCAGGCATCATTTGGATTGGATACAACTTTTGCAGGTTGTACTATTCAAGCTGACAATTAAAATACTGAGAAGAATGGGATCAGACTGAAACCCCATGGGGTCTCCTAGCCTTCTACCCTTTGAACTCAACAGGTTATCAGTGGGAACTTTTGTTTCAAGCCACATTTTGAAACAACTCTGTTCTCATCACAAACTGCTCACATGTAGCTAAATGCACACTCCGGAAGGAAAGCTTAACACTGAGTTTATGGGCTCAGCTCCTTCCTCTGCAGTCTTGGATGGCACTCTTGGAAGGAGACACTTTAGAAACAGGGATAATTTCTTACCTTTCACTAAGGAGTCTTTGCATGTTCATCTTACAGCAACTTGCATGTGTCACTGAAGGAGCCAAGATATTAAATAGCTAGATGGGCCAGCTTAGTTCAGGCCTGTATGTTTTTGTGTTCCCTTGTCATGCACTGCTTCACAGGCAAATATTTCACAGAATTCAGTAGAGAATATGTCTTTATAACAGTGATTGAAAGAACTTCAGTGGCAGTGGGCAAGGTCCTTTTAAACCAGACAGAACGTGGATGAGACTGACTTTGCCCTTCTGAAGTGCAATTGTGGGCCTTGAAAAGATAACATGAGTAAGCTGGTTCACAGTTTCATGGATCTAGTTTCACATGTAAGTTTGCTCCACTGATTTCTAGGTAATTCTCATATTTAAACATTTTTCATGATCCTACTATGCAAAAACCTTTTTTCTTCCCCTCAAATTCATGTAAGATTTTGTCATCCTTCCACTCTGAGAACAAAGAAAGCAATGAGAGCTTATCAGAACAAAGGGAATGGAAAGGAACTGTTTACAATATAAATAGAACAGTAGCACTTAGCTGTAGCTTCTGCTAGTACTGTAAGATGGAAATCACGGTATGTTTCAAAGAAGCATGTTTCCTGAATTTCAGTTTGAGTAAGTCTTCTTGTTACAGGCTCTTAAGGAAAAAATAAAAGAAAAAAAGCAGCAGAAGCAATTTGAAAAGAAAGCACTATTTTATATGTTTCAGAATTACAGGGTTTTATAAGCTAGTTGAAGAAAACAATTTACACAATGCTATTCTTCAAATAAAACTAACAGGAATACTTGTGATGGGTTGAGGTTTCGGCAAGCTTTTAGTATGAGTAGAGGTAAGCTAAAGAAGTTTATGGATAATTGGTTATGTTCTTGTTGTGTTTCAAGTGTTTCCTGTCTTTCATTTTAGCTCTCTTCTTTGGTAGAAGTAGAGTCTTTTACAGTTTTCTCAAATTTATATGTATTCCAAGAGCTCAAAATACTTTATCTATATCAGATAAAAATTCCACCTTCTAAGGAGACAGACATTTTTGGCTGTGGAGCAGGTGTGGGTTTCAACTAGTTAAACTACAGGACTGAGAAACAATTACAGGCTTAGTTTAATTTGATTAGCATGATTAGCAGGAGACATTTTTAAAAGTTGGGCTATTTGGATAAGGGACCAGGCTGCAGAGGGAGCAGCAGCTAAGTCAAACAAAGAACTGCTTAAATCAGATAGAGCAAATGGGCTACATTAGTGGAGATACCTACACAGGATTCAAATTAAATCTCATTATTTTAGGAATTTTGCTGGCCCTTCTGCTAAATATTGTTTTAAGATCATACAAAATGAAGTGTGTGAACAATGGTAACCAAAACTGCTTGCTACTTTGAAAGTTCTAAAGAGCAGGGTTAAAAGAGATTTCAGCAAGAAACCAGTAGGGGGTGAAAGCTGGGGGGTGATACAGCACAGCATGGTGTGAAATTGAGAGAGTTGAGAGAAAAACCCACATTCAGTTTATAGAAATGGTGAAGGCCATGAATTGGGTTTTTTTTTAATAATCATGTATGTAAATGACCAAATATAAACCAATCACTTTTTTCAGTAATTGTTAAGTAACTCTTAGTAATTAGGCAGGCAGCCTCATTCTACATTAGCATGAAACTCATTATATCCTGGCTGTCTTCTTCCCCCCTAGTAAAAGTAAACAGTAAGTCATTTGTAGACAATGGCATTTGCTATGATTTTGGTCCATATTTATGAACAGTTTAGGCATCTTTGGGGGTTTTGTTTTAATTTTGTCGTTTTTTTAATAAATCTGTACACTGACTGAAGGATTTTGAATGCAGACATGGGTATTCTAGAGGTCAAAAGCCTCATTGCTTTACACAGACAAAACATGAACAGGTCAAATATTTGGAGATAGACTGCCATGGGCCACATTCTGTAATGCTTAGCTCTCTAGAAGCAGCTACTAAATAATTGAAACAATGTTTTGTTTCTAAATACTGCGTTCTGATAAATATCTTCCAGTGGTGAAGTGTGTAACATGGTACTTTTTATAATAAACACTCTAAAGGATGGTGTGTGTACATTCCTATTAACATATTGTAGGGTCTACAGATTACTGAAATGGGGCCAGTAACCTCTTCACACAAAGCTTCTGTATGGTAATATAAAAGTAACTAAAGGTCTTAACTTGATCTGACATAAAAATCACACTATGTAACACTTTCCTCTATCTATGTTTTTACATTTCTAGGGCAGAAATCAGGAAAAAAGTGTGATCCACTGTGATCCACCTCACAGAATCACAGACTCACAAAGCTGTATTGCAGCTGCAGCAGCTGACATTGGCTGAACGGCTGAACAACTGAACAACTGAAGGCTCTCTCGTTCACTCCTTCACGTATGTTCAGCTGCACAGGGTTGCCCAGTCTGTGACAGTCTGCAAGGCTGGAGACCCCACAGTATCTTTGGGCAGCGTGTTTGAGTGCTCAGCCAAAACCAGAACGATGTGTGTTCTTACGTATTTGTGTGCTCATTCCCTCTTATCCTGTCAGTGGGCACCACCAAGAGGAGTCAGTCTCCCTCTTCTTTATTCTCTCTGTTTAGCTATTTAAATATATTGGTAATATCCCCTGAGCCCTCATCTCCCTGAGATAAACAGTCACAGCTCTCTCCTATCGTCTTGAACAAAAGATGCTCCAGTCCCTTAGGGCTCTTTCTGATCCTTCATGCTCATGGACAGCTTGTTGTCCACCAGGACCCCCAGGTCCTTCCGTGCAGTGCTGCTGTCCAGATGGCTGCCACTCAGAGTGTGTGAATTTTTTTCTTCTCTGTGGCAAGACTTTGCATGTTCCCTTCTTGCTCTACGTCAGATTGCTGTTGGTCCAGTTTTCCAGCTCCCTATGAATTGTAACATAGGCATCTGATTTATCAGTAATCTTTGGCACCTTATAATAATAGTGACATTTCTTCCAGATTTAGTACTAACTACTGCATGCATAATGAGATTTTGTTTATTTGTCTTCTTACTTGCTCTTTTGGGGAAGGAAGACTGTCGTTTTCTGTTTAACACTTTAAAAATTTATCCTTTTACTGGGAAAAGCCACATCTTTTTATTACCTAGAAAAATTAAATATAATTTTATTCAGAAAACTGTAGGGGTTTGACACTGGCTAGAAGCCAGGCACCCACGAAAAGCCATTCACTCATTCTCCTCTGCTATAGTTGAGCAGGGGAAGGGGAAAGAAAAACCAAAAAGTTCATGGGGTGAGATAAGGATTAGAAGAAAACACTCTAAGACAAAACAGGCTCAAAAATTAAAAGATATAAAGAGAAATTTATTAACAGAATTAAAAAAGGATAATGAGAACCAAAATAAACCTTTAGAACACCTTCCCCCCCTGCCCTAGCCCTTCTTTGCTTCCCACTGACAGCACAGAAAGACAAAACAGGGTTTTTAGTCAGTTTGTCACATTTAAAACATCTTTCTTCAGTTCATATAGGGAGAGGAGTCTCTTTTGTTATATCATGAGGTCCTTCCCATGGGAGGCTCTAATTCAGGAGTAGCAGTCCTGCCCAACCTGCTGTGGGAGCCTCCCATGGGGAAAAGGGTCTTCCCAAACTACATGGCATGGGTCATTTCACTTCATGAGGTGTAGTCTTTCAGGGATGAGCTGTTCTGGTTTGGAAGCAAGGGTTCTCTTCCTCTCTCTTTTTTCTCTCTGCTCGAGTTTCCCATGAGATCACAGCTTTTCAGCATCCACACGCTCCTGCGCGAGCACCTTTTCCCATGGGCTGTGGGTGAATTCTGCGTCCCCCCTGCACTTCATGAGTTACAGGGAAACAGTTTGTTATACTGTAACAGTATAACAGTTTGTTATACTCACCATGGCTTTCAGACGAATCTGAGCTGCAACAACCAGAGCACATCCTCCTCCTCCATGCCCTCCATCCTTTTTGCTAACCTTAGTGTTGCCATGTTGCTCCCACATGTCGTCACCTTTCCCTTTTCTCTGACTCGGGAGACAATTGGTGCCCCCAGGTTTGTTTGTTCCCAAATTCAATCAATTGACAAGTTCTTACAGGGCCTGGATGGCCCTCCAGCCCCCCACCCCCCTGAAGAATAAAGAGAACTTGTGTGAGATTTTTTCCTTCTTAAATGTGTCATCACAGAGGCATTATTAACTTCTCTAATTGGGCTAGTAATATGGCATCACCAGAGCCTTCATGGATTGGCTCTGCTGGACATTGTAGAATCTTTGAGCAGCTTCTCTCTCAAAAGATGGCTTTGTGGCTTTTCCCACTCCCACTAAAAGCCAGACTGTGTTAAACCAACACAAAAACATAACAGAATTAAAAGTATTAGGGTTGAGAGTCAGTCCTGTATTGTATTTCTCTATCAAATCTTTCTTCTATCCTTAATTTTTTTTAAGTAACTGTAACGTGATTTTGCTTTTGCATGAGAATGCTTTTTTTCCTGCCTGCTTATTTTATTTAGAAAACAGAAAAAAATTGCTTCATATACAAAGCCTGAATTTAAGAGAGATTTTCTCTCATTGACATTTCCAATGACTTAGTGATACTGACAGTTTCTTTTTCCTGTGCTGTAGCTTTGCTTAATGCAGAAGAAAGCAACTCCAGCAGTGGTAGAGACCAGGCAGGATACCTCAACCCTATTCCATGCATCTGCTAAGACAATATAAGAAACCCACTTGGCGTTTTCTTGATAGCCAGGTCAACACACAGGAATTATTCTGCTTGGCTGTGGATTTTAATTTCTTGGTAGTTTTCTCAAGAACTTATCTCAGGTAGTTATTTCTATTCCAAGTGACCATCTCTTGGCTGGATGTTTGTAAAGTCATAGAGAAGTAGCCAAAACACATCTGAAATAATCCAAGGATCCCCTTTGTTGACTCCTTCACACCCAGAATCAGAGACTGTGTTTTTAATCCAGTGTCACAGTGATTATTGAGATATTAAGAGATATTTTCATAATCTTACTACTTCAGTTTAGCATTGATCTTCTAAATAATAGTTTCTGTATCTATATTAATGGGTCTGGATTTGCAGGGGCATATTCCTGGTATATATTTGCAGGGACTGATAGACTGTAATTCATGTTCCTGATTTGCTGCACACTGTCCCAAACAGGATCTTTCAGGGAACATTTGCCACAGGCACTTGGCATCCAGCCACTCACTGTGGAAACTAAGACAGTTTACTAAGGGGTCAACCCCTACCATGCTGCTAGAAATGCCTGGGATATTCCTGGGCGAACTTACTACGATGGATGCAGCCTTCAGGCCTGATTTCAACACTGAGCAGTCTCACTGTACCTAATTACACCTACCTGTACCTGTAAATAAAATTGAAGACTCCAGTGGATACTTGCCATCTTGGAGCTACAACATGGGTGCTTAAAGACATCCCGTCTATTATTTTCTAGTGATAAGCCATAAGGCATTGTCTTTTAGCCTCTAACACATCTTCAGCAAGGTTTTAATTTACCCAGTATGTCAGTGTTCTGTGGGCTCTTCCTGATACTGGGATGCAAAGGGAAGACAGGATCTACTGTGCTTGACTGTGCTTTTAATCACAGGCCAGCAAGCTGTAAAAATCCTTCAAATATTTATCACTGATAATTTACTGAGGATTCTGCAGCTTCTTTTCTTCAGTGACTCCAATTTCTGGTCCTGTTAAAAGCTTTGACATTTAAACAACAAACAACAGGAGGAACACTTCTGTGGAGTCAGATGCAAAGGTAGTGTCTTCCTCTTGTTTTCCAGCTCTAGGTTGATCCCTGGAAAATTTTTTCTTTCTGAATGTCTGTATAGATGCTGTTGCTAACATCTCATACTGGATAGCTCTGCTCCACTCTGCTTTTTTTGCCTGATGTTAGGAGAGGGAACAGCCTCTTCCCTCTGAAGTGGGCATTAGCAGACTAGAGGAATGGAAGGACCTTTTCCAAGGAAATTTGTCACCTGCTGAAGGCTGGAGACCTTGCTGAATGAAATGCAATTGCACACCATTCAAAGTCTACTGATAAAAGTGATGTTTGTCTACCTAAACTCACCCCAGGAGTGTTGTTCCTGCAGCAGGTTTGCCTTCACCAGGAGACCATCATTGCTGTTCCACAGCTTGCACTGAGAGAATTCCTTGGTACCAGAGTGCCTCTCTGCATTTCCTTTCACACATGCAGCTTCTGACAACTCTCTACTTCCTAACATCCTTTCCATTCTGTCTTATGCCCAAACAACAGTCTACTACGGGGCACATGTCCTGACCTGGTACTTCATAGTTTCAGCATGTGAAACTTCTGGCCTGTGCCATTTCCCTGGCACATTTCATGTGTCTTGTGAACCATTTCAAAGCTTATATGCCTTGACCTTTGGTGGACTGGAGCACATACACACCACATTAAACTGTCATCTCTGCCTTCAGGTATGTCCTGTAACATCTCACATGCTTCCCTGATTGATGTTGTAATTTGACAGAACAAGGAAAACATTTCAGTCTCCTCTGAAGGTTTTCCTCTACATTTGCATTTATGACACATGAGCCCCCAAAATGGGCAGTTTGAAACAATGGAAGAAACAGCAGAAAGATGGCATAAGCATCTAGGAAAAGGACAGATTAAGATATTGGTCACAAGCGAGTGTTTTACAGTGACCTGAGTTACGTAATTTTAGCTCAATTGTTTGGCTGCTCTAGCCAAGACTGAGAAGTTGTATGCAATATTCTTTCTTTTGCCAGCAGCTCACAGCAACATTATCTGACCATTTTTGCCTTTGGGGTTTTCTTTGGGGTTTTGATTTTATTACAGTTTGGGAATATATTTTAGGGATACCTGCCATATCACTTACCTGAATGAGGCTATTCCTCCCTTGTGGAAGTCTATTCTGGACTGGGGAAAGGAACTTAAGATTTCTGTGGTGAGCATCACTTCTGACAAGACAGTGGGCATGACTTGAATTCAAACAAGGAGGTTGTTTGTGGAATGACCCAAAGCAGGGCACTGCCCCATGCCACACAAAGGCAGCTGCTTAGTGTCAAAGAGAGGAGAATCAGTATGGGACAGGATGAGACATCAGTCTGTGGGTTACAGTGACGTCCTTTTGTCTCTGCACAAGTGCACTAAAGGTACTTGTCAGACTTTCTTCCTCTTCTGATCATCTCATTAACCAGTTCTCCTCAGAAAGAAACAATGTTCTTCAGGTGGGTTTGGAAATGTGACATTTTCATGACACATTTTACTAGCATCAACAAGAATCCTTTCTTAAGATTTCGTGGACATCTGCCTCACCATTTTGGAGTTTAAAATATAGAAGGATTGTTTCCAATTTTATTCCATTTATCAGGATATGAGAGTTTCAATTTGGTTGTCAGTAACTTAAATGGATTGAGAATAGTTTTTGAAGTCAAAAATTATTACACCTTTGTGAGAGAAAAGAATCAGGATGCTTGAGGGAAATGGATTTGTTAGGATGGGAGAAAGACATCTTTGCTGGTGATTCACACTATAATGATGTCTGACTCTTTTATTCTGAGCAGGAGCTACAAAGAGATGATTTTTCTACCTATTGAAGAAATTCAATGAGGACATATCAGCACAGCTAGGACTTATTTTCTCTTTGTCTGTGTTCCCTCGGATACAATTTTCTGGGTTTCACATTTTATGAACAAACTTTTGCTGTAAGTCAAGACAATACTTACTCAAGAGGTGAGCTACTATGGACAATACACAGTCATGTTACAGGATCATGTATTGGACAGGTCTGTAAAAGAATGGGAGTTCCAGACTCCTTAAAGGACAACAAACAGAATATAACTTTATTTGCATAGGATTATTTATGCTACTAAGTCATTGTAAAACTGTGGTTTTCTGTGGGGAAGAAGGGCAACTCCCAGACAGGCCATGATGCTGGCAATGTCATAAATCTCCTCTCTTTTTCAGGTTATAGCATGCAGTGAGAACAGAGTTCAAAGTGGGTGATGCTCTTGGAAATGACTAGTAGAACTATTCTCTAAACCAAAAACTTTCCAAGCCTGATTGCTGCAGTCAGCCTGCAAGGCTTTCTTTGTAAGCTGTCTTACTGACAGTGAAATAACATTTTCTATAGGAAATCTTCTGGTAAGTAATTCATATTTTCTATTTTTCCCATTATTTCTAGTGTAATCTGACCACGCTCAATACAGCATTCTAAGAACTACTCACTACAACTCTTCCACCATCATTCACTAAATATCAGGCAGGTGAGATTGTTGCCCTGGACAAGAAAAAAAATATTTAAGACTTGCACTGGATTTCCAGCCTGAATGGGTTAAGGCTGGGATGGCAACCTGCCTGGTGTTATCCTAGAGATATTATATATAACTAGGTATTTATTATTTTGGTTGATGTGTTCATATGCTTCCAGGTAAACACAAATGTTAAAGTGTTAAAATAAATAGTTTATTAGAGAAACTACTAGTAATAACAATAATTGAGTATTGTGATAGCAACAACAGTTTTGTGATGGAGCACTAATGTCTCCTGTCTCCTCTGTTTGTGTAGACTGTTCATAGAAATGTCTATTCCTCATATTTACCAAACTGCTCCAGGTGGGGAGTCTGAAGGAATGTAGTGAAAGTAATACCAAGTCAATTGTTCAAAATTTGCCCATGAAGAAAACAAGCTTGAAAGGGACAAGGGCTGTTCATGTTCCATTCCACTTTCCCTCCCAGCAGCTTTCTCGTAATTCAAATGTTGTAAGTTACATCAGTGTATCTACAATGAGTTCTTCAGTCTTTTCTTTCAAGGATATTGTCTCTTCCAAAAGGGTGATGTGACAGTTTCAAGTGGAATGGTTCTTGCAGGTGATTTTCTTTAAAAATAAATCCAACAAAACCAGAACATAATAAACTCCACATACCCAGCAAAGAGAATAAACTTGTCTTCCGCTTTTTTTTTTTTTTTTTTTTTTTGACTTTCTGGAAAGAAGACAAAAAAACCTTGGCTATCTCATCAGATATTCTGGCAGTTGCTATAGACTATACAATTTGACTGCATCAGGAAAAGAAAGTCTATTTTTTACACACAGCTGAAAGTTTTGTTCTTCAAGTGTCTGAGTCTAGAAGTTGAAAGCAAACCAGAAAATAAAACTGTGAGACAGATCTGCTTGAAGCATTATAATGTTTGTTCCTACTCATTAGAGCAGTGAAAGCCTCAACAAATCTTTTACCAACTGAAGTCAGAGTATAATGAAATGTCATAGAGCTCTGCAGGACTAAGAGAGGCCTTTCTGGAACAGTAGAATCCCAGAGAAGGAATCTATATTTGGGAAAAAAAAACTCTTTCTTTCACTCTATATAAAATTTCCTCTGAATGCATGGCTTTCAGTCCAGAATCTAAATCACACATCAAGAAAAAAAATGAACCATTTCAAATTGACTAGGGGTTTTTCCTGATTGAAGAGAAACAAGTGTTTTGTTCTGTTGCACATTAGTTGTAACAAGTTTCACTTCTAAAAAATGCTAGCACAATAGAAGTGAAGAGTAGATCACCTGATAGGATTATTTTTTTCAGGATATTATATGATTAGAAGTCAGTATGAGTATCAGTGGGAATCATATGCCTTCATCAAAGGAAGGCAAACTGACTTTCACAGAGTAGTCAACATTCTAGGGTAACACCACTGCTGTGGAGTTAAGATTTGGAACTTCAGTTTGATGCAGTTTCTTGGATTTTTGGACATTCTGGCAAGGCAGCAGAATAGCACACCATTGGTCTGAGGATGACTTTGCATTTCGGGGTAAAAGCAAATAATCCTGGGCCTGTTTGTACACAGATGGACTTTGTCATTATTTTGGCAAGGACCCTTTGAGCCTGTTAGTAGTGGGTTTGAATGACATGTGTTTTCATCACTAACAACAGAATTAGATGTTCTCCCATTCTGTTTTATAACTGACAATAGACAATCTTTCCACTCATAGCAGACTCTGAAGGACCGAGATATACCAGACTGTTTCCTGTTGGACTGTGAATGTCTGCAAAGTTGGAAACTTCACACCCTGTCTGGGAAGCCTGTTCCACTTTTTGACCATCCTTGGAAAAAATTTATTTTTTCTTATTCTTTAATGGAATTTCTTATGTTTCAGCTTGTGCCCATTACCTCTGATTCTGTCACTGGGTAACATCAAGAATTTTCAGGCTCCCTCTTCTTCATTCCTTCACTCAACTATTTACACACATTAGTACTGCTCTCCTGAGCCTTCATTTCTCTGGGCAGAGCAGTCGTGATTCTCTCACCCTCTTCTTGCACAAAAGGTACTCCAGTGCCTTCTGAACTTCCTTCAGAAAGTCTATGTCTCTGTTGTACTGGAGAACGTGGGACTGAGCCCCCACAATCCAGCCATGGCTTCAACTCTTCTGAGAGAAGGAAGGGACAGATCACATCCCTTGCCCTGCTGATAGTCCTGTTCCTCGCCCAGTCCAGGCTGCACTGCTGGCTCATGGCCAGCTTGCTGTCCACCAGGACCACCAGGTCCTTCTCTGCAGTGCTGCTGTCCAGCAGCTCCTACCATTCACATGTCTGATTCCTTCTTTCTTCTTCTCCAATGTCAGACACAGCGAAGCAGCCAACCTTGTTCATTCCTCAAATTACAGACTTATTACCAATAATCTTCAGAATATTCCAGGACTCTTGTTCATAGCTGGGAGAGGTCATCACACTTTACATGGATATTGCCTATAAACTCTTTAAAAGAAAGAAAACAAGATAGTGGGTTGGATAGTGCTATTTGTATTTCTGTCGCTATCAAAAAACTAGCAAATTCAATGTATCAAAATGTGAAAATACATTATCCCAGAAACAGACAAAGCCCATTCTGATAAGCCCTCTTTCCTGAATTTATATTGTTTCCTATATTCCGTATTTTAGACAGAAGCTGATAAAAAAGACATTGTCTACGTTATTAACCATCTCTCACATTACTTAGAATGACTGTTCCATTTTTAGTCAAAATTGTTTTGCATTTCAAAGACCTTTTTTGATGAAAATTAGGAAACAAATTCCCTGAATCTCTGATCCTTTCTCTTTTCAAAGTGATTTTCTGCATGACAAGGTCACACCCACAGTGCTGTATCAAGCTCCTAATTATGGCCCTGATTTAATTAATCTACAGAGGAACAGGGCAATCTGTCATGAATAATTTCAGAGCCTTGGAGTTAGACAAACTCCAACAATGACATTATAGATGCTCAGTTCCTTGAGCATCTCACGAGGTAATATCCACTATAATGTGTGATGCATTACTAGTTGTGCAATTGCAGAACAAAAAATGGTCTCTCTGCTCCTGAGACCTGCCAGTCAAAATTGCTAGGATACACCAGTATGGACTTGTCCACCTTTGTAAATTTTAGGGAATAACTTAACTAATGCCAGGGCCATGTTGGTTTACTGAATTTGTCTGTGTTTTCTTGCAGACAGGGCAAATCATAATAAAATTTCGTTGATTTGTTTTCCACCTTGAATAGTATGTGAAACATGTTCTTACATAGTTTTCCTATATATATTTACCTATCTGAGCCTGCATATGAAGTTCAGGCTGCAGGATCCCTTGTTACTCTAGTAACCACCTTTTTTCAACTCAGAATAAGCACTGAGAGGATTTCCTATTCTGATCCAAGATGGATTGCAGGAGGAGAACTACGGTGAAAATGCAGGTATTGTTTTCATCAATTGGCTTCAAGGTCTTTGGTCTTCCTCCTAACTAGGTGAAATTTCTACCCTCCTTATACACAGCCCGATCTTACCCGCTTCTGCTTCTTTACATACAGCATGATCAAGACAGAGACTTAAGAAATATTGTCATATATGTGGTAGCATGTGTTTCACTGAAATTATTAGCACATAATCCATTTTAATAGTTAAATAATGCTGAATCAGGCAAAAGTTAATTTTTATCCATAGCATCCTTCAATGTTCTGGTCATACAATTTCATTTAGTTCTGCCTGGCTCTTCAGAGACAAATGAGGACCATTCTGTCTCTACCAGACTATGTCCTCCAGTCATCTCATGTTTTCTCCATGCCAATTATGCATTTCTCCACCTGCAAAGATGACGCAGTGGGTGCACAAAGCAGGCTGTAGTTAATAAGACTTAGCCCTTGCCTAAGCCTTTGGACTTCATCCCACACAGGGGTGCTTCAGCCCTAGGAGTGGTTGCACCTCATAACCAACCTGAAAAGTCACACTTTGGCCTCCTCCTAGCTCCTCTGTAAGAGGCTGAAACTTCATAATATAACAGGAATTTTAAATGCACTTTTCTTCCCTCTGGCACAGAAGCTGTTCATAATTACTGCCATTTCTTAAGTTAACTGCAACAATTTTCTGATGGGAGGTGTTCTTTCATCTGGCATTAGCCAAAGGAAATGACTTTACATCCACATTAATTTGCATATACATTAAACTCATGACAAAGCAAATTGTAAAGATAAAGCACCATCATCATGTCTCTGCTTCCACTATCTATGCATTTCTTTCTTGCCCTTCAGTTTGACCAGCAGGTCTCAACTCATTCACAGTAGTTTCTTTCCCTTCTTCTCTTGTTCTTTTTATATATAGAGACCAAGGATGTAATCACTTCCAGCCTTAGCAGGATGGAAGCGGCTTAAAAATTTGAAAGAAAAGGATATTCATGTAAGCTACGACATAAGGCACTTTGCCAAAATGTATGTTGTTTTTGTAGTTTGTTAGAGCCATTTAGCACAGACATTAGCTTAAAATTGCCTGATCTGCTTTCCTCTTTTTGTTAGTCATCCTTAGAAAAACAGCCTTGGTGTTGGTGCTCTCCTTTTAACATTTAGGCTGATAATCAGTGATCAATCAGCTGCTGTTCAGAATGTGCATAAAACCAGTATTGTTAAAGACAAAATACGTGCAAGGATGTGCCAAGCTAGCATGTCATGATATCCAGAATGCAAAGTAAATAAAGGGCCACCAGAATACAGCACATCTTCCATCTCTCTGTATATGTCTAAATTTCTAAGGCAATCGAAGAGCAACTGCTGATTGGAAATTAGATTTGTAGGTCAAGAAAGAAACCCGCTTTAAGACCTGACTAAATTATTTTCTGTCAGTTGAATTAGATGAAACTCTTAAACCAAATCAAGGGATGCTGAAGAGAGACAGCAGCATTTGAAGAGGCTGGAGGCCATAGTGAATGTTTTGTAAGTTGTGCAAGTGTCTCAGATAATAATGAAAATAATCAAAGGCTTCTCAGCTAGAATAACTTTCTCCTCCGGGAAAAACACTACTGACAGAACTAATGGGCTTTGGAAAAGCAAATACAAGCCGGGACAGTTTATTTAAAGAAACTGTTGGTGAAAAACAATATAATTAGAACTCTGTGTTTGCTTTACAGTCACAAATTGTTGCAATTTGCTTTGCACTCTGATTTTACCTAGTAGGTAAAAGGAAGAGGAACAGGAATAAATTTCCCTCTGGGCTTTGGGATTTTAGCCAAGCCAGTCTTGATCAGACTTGCTCATTATAGAGAAGCTATCTCACCCATGGACATTGGAAGGATGTATGACACGTTTTTTATTTAGAAACAATATATTTTTATTTATTATAATTTCATTTTAAGTCCTTCCTTCCTTCCTTCCTTCCTTCCTTCCTTCCTTCCTTCCTTCCTTCCTTCCTTCCTTCCTTCCTTCCTTCCTTCCTTCCTTCCTTCCTTCCTTCCTTCCTTCCTTCCTTCCTTCCTTCCTTCCTTCCTTCCTTCCTTCCTTCCTTCCTTCCTTCCTTTCCTTCCTTCCTTCCTTCCTTCCTTCCTTCCTTCCTTCCCTTCCTTCCTTCCTTCCTTCCTTCCTTCCTTCCTTCCTTCCTTCCTTCCTTCCTTCCTTCCTTCCTTCCTTCCTTCCTTCCTTCCTTCCTTCCTTCCTTCCTTCCTTCCTTCCTTCCTTCCTTCCTTCCTTCCTTCCTTCCTTCCTTCCTTCCTTCCTTCTTCCCTCCTTCCCTCCTTCCTTCCTTCCTTCCTTCCTTCCTTCCTTCCTTCCTTCCTTCCTTCCTTCCTTCCTTCCTTCCTTCCTTCCTTCCTTCCTTCCTTCCTTCCTTCCTTCCTTCCTTCCTTCCTTCCTTCCTTCCTTCCTTCCTTCCTTCCCTCCCATTTTGTCCTTTTTTCTTTACATTTTCTTATGCCTAATCCCCTCCTCCCTCCCTACTCCATGTTTTGTCTATTATTTCCTCTACATTTTCTTATGCCTAGTCCCCAACCAGCACAAATGTTCAATGGATATAAATGCAGGCAGCTGCTTAAACTCAATAACCCAATTAATTCTCTTTGGAAAAAATTAGCTCACACATTAGCATATCTCCTAATCTAAAGTGTTGCCAGTGGATCCCTGTGCACCATCTCAACTTCTCTCCTCAGAAAGATATCACGTCCTTGTGTCAGAGTGTATTTGGCCTGGCTGAGGTGGAGTTCATTTTGCCACAGCAGCCCTCCCAGTGCTGTGCTTTGCTTTAGCAGCTGGGAAGGTGTTGACAACACAGCAGTGCCCTGGCTGCTGCTGAGCAGCACCAGCCTCCCTCTCCAGCATTCCACCCCACACAGGCAGGAGGCTGGGAGTGGGCAGGATCCTGGAAGGGCACACAGCTGGGACAGCCAACCCAGACTGACACAAGGGGTATTCCACATCATATGGATCCACATCATGTCTGACCAGGTACAAAACCTAAGGGAAAGGAGGAGGAAGGTGTGGCCTTTATTGCTTATGGTGTTTGCCTTTTCGACCATCTGCTTTCTGTATTGAAGCCTTGCTTCCCAAGTGGCCAGACATTGTTTGTTGGTGGGAAGTAGAAAATAAAATGCTCTGTGGTTTTTCTCATTATGTTCTGGTTTGTGTTTTTTCTTTCTTTCTTTTTTTTTTTTTTCTGTGCTTGCATGCCCAAAACAATTGCTTTAGCTTTATTTGTGCTTTTACAGTGCTGTGCTCTGTATTGGTATGTAACATGTACACCACACAGAATGAATGCTCCCACAGTGTGGGAGGAGGTTGCCTACAATAGCCTGTTCTTGATGCTTTTTTTGTTATTAGAAGAATTAACACAGAGGGGTTTTTTTTCTCCTTGGGGTCTGGGAAATGTCTCTAAAAGTGAAAGTATTTTTTTCCTCATGGCAGGAATCAGCCCCAGATAAAATGCAAGGGAAGCCTTTTCCTGATACAAAGCCTATATTAGCATGTTTGTAAACATCCACCTTTACAGTTACCAAAAGATGTCCTTTTAAACAGGTATCCAATGAGTGGCTCTGAAGCTGTTAAAACATAATCAGAATCAGTACATAAGGTCACAGAGAGACAAGAGTAGCCAATGGAAGCTTTATGTCTTTGTGAAAAGCAGTAAAATATGGTGTCATTTTTATAAAACACATGAAAATAGGAAGAAGCTACATAAAAACGATGGAAGCACACTTGCATGTGGTAAATAACTAAGTATTTATGAAGTAATTAATGAATCTACCACTAAAATAAAAACAAACCTTGAAACAGGAAAGATTAATGTTTCAGCATGGTCTTGAGGATATGAACTGATAAAAGTGTTAAAATCATAAATAAATTCAATGTTGCAAGACCCCAAACTCCAGGCTACTCTTACTCCCAGAACAGTTTATCCATGGCAAATATATTTAACCTTACACAAGAAAAAGGATTTCATTCATGAAAAAAGCCAGAACCAGAAAAGATTAAATTGGAAGCTTGGTCTCTCCAGGTGTATCTTAACCAAAAGACGCCTAGAACATTATATGAATTGATTCAACTTCTCTGTGCTTTTTGCCCCAAGGTGACAGATTTTACTAACAAACACACAAGAAATTTGAAGTATTGGGTTATTCTTTGTGTATTTCAGAAATCTTCAGCTATATTACAACTGCACAACACACACAACATTTTCTGCATGCTTTTGGAATAGAAAAGGAATGGGATAAGTGCTGTGATGAATCCTTCTTTAAAAAAATGAAGAAAGGAAGGAAGAAGCTTCTGATGGTAAGCAGCCTATAAGAAGGAACAACTCTCCTCAATGTTCTTAGCTCAATTTTTCTATCCAAATTCTTGTACTCTGCTCTCAGTGCCATACAGCACAAGCGCATTGTGACTCCTTTTATTCTAAAATACACAGATAGGTCTGTCATGCCAATCATGCTTTGAAAGGCACAAGTTCTGCATACTGCATCTGGCTGCAGCTTCTCAGGCACATCTGCCTTCAACCTCACCATGTAAGTACAGGAAAATGGCATGATTTGTTAGTCTGTGATGCGTGATTTAGAGGTCAAGTTTCATCTCTGAACAGCATGTCTGTCCCAGCCCCAGTATCATTCCTCATGGGACAGAATCATAGTGTGGTTTGGGTTGGAAGGCACCTTTCAAGATCACCAGGCTCCTACCTCCCTGTCATAAGGGGGTTTGAAGTCTGTAGGTTTGCTAAAGAACACTAACCAGGGAAAAGGTAATTTAATAGCCAGCCTTTTGTTTGTTTGGTTGGTTCAGTTTTCTTTACTATGAGAGGGAAAAAGATTCTGCCACATTTCATGAAAACCTCCTCTGGTAAGATCAACATTTTCCCCTTGCTTCTTGCTTTCAGCTTCTGAAGAGATTAAAATGTGAGGAATTATAACAGTGGCTACATACATTTGCTGCCTTGTGAGAAGTGACACTGTGGCTGGCTTGGAGCTGCAATCAAGAGGTGGAGCAAGCTGAGTTAAAGGCAAGTATAGTCAAATGCATGCAAAGGTTCTTCAATGGTGCTAGCTCGGGAAGGCCATAAATGACATAGAAGTATGGTTTTGTATGGTGCTTTGTAATTGCTGTGGATATATGACCCTAATGAGGAACACATCCAACAACAAAGTATGATAATCTGCAATCTTTCCCCTCCTTGCTCAGCTGCTCAAACATCTGTGTCAGATAAATGAATTATTCTGCCTGACTGTGGCTGCTAGAAAGCTGTCAATTGCAGAAAAAAAGGTTTTTTTACCTGAAAACCTGCTTTCTTTGTCAGTAGGAAAACTGAGTAGATCAGAAAGCATAAATCTGCATCATTTCACCAATATAAAAGTGATTTTGATGAGCTGAGGAACTGGCCTAAGCATCCACCTGATGAATCCAAAGATGTGGGGGCCAGGAGAACTTATTCAACAGTGAGAAGATGCTGTGGGTAGTTAAAATTGCTGTTGAAATAGTGAAAACAGTGTCTGCAGTTATACAAGAAGTGAACATTTTGTCTAACAGATCAGGCATCACCTAATTTTGGTGTTTACAGTGTTATTTCACATTATTTCATTTTAATATAATTTCCTATTAGCTCAACTGCATGTTATTTCATATTAACCGAAATTAAGTGCTTAATTTCTTTTTTGTGTATTTTTGTCAATCTTGTAGATTGGGTAAGATAAATGGCTATTTAAAGCCTCTTTACTGAAGCTCAAGTTAAAAGGTTTTCCCTCATACTGGAAAGGATTTACAGGGTGAGTGGTTGTGACACAGCTCACCCAGGGGATGCATGAGGCCACTATACCAAAGTTGTGTATACCAAAGTCTGGATCTCAGTTTCCCATGGCTGTTTCCCACAAACATAATGATGTGTCACACCTTTGTTGCTGTCTGCAATATTGTGAACTAGGAAAGACACAGGAAACATGTGGAAACACCTACATAAGGCAGTGCTATGACACCTGAATGGGAGGGACCCCTGAGATCAGTGTAATATTCTAGTCTCCTCTTAGAGATAGATCTACGATGAGGAAAGGTAATATATTTATCTAAATAATGAAACTGGCAGGAAATTAGGAAATAAAGGTGTCCTGTGGAAATTAATTGACTGCAGAAACCAGGTAAGATTAAATGACTGCTAAACCAGGCTTAGCCAGCTGATATTTTACATTCAACTTACAGTTTTTAAAAAAAAAACCCTGTGCCTTAAAACAGAAAGCTTGACAGAGCAAGATTGGAGGAAACAATGCAATGTGTAACAGCAGAAGTCTGCATTTCATTTCCACGTTTTTCTTCAGGTAAAGAAGACTGTGTATCACTCACCTGTGGCCAGTTCTCAGACCCAAGACAAACATGAGAGTCTGGTGGGAGGTAGTTGCAGACTGAACAGAAATGACACCTTGGAAGTAATGAAGCTGTTTTCTGGTTTGCCAGTGCATCAAAGACAACTGGGATATGAAGTCTCTCAAATCTCTTCAGCTGCATTGAGCAGTTTGGAGAGCTTGAGTAACCCAGAAGATTTCCTAGCACTTGCAGTGGGAGCAAAGGAGAAACCTCACAGTATTTCCATCAGGTGCTCTTTTAGAGTCTCCAGCCCATGACATGTCACTGTCTCCACAGCCTTTTTTCAGAACAAGGAACCTTTCTCTCAGTGTTCAGAGAACACGTTGTTTGGAAAGTAGTGCCTTTCTAATGGCAAGATTTAGGAATTTTATGGAGAGAAGTCTGTTGGGGAGGCCAGTGGAAAGGTTTTAACAGCAGTAAAGCCTGCGTTTGGAGTGCCAGATTTCAGGAAGGCTGATGTTCTTCATGCAGCTTGTGGGCTGCAGCACGTCAAGAGAGAACCTTACGTCTAAAGCACCAGGCAGCAATCCAGAGGACATCAATTTTCTAATTGTCATTTGACTGGATGTGTAGCCAAGGTCATGAGGTTCATCTTTCTCTTCATCCTGCTAGTCAGTTGTGGTGTTTCAGCACCTCCTGAGAGTACATAGACAGTAAATTCCACAGTAGTGTGACAGCTCGTGCATCCAGACTGCTGAGCCCTGACTTTTAACATTGTGCTAGAGCTGTGGTACATATCTATTGCTTCTCCTTGTAAACTCCTTTGAGAGTTAAGGAAACTGTTTTTCTCTTTATACCAGAAAGAAGTTTTTACCAAGATGGGTGTTCATCTATTTTCCTGGCTACCAAATGATAGAACCAGAGGAAGAAAACCTCAAAATGCACAAGGGGGGTTTAGATCAGATATTAGGAAATATTTTATCACTGAAAGAGTTGTCAAGCATTGGAGCAGGCTGCCTAGGGAAGTGCTTGAATTGCCATCCCTGAAGGGATTTAAAAGCTGCATAGGTATGGCATTAAGGGACATGGCTTTGTCATGGAAATGGCAGTGTAGGGTTAACAGTTAGACTGGATGATCCTGGAAATCTTTTCCAACTTAAATGATTCCGTAATTCTGTGATTCTATGATGACTCATTTGCCACTATTTGCATTTTTTCAAGTGCGTGTCTGCCTCCAAAAGCCTCCTCTTTTATAGACAAGGGATGGAACTTAATCTCAGGGCATAACCTAAGGAAAGAACTTCAGATTTTCTCATGCAGACATGGAGTACAGCTTTAAATGTGGGTATCTGAATTCAATTTAGTGTTTAAGCTGATGACATTTCCAGCCTGACTGTATTTCTTCTTGCTTCTGATGCATTGAATGCTAGGGAAAATCTGGGAAGAAGAGGATGCTGAAAGCAGTTGAATGAACCTGACAATTAAGGTCAATTTATAAAAACCTCTTGAGCAGATGTGACAGAAGAGCTTTTTGTACCAAGCCTTTGGAAATGTATCATTTCCAATGGAAAGCTAAAGGGACAAAAGAAGAAGCTGGGAAAATATTGGAAGGCACAGCTGTGATATCTGTGTGTGTGCCCAGCTAAGCACTTTGTACTGAAACTCTTCCAGAATGGAACTCATCACCTAACCCCTCTTCGTGGTTGGGCTCAATGGACCTAAAGGTCTCTTGCCATCTAAAATATTCTATGGTTTATTTCTGGTCACTCACAAGCCACTCCATTTATCTCTTGATGAAACTAAGTAAGAAATTGAAAGCTTATCCCACTCACTAGAAGAACAGAATACTTTTTTACTCTCAGTTATCTGGAATTGACCACGAGAAATAAATCGAGATGAAATACTGAATATAGAAAAGTGAGGTCATAAATGACTTTATGAATTCATAATCCCATCCACAGATAGCACTTGTAAAGACTTGAAGCATGCCTTCACTTCAGCATGTCATGAAATTTACAATATTATTCATACACACAATGTCTGTGGTGATGGGTAGGCTTCTCAGGTACTGTCTGAAACTTCTTAAAGGTGGGTAGTTGACCCTGACTCATCCTAGTAATTGGCTTGAAGGCTCTAAACTGGTCCTTAAACCATACTTGGGTTCATAGGGTTTGCATTGGGAGAAAAACTTTTCATTCTGCGCTTTTTTTCATTGCTCTTGCTTTGTCCTGTTAAAAGGAACGGCTTTGCTAGCCCAAACCCACCCACAGCACCTCCTAAGTGTTGCTTTCAAAATGCCTGGTAGCTGGCTGCCATGGTTCTAAGCTTAGCTGGAGATGAAACACAATGCAGCCACCCACTCAATCCCATGTCTCTTCCCATGTCCCCAGTGGAACAGGCAGAGGAATCAAAATAAAATTTGTATCTTGAGATTAGAACAGTTTAATAATTGAAAATCAAGTAATAGACAGTAATAATGGGAAATTATAATAATAATTATAAGAAAATGGAAAAACAAGTGGTGCAGAATGCAATTGCTCACCACCTGCTATGCTCCCACCCAGCTCTTTCTGCATATTTCCTCACTGGCAAAGAATCCCACAAGGGAAAAAAAGCACTTGACTTAGAATAAACAAGACTTAGCTGAAACCCAAAACACCAGTTTATTACCAACACCATTCTCATTCCAAATTAAAACACAGAACTGTAACAACTACTGAGAAAAAGTGACTCCACCCTAGCTGTAAGCAGGACACTGGCCTATGTAACGTGGCTTGAACTTGGACTCAGCTTTCATGGAACACCCATGCAAGTCAGCAGTAGAGAAGAAGATGTGGTAGGGTGTTCACAGCTTGTCTGGGACTGGCTCCCAGCAGTTGCTACACCTCCATGTTTGCCCCATTATGATGTCCCCACAGGATGCCATCCCACTAGAAGCACAGGGCCCACCATATTTTTTTCTGCTGGCACTTGTCAGAGCATCCTCTCCCACAAGTTGAAAGGGTCCATGTCCCCAGAACTGGCTTTGAGAGATCTCTGGAAATTATGGTTATAACTCTTTATAAACCCACATAATGCATCAGTGTAGAACAAAAGTGTTGCACATGGTAAAATAAATCTTCATTTTAAGTGTTGAGTTGAAATGTTCTACAACTACTACACGTATTTCTAGTAGGATAATGGTGAACATTGTACTTATTTAACAGGTTGTTTAAAGCTTCATTTAAAAATTCTTGTGTCTTGTCAATCTGAAATTCTGTCAGTCTGATGTGCATGGCCACCAGGTAAAATAGTTTTAAAAGCCCTGAGTGGTTCAGAGCTTGTTTTACCTTTTGAACTGATGTTAAGGCATGTTTGTCCAACACTATGGCAATATAAAGATGTAATTAACATCACTGTTATGCATGAAAAAATGTTTCATATTGTCAAGTCTGCCTGTCACTGCACATTCACTTCTGCCACAATAGCCTGGTCCTCTAAAGAGGTTTCTTTCCACCCTGAATAATTTTTAAGTCCTGGTTTGCAGCAGGTTGCCACTTGCCCTCTGTTCAGAATAACAACTTACATGTCCCAAGTTTCCTGCCTTCTCAGGAACACAGTGAATGTATTTCAATGGAAGTAGTAATGCAGGCATGTCAACATGCAACCTACTGCTACTACAACTATGTTAGAAATGCAATGTTTGACAACCATTTGAGCTCATGTACAGATAAACTTTATTAATGGAGTGTGAGGGGAGTTCCTTGTTAACCTTCTCCAATCTTTCCCCCAAAATGTCTTTGTCCCATCTATGTCCACTCCCTTTCTGTGACTCTGTCAGGCTGCATACATGTCCTGGTTTTAGGACAGGGTTCTGCCAATAAACGGCAGAAGTTTCCCTTTGAAATATCCCCCCCCTCCGAGTGTTATAATTGTTTCAAATCAAGGACTCAAGGCCGAGATAAGGAGGTAAAAGTAACAGCTCTTTACTACTCTAACTCACAGCACAAGTAGAAAACAACAGTCCCCCAGTCCACATCCCCCTCCGAGCAGCTCCGGTCCCACCCACCCGCCCATCCAGGGCCATCACAAAACCCTGGGCACAGCCGGCGGGTTTTGTTAGCATTACAATGGGAAAAAGTTCTCCAAACTCCTACATTAAAGGAACAAAATCCCAACTCCCAACAATACATTGATATCAGCAGATCGTGACACACTTCTGCCTCTTCAATCAGTCATCTGGAGTTTTGTGAAACTTTCTATAAGCTCACCAACTTAAAACAAATTTTGGACAAGCCGGCATACCAGTCTTACAGGCAGCTTTAACTTGGGAAAAGTGAGATCATCAAGACCACCTGCCCTGTCTGTGTGAAACTTATCTAAAATTGCACATTCCAGTTCTTAGGCCTGCTGGCCAGTTCTCCCAGTTTGTGTGGTCTGTGTCAGACTTTAAGGGGTTTTTGCTTTGGCATGTCCTGCTGTTCCTCTCCACCCCCCTTTCCCCTTCCTCTGACACTGGCATGTTTTTATTTTCCATTTTTGTGCGCAGTGTGGTCTGTGTGAAACCCACCCAAAGTCTGCCCAAGCCATACTGTACAATCACCCACCTGGACTGTGGCTGGTGCTGGCCTCCTGGTTCAGCTCATAGGATTGATTTCTTCTATGCCATCCTGGGGCTGCCCAGGGAACCTGAGAGGCCTTTGAGGATGGGCTCACAGCCCAAGTCATGCTGTGCTTCATTTTTGTCTCCCACTCCCATAATGCTCGCTCTGCTCCAGAAGGGTTGTCTGGCTGCCTTATAAAGCAGGTTGAGGGCTTAACCTCTCTTTTAATTGCTTTTTATTCACAGTCACACTTCAGTTATTAGTATCCCTAGTTCTGATTAAAGAGAATTTTCTATTGGATATAACTTTTCTACATTCTTGTGAATGCATGCATGTATATTTATGTCTTTATGTATCTATCTATGGATATATTTGTGCTATATGCAGGAATGGTGAGTCAAGACACAGGCAATCACAGTCCAGTATGAAAACATCTGGGGCACAACAGTTATGCAGATGGCTGCTATTTGCCGTGAATTGTGGCTGAAAGAGGTGGATCCTTTATTTATTTAATGTATAGGTTTTCTTGCTACCAAATTCTTATAGAATAGATAGGAAAAGAAGGACATCTCATGTTGCCAAACAGTCACAGGGCAGCCTGCAAGCACTTGAGGTATTATGTGTTTCCAGATTGTAACACTCAGGGCAAGAAGAGGTGGAGCACACAAACTTCATGATTGGAAGAGGGGAGGGACCTTTGGGGTGTGTGACGGTCTATGGGTAAGGATTGTAATTGCAGTACTTCTGTGTGCCCTGCCTTGTCATTCAAACTGTTAACCCCTTGATTCTGCTGCTGTTCAAGCTTCTACATAATTTTTACCAGCAGAATTCCAAAGGAGTGTGAGAGAGAAGTCAGCATTCTTTTCTGGGACACAGTTCATCTGACCTACTTTGCTACTTTAGGCTGATAATAAAGTGAGTCTAATTCACACAGAGTCACCTACTTGCTAGATGTTTAAAATTATGTAAGGTGAAACATCCTAGTCCTGGGAAACTACCCAGGAAGGAGAGATTATTAACACCTCTACTGTAGGAAAAACTATGAATGAATTGTAGCACTCTGTCAGACAATCAAGGATACCTTCAAGATACAAAAAAAAAAAAAAAAAAAAAAAAAAAAAAAAAAAAAAAAGTAGTATAGCAAGCTGGTATGATTTCAATAATGGTTTTAGGTTGCCAGAGCTTGTATCTCAGGGAAAGGGTCTAGGACATTTCTGGCTATGAAAATCTATATAACCAATCCTGAGACACCTTGGTTCTTGTGTAGATTTATTGCACATTAAAAAAAAAAAAATCAGCTACATTTAATCAGGGGTCTTCAGGTTGCCTGCTGTACCTCCTTTCACTCAAAGTCATTTATGGAGCACTCAGGCCAAACTAACTGTGGTTAGACTACAAGGTAGGCTCCAGTGAAGCCTCTTGGGATGCCTTAATTGCTCGAATTTGGCATGAATAAGGCACAACAATTACTTTTCTTGTTTCATCTCTCACCGTCATTACCTTTCACCTAGAGCTTAACGCAGAAACTGAAGCATGCAAATAAGGGATTTCAAAGGATCCTTAAGAGTGAAATGGGAAAGACCGTTAATAATTTTTTAACATTTCCCAGCCTTATCACATGTGGTGTCTTCTAAGGAAGTTAATTGGCATGCTCCTTATCTTTTAACTAATGCTTGTTATTTTTTAAAATTGTGCAGCTGATGAATGCCTGCCAGGATACAATTTTTTTCTGCACAGTGGTATGGAATATTATTCTTTTGTTGAAATATAAGCCTTTAATGTCTGCCAGCAGACTGTGAACCAGCTATCAGCAAGGCATAGAGCAGTCTCTCCCTTTGGATCTAGATTGTGATTGGAGGAGGAAATACAGGCTCTAAAAAGGACAGGATGCTTCCAAATTGCAGTCGTGGTGGTGGGGTGTGTGTTTTTTTTCTGTTTTGCATATTTGGAGTTTTGAGGAGAGTGGGCTGGGGTTTTGAGGTGTTTTGGGGTTTGGGGGTTTGTTTGTTTATTTTGATTGGTTGCTTGGTTTTGTTTTTTTCTGCAGGTTATTGCAGAAACATATTTATGAAATTAATGTATGTAGGGAAGTGCACTTTCAATCTCGTGGTTGTATTAAATGTTTTTGACAGAATGTGGTCTCTTGCTGCTTCCTGCATAAACAGACCAAAGATCATTAGACAGCAATGAGTTATACGAAGCAGTAACAGAATTATAATGCACAGTGGCCTCTTTGGAAATAAGAAACTATAAATTAATTTAAGTTCTGTCTTATACAGAGGGTATGAATTAGAGTTCAAGATAAGTGTGGAAGAAAGATTTTTCGGTTAAGCCCACAAGATCGTAAATCATGGAGGCTCAAGCTATCCTCATATAAAGTGATTCTGACTCAGAGGTAAGAAATGAGGACTAAACAGAGAAGAATGAGAGAAAGGTCTTAGAAAAAGAGATTTCACAGAGTATTCATATGGCTTTGTTGGGGGGGAAGATTGTCCCTTTACTGTATGTATAGCATGGTTTGATGATTTCCTGATGATCCTCATGTTGTGCCCCTGTGTGGTGTTTTAATGGCATTCTGCTTCTGGTGGAATAGATCATGGTCCTTCACTAAGGGACGCACACTGTGGAGCACACAGGGCTGCCTACCACCCCAGTGTAGCAAACTTGAGTGATGTACTCCTCTGTGCATGATATTTTGCTCTATTGTTGCAGTGGAGTTTTTTTTTCCATGTGAAAAAAGAAAAATCTCTCTCATTCCAGCGACAGTCAGACTTCTAGCATACAATGTATGTTCAGGTCACCTCAGATTCTGATACTTTTTGGAGAAGTATCACTTTACACAGAAACAGTTGCTTTCAGAACTCTAAGGCTGTGATGTATGCCAGGGTCCTGTTGAGTCCCTTCCTTGTAACAGGTCAGTCTTCACAAATACACACAGGATTTTGGAAGCCCAGCACCTCGGTATTTACAATACTTCAAACAGACAGGGGGTGAACCTTTTTCAGTCTTTTCCCTGACAATTAGATTTATCCTTGCCCCTTATATGTGTTCCTTGGCCTGTTTTTATTTTTTTGTGTTTTGGTTTGCTTGACTTGTAAAAAAGAAAAACAGCTTTCAAGATCAATAGTAGTAATCCATGAAAACCCTATTGGATCCAGAACCTGTACATCTCACAGTTTGCTACTGAGCCTTTCCTGTTCTTTCCTGTCATCCGACACCTGTGAGCTCTGAAAACCCTAGTACCTTTGGTTGTGTTTTTTTGCTGCTGGAACCCCTGTGGACAGTAACTGTTTTCTGTCTTTCTCTCCCATATGCAGGTTTGTCAAGTGGCTGTGACTCTTGTCTTCCTCGACTACAGCCAAAATTTTAATAGTGGTTTTCTCCCACTAGAAGTGTTCAGATCTCACTGCTATGTGGACTTTAGTAAGTGTAGAGAGTTGCATCAGGGCAGGGGTACTGCAAAATAACATCCATAGCACTGTCTCCTGCCCACTCCCATTTTACTTCCCACTAGTGTTCCCTGCACATATCTGGCTGCAGGTGGACTCTGCTTACCCTACAGACAGCAATGTAGTGCTGAGGAGTCAGAGCAAGCTGTCTTCTTACCTCTCAGCATCCTCACCAGATGGCAGTTGCACACTTGTGCTCACATCAGAGAATAAAAAGAACTTCGCGCTTAACCTGAAATGAAATTCTTAGTACCATAAGGCAGGTATTCTTGCAGAAGTTTCTGTCCAGCTGGGCTGAGTGAGACCAGTGAATCCTAAACACTTTGTTGTTTTTGCATACCACATAATTAGCACTGGAAGTGTTAGTTATTGTTGCTGTCTCATAACTGAGTAATACCCCTTCAAAACTGGAGAAGACCTCACAGTGAGACATAAGGCTGTCTCTTCCCCTTTTCTCCTCTAATTTAAAATCACCATAAGCCCCTCTAAGCTCTGCCATTTGGTGGTCTTTTTTCCCCTAATAAATAATTCCATTCCAACATGGGTGATCATCTTCATTAGAAGCAGAGGTTGGTAAGTAGAGGTTGTTCAAGATATTCACCAGCTGTGCCTCAGAAACAAAGCAGAGGATTCAGAAGGCACATGACACTGCTTCCATGTGACTGTTCTCACAGTAGGTCCTGTGCAAACGAACCCTGCAATCTAGGGGGACTGCAGCTCTGCCATTACGCCCTTCTTCGACCTAGGAGGGAAAGCAAAGCCAGAGCAGAAAGATGAGATGTGAAGGGTTGATCAGTGAGACTGGGCCAGAGAGTGAATTCAAACACCTGCAACTTGTGTCTCCTCCTGTGATGAACTGAGACGTGATAAAATGTTCAAGGAAAAGAGTGCCTACATCTGAAATGTCTAAGACAGGAAACTACTAATGACTGTATTTGGCCCTCAGGACCTGACATCCACATACAATTCCAGGTCCTCCTGTTGCTGTAAAATAGATTTTACTTGGACCTCAGTTGTGGAACTAGTGCCTGATGAAGCATGGCACAATGTTTGTTATCCTTCTGTCCTCCCATGTGCGCATCATTCTGCAGAGCTTTCCTTCCTCACTCCAGAAGCAACCAGCAGAGGGTACCCATGGAATTTTGCCAGCCTCCCAGCTCTTTCCACAAGCTACAGTTCTGCTCACTTTTCAGCTATTTGGTGACTCTCTGCTTCTGTAGCTGCAATCATCAAATGCCTCCTTGCAAGACATTTGCCCTGGCAAGTTCCACAATCCTTCATCTGTAGGATATCATCCAGACTGTGTTCCATTCACAGTAATCTTCTTTTAGATGTAGGTTTCTTTTGTTCCAGACTCTCCTTGCCCTTGCAAGACTAGATATGATGACAGAAGTTTTTTCTATAGCAGCCCATTTACAGAGTTCAATGCTTCCTCCAGCTTCCTCTGGATGGTGGCCCTCCAGCCCAACAGTTTACAGCCCAACAAAACAGATGTTGTAGGTTTTACTTGGTCTATACCTACCTGGATTCAGAAGCTTGAAGATTATATACATGTTCTTAGGTTTTGATTTATCCAGCTGTGCTAGACTAAGCAAATGTTTTCATTAATTTTTGTGAGTCATATCTCAAACATAATACTCTTCCCATATTACCCTTGTATCTATGGGAGTAATATGCATGTCATTTTGAGCAGATTAATCAGAGTGTGCTGCCTGCATTGTTCTCTTCCTGTTTGGCAGAGTACTGACAGGGTCTAAAGCTCAGTCTGAAAGAGGAAATGATCTGACTCTCAAGGAAAAGAAAATATGAAGTAGTCAGGGTGGAAAAGATGGTGATAACAGTTTCTGGCAGACAGAGCAATTCTACTCAAGAATTCTTCACAGGTGGCATATACACAGACACAAGCAACATGTGTGTCTCCCTGAAGAAAATTCAGTTGTAAGTGAGAAATTTAAACTGTGGATTTGGGTGCATGCCACAATGGGAAGAAAGAACTAGTGAGACCCAGAGGTGTGCTTATGCAGAGATCATCCTGTCTCTGGAATACCTTCAACTTAGAGGAACTAGTAAAGGGCTGTAGGATACAATTTCCTCCATCTAACTAGACAGAGACTACTTCAATGGCAAAAGCTGTACACAACTGTATTTCTCAGGAAAGATGCACAACTTTTTAAAATTCTTTGTATGCTTTGTTTATTTCCTGAAACAGCTTCAATTTCCTTCAGAAGTGTACAGCTGAATTTCTGTTACAGTCAAACCCTAGAAGATCCATGACCCAACAGATCTGTGATGTCTCGAGTGAGAAAAGTGACACTTAAACCAAAAAAAACAACACTGTAGGTAAGAATAGGCTCTGATGAGCCCTTGTAAATGACAGAAACAGGGTTGTGCTATTCAACAAAACACGCACAGTATGTAGCAAACAGATTCACTATGCTCATGGTAATAAAGGTCAGTCAGTGAGAAGAGATGCTGATCAACCTGTGCTGACCTCTACTGTTTTCATTTCCCATCCTACTTCTTAATTAATTTCAGTTGCTTCATATTTTTCTACTTTGCTGTATCAACTAGGTCCTCATTAGGCCTGTTCTGTGTGATTTTTCTGCTGGTAAAGGAATGATATTAATGAGAGAAACTGCCATTTAATTTCAGTCTCTCATTATTTCACAAGCCATATATTCATGGAGATTTTTTCTTCCATAGATTTAGATGGATTGATTTCTCTAGAGTATTGCTGGCTTTTGAACCCTGGAATTTGTAAGAACTTTGTGCAGAGAAGGTGAAATTCAAGAACTTCTATTATTGTGTAGAATCTTTGCTTAGGAAGAATAGTTACTATTCATGAGCTGGGTCTGTTCAGAACCAATTGTTAAGGTCTAGAGAAAGAGAGCTGTTTGTACAGGTTGTAAACAGAATTTCATAGCCTTAAACTTCCTTTTTATTGTTTTTTAGACATACTTATGGAAGTTTACTTTTTATTTGGCTCTTAACGGCCCTACCTCCATCTGATCTGACTGGGTACCTTTCCTTTGATTCAATTGTGTTTCCTCTTTCTTTTATGTGACTGAGAATTTAGAAAACACATGCATTTCTCTATGCTGACTCACACTCATTTCTTTAGCTGTCTTCCAAGGATGCAGTCAAAGATAAGGTCAAAATTACTTTTGTTGTTGTATTGAAAGCCTTAAGTGCTAGGCTGGATTGAAAGATGTAGTCTTCAATTTTGTAAAAACCTTTTTCTTCTTTAATTTTAAGTCTGTTCCTTGCCCTGAAAAACTTTCTAAAGAACTGAGTTTTACTGTTTTGTGTGGTAATGTGCAACCTTCTCCTGAAGTCTGACAGTTGGGAACAATACCTAATGGGACTGTCTGTCAATTATGACACCTTCCTGCTCTGCAAAGAAGTAAAGAACAACCATTTATTTGAAACTGCATATGAAGAGATATGGAAATTTTTACGGTGAATTACTGTCAGTTATATTCTCTTTTAATTACTGTCATATCCTTTGGTGAGTTGTTTTATCACTACAAGTTTTTCTGCAGGTTGGAAACTTATGCTGCTTTAATTCATTTTTCTGTTTTGTGTTTCTGTCCTATGTGATTTTACCTTGGACTAAATTTCTCTAAGAAAGTTCACTTGCATCAGAAGCAGAGGAATATTTATTATTAAAACATTCTGAAACATGCTGGCTCCCTTTCATTTTTACTTGCAAACACACTCTAACTTTGTGGAGCAATTTTTAACACACTGCCATGCCCATTTTTGGTTATAATTTAGAAAAATGTTTCTAAGTGTACTGAATGCTAGAGGTGTTTGTTAATTAGCATTATGAACAGTTTTGAGGTTTGTTTTTTTTTGTTGTTGTTGTTTTGGTTTTTTGTTTTTTTTTTTTTTTTTAAGAATAATTAAGTCATTTAGTTCTGCTTAGTTTTGTATGTGACTGTAAATGAACCTAACTCATTACACAGTTTTCTAGTTCATGCCAATAATCCCTAAAAAGATGAGTGGCATTTCTGGATGTTGAAGAAAATGAAATCTTGAAAAAAAAATAGAGTGTGTCACTTATTGCACTAAGATTGTTCTCTCCAGAATAAGTTCTTCCGCACCTAAAACATTTCAATTAGAAATGTGGCTATTTTGACCCATAATAAAGGATTTCCCCCACTCTCACCTGTCTTACCAATTATGTCTCAATAGTCACAGTATAACTTGTGTCACTAATAGCAGTCTTAGAAAAAATTTCCTCCTGAAAGAGATGTGGATGACTCATTGGCTTAAATATACCCTCTGACTCAACCAGTAGCACTGTGGTGATGTGCACAGACTAAGAAGTAGAGCCTTTTCCCAGGAGTCTGGGAGTTTGGGGGAAGGAGAGAGTGATCTACCTATGGTAGACTAATGGGAGAAAAGCTGGAAGAGAAAAGAAGAAATCTAAATAAAGAACAGGATACAACTGAATGTCTAAGAAGATGCCCATCTGAAATTCAGATCTGTTCTTCACAAGCTGAAGTAGACATCTGAGATTCTAGACAGACTTCTGAAATCCCAAACAGGACTGAGGTGTTTTTTCCTGGAATACCCTCAGTTTTGGATGATTTGCACAAAGCAGAAATAGTGTGCTTCAACTCTCAGCCTGGCTCTGAGGGGGCTCTCCCAGTGTGTATCCTGGTTTCTTTTTATTTGTCTTCAGTGGTAGCCAATTGTTTCTATACTGCTACACATGTACCTAGGAGACTGGAGCCCTGAGTGAGCAAAGCCCTCTAAATCCACCCTTCCCAGAGAGAGCAATACAGGCCTGTATACTGCCCATATTTGGTACTGTTTCATGTTGCTCAGTTTGTTCTTCTTGAAAAACAACTCATTCCCAGGGAAGGAACAAGTCTTTTTTTTGTTGCATGTGCTGGTCAGGCCTCATAGATGGGCTGGAAGAATGATCCAGCTCTGCTCATGGCTGCCATAAGCTGGCACTTGCTCTCTTAAAACAGACATTACTGCAAAGCTTTAAATTTCCTCATCCATTTAGAGCAGACAGTGCTTCTCATTTGATTTTTCTTCTTTTGAGCATTCCAGCTGTGAGAGGATTTAATAAGCCATATACTTGAATTCATCCTAGAAAAGATGGATTTGGAGCTGCCCTTTCATTTTCAGGCTCTGACGGTTCTCATCTGGAAAATCTTTTTATATTTCTTGATATCTTCTTTTGTACTCATACAGTAGTCACTGCCAATTATGTTCTTGTCAGCTATTATTCTGGGAAGTGTTTATCCATGGCTTTTAAACTCAGCTGGATGCATGGCTAAGCTGAAATATACAAACCTGTGTCCTCCATGAGATCACAAGACTGGCTTATGGTTTGCAACTTTCACAGACATTGACCTAGTTTTGTTTGTGTTATGGCTTTAGAGCTCTTGGATATCGTTGAGTCATGTTATCTGGCCCTGTGCTATGATCCTGAAGGATGGATAATGCTGTAATTTTTGTAAAATAGGAGTTTTTATTGTATTGATAGAAGTTCAGCAGCTTTAGGAGTGAAGATCAACTCTCACAGAGCTGTCAGCAGTTGCAGACATCACTTCCAACTTCTTGGACATGTCACTGAGTCTGAGAATTTGTCTAATAAATCTGGTCCTAAAAGCTCAAAAAAATAAAAGCTTGGGTTTAAAAAAAATGGAGGCGGGGGGGGGAAGTGAAGTATTTTAGAAGTTGCCAGCTCTCTTGTTTAAAGTGAGAGACAGCAGATGGGCATTTCTAGAAGTCTGTGTGTCATTTATGACCGTGTCTGTTCCAGTACTGAGTTTCCTTAACTAAACTGAGAAAATACCTGACCCTGTATACACATTTTCTCTACCAATAGGAAACCAACCTAAAAGCAGACCTACATATCTGCCACAGATCTGAAAGACACAATAATGAAACGGACAAGACAGGGGCCTGTCTCTCTCTCCTGCCCATGGATCACTTCTTGCTGCTGAGCAATACTTCCCTTGGTCCAGGTTCAGGTAACTGTTTGGACTCCTGGGTACCTTGTCACTCACTCCTGTCTGCCCAAGCCCTACAATTCACTGTAGGGCACTGTAAGGTGCTCTTCATGCCCAAGAAGAAGAGCAGCCATTTGTAACTGCTTTGCATAGGGTCTGTTAAGTGCAAAGTACAGTACAGAGAAGGGGAATGATCAGAGATCTGTGAGGGCCTTGGAAATGAGTCAACAGACCCATTACTTTGGGAAATAGTAAGTACACTGCACCATGGAAAAGAGAAAACTGAGAAGGTATATGAAATGGTTCTGTAGATTCTTATGTGGTCTGGCAAAGGTGAATGGAGTTTAACTATTCACTGTTCCTCCAAAGCAAAATTACAGACCAATACACGAAGCAGAAGGAAGGAGTTTCAAAACAGAAGGATTTCTTTTGTTCTTTATACAGTTTATCATTAATCATTATAACTCTTTGCTGCAGGATACTGTGGTTGCTAAAAGTTCACGTGGATTCAGAAGGCAACTTGACAAATTCATAAGAAAGAAATTAATTGGGGCCTCTTGAATATAAAAACATCTCATTTGGCTGGGTAAGTCCTTGAACTGCAATTTGCTTGTGATTAGGAAAGTATTGCTGCATGCTTACCCTGTTCTGCTCTCTCCAGTACATTTGCTCTTGTGTAGTGTTAGACCAAAAATGGCCATTTTTATGTTAAAAGAAGAGATTGTGTGAGCAGAGTTGGATAATCCAGCCGTTAAGACTTCCACAATGTTGCAGCTCTCTTCAAACACCAAAAGCTGGGTATTATTTGTGGTAGAGAAGTAAGTTACAATATTTTGCTCTCTCTTACCATGTTGTTGATTGCAGCTATGTGATAGTTGTTTGCTTAACAAACACAAAATAGTTGTTTCATCCCCTCTTGAAAATGCACTCAGGTAGAGAGATGATATACCCTCATCCTGCTACCTGAACCAGTAGTGCACTACCTTCCACTTAACTGATGGCCAGGAGGCAGCTGGGAGAAGGGTTGCATCTGTTCTATTTGGACATAGCTTCAAGTGTTACTCTCTTTTGCCTTTCTTTTGGACAAGTTCTGTAATAGAGGCATTTAAAGCCTTTTCCCATGCTTGTAGAATTCCTTTAAAGGATAGGTTGTTTTTTCTTGGTTAATTAATGTGCCTCCAAGTCTCTGTTTTATGAAACTCAGCTTTTCTCCTATCATGTCGTTTGATGTTTCTGTTTTAAAATTCTGGTTGCTCCACTGCTTTCTCCAGGGACGAAAACTTGCACTTACCTTTTAATTTCTAACAAATTCAGGATTTTTCTTTTTGCATTTTAAATAAAAAAGAAATGTGAGTACTCTGACCCATAATTTTGGACTTTCCCCTACTCTCACTTGTCTTACCAATTATGTTTCAATATTTACTGTACAGCATCCTTGCTTATGTCAGTAATTGCAAACTTAGAAAAAAAATAATTTCAACTGTCATCTTACTTTCCAGTGTGAAAGGGTTCCTTGCTCTTAAAATTCCATTTGTCAGCCTTCTTAATGGTAGTGTCTAGGATATGTGGTGCACTTTGGGGTGAGTAACATACCATGAGGCACCAGACATAAGTCTTTTTGACTTATGCTGCCCTGCCTCCTTGTCACAGGAGCTTTAAGGATGCATTATCACTTCATGAGCAACAGGTTTGTCTTATGCCCTTTCACTCTCTCCTTGGCTACTCCAGCTGAGAGGCTTGTGCTACTTGTGTGCATGTAACAGACTGCAGTGCAATGTCCTGGAGATCTTACAGCCTGAATAATTTTTGTTTTAGGTGGGGGAACCAGAAATAACTGTTGTGTGATTGTCTGCATATGAAAAGAACAACCAGCCCTAACCCCCATGAGGGCAGTCGAGTTGGTAGTTTGGATTTCAGGTTCTCCTGGAGTGTAAGTCATTACTGAATAGTTGTGCACTTCTCAAGCTGTTCCAGTACAGTTGTACTGGGGAATAACATATGCACAGGGAGGTTGTACAATCAGAGCCAAGGAGTGAGTCTTGTTGACCCATCCTGAGCCCTCATCCCTGCATGCCCACAGTGCCTCATTGCTGGGTTAGTTTGGCTTTTTGATGAGAGGAGTTTGAGGCTGTTTATAGCCCTTGCAGATAGACTTAAAGCCTGGTGAGCCAATCTATGTGGATCATAACAGCAGTCTAGAGCTCCACAGGGCCCTCTGGGCACATCCCATCAAGAGTGGACAGCACTGGTCTGTAGCAGTGGTGATGGACATTCAGACCTGATGTGAGGCTCTCTGGGTGGGCATCCCCTCACAGAAGAAAAGCCTGTTGTCTGGCAGGGTCGAGCACACCTGGGCTTCCAGTAAGCACTGCTCAGAGCCTGTGCTGTGAAAACCCTTCTGTGAAGGTGAGCTGGTGTGCCCTACAGACAATGTCAGAAGATCAGAGACCAAAACACAGATTTCCAAACCTCTAATGGTAGAGTGCCTGTCTCTGTGTTGGAAACTCACTGATGCCTGCTAAGCCTTTGTCTTGTTCCAAGAGTAATGGGAATGTCTGCTGATGTATCCCAGCTCCTTCAAGAATGCACATTCATCCCTCTCCAGCCACTGCTTTTTGCACAAAGCACTTAAATTGTGCCCATACCAGGAGCCAAATTCCCATCTTACCTACCACTGGGACACTCAGGAATGTTCATTGAGCAGAAAACACAGATTGCAGTTTTTAATCAAGAGGTCTTGACTCAAAAATATCTAAATGCCTCCAATCTTTTCTGCCTTTCCATGTAGGTGGAAGGACCTGAAAGTGAGCTTATTACACAGTGAGGAAGGGAGAGGTCAGTACTCCATAAAGATGAAGGCTGCTTTGGATAGATTAGTGCATCCTCCAGGGTGCTCATAACTTACAGCTGGAGCAGGGAGTTCTCCATGGACTCTGGCTGCACAGGAGAAGGAGGCAGTTTTATGTATCTCATTAGCATGCCTAGGGAAAGATTTACATATAAAAGTCTGCCTTGTTGGACAGGAACAGCACAAGGTAGAGATATTTTTAATGATAAAAACATCCAGGCACAACCTCCCCAATGTATTTCCCCACAAATCTTCTTCATATTTACAATCTGATAGATCATCCAGGAGACAGAATGAGTCATGGCAAAGCTACCCTTGGTAATTTACTGACTCCAAGCAGAGTAGGTGAGGAGTGCTAAAAACAAACTCGGGGAAACAGGCCATGTTCTACAATTAAAAGCTACCAACAAAAGGGACTGATTAAGGGTTAAAGTGAACACTGGAAGGCTTTAAATCAAGAAAGATGATGAATGTATGTTGCACTTGTTTAGCTTGGTGTATGAGGACTCTGAAACTTCACATTAACTGTTCTAACTGTAGAGAGCCTGAAAACCAGCGTGAAGTCTGTACTAAAACTGCTTTCAGTTTCTTGTGCTGTGGAGAAGTGATTAATTTTCAGGCCCATCCTATTTTAACCCTGTTGCATGAATGTCCATAGGAATGAGAATCAGTTCCCAACTTTTCTTAATGTTGTATGATGACCCACCCTGACTGTTAAAATTCTTTCTCCACAGCCCAAATCTGCAGCAGCTGGCCAGGGTCCTAGGGCAGTTTTATAGCTGACAGTAGAAAGTAAGTACTGATGATCTGTGGAGCTCAAAGACATTACAAGTTAGAGAAACATTCATTTACCTCTCAGAACAAGTATAGAGAGTTTATTCCTTCCTGTGCTTTCTAGAATTATCTGAGATGAGCATAACTGGAAAATATTATGTTATAATTTCACTGTTGCAACATAATACCTTGAGAACACTTAGTGCAAAATTTTCAGATTTTTTTCTGAAGAAATTGCAAAACATTTTTCATTCTGGGCAAAAAACAATGAAATTCAGAATCAAAACCTACTTTCTGAAGTCTAAATACCTTTATTTTTCTTCTCTTTCTTTTGTATCCACTTGGGATTTTGTTCAGTTAGTTTATTGGTTTTGTGGCTACATAAACAAAGAGGGGTTTCTAAAATTGTGCTTTTTCCTTTCAGCACATTTTTCTGTGTCATTTTCTGAAAATTTCTTTTCAGAATAGGTGGTGCATGAGTCATACAGTAAGTCAGTTTTGAACCAGTTCTTGCAGAAATAGATGGCTCCTTCTTTTATGTGTTTTTAATCACATTAGATATCATTTAGGCTCAATAATCAATAAGAAATGTATAATTAAGCATGTGAGCAGCTGATAATGCAAATCTGTAAGAGATCATCTGTTTGAGATTATCCTTCCAGATCCCCTAGTTTAGCGGGCTGGAGGGTTGTTTGTGAAAATCTGGGGAAAGAAAAAGAAGGCATTTTTACACAAGTATACCTGAGCACAATTTTTGACATGTCGAATATTTTATGTATGAATTTTTATTATGTCAGGTGAAATAAAGTTCAAAGATTGTGCCAGCCGTAGATTTTCCTCGTAATTTGATGACCAGAAGGCGTTTGTAGTCTGCACCTTCCCATTGCTGGTAGGAAGGAGACTGAAGATGCTGATGCCTCAGTATACTGCTGCTTGCAGAGGTTTATCTTGCCCACACAGATGATTTTTCTTTCTCATCCTGTCATCAAGGTAAAGAATTGCTACTAATCATACATTTGGTGAGCTACTGCAGCAGTTCCTAGTTTCTTATCTTTCAGCACAAGTAAGATTTTCCATGAAAAAGGGGATAAATATCAGCTGACCCCAGATGAGAATGTCCAAGAAGCTTGAACTGTGTGCTGGGTGTAAAGTCATTACATTCCCAAAACCTAAAAATAATTGATAGCTCTTGTTACAATAAGTTCCCCCTTTTCCTTGTATCTTTCTTTCTTTCATTTATTTGCCTGTTTGGAGGGAGGAAAATCGTTACTTACAAAATCACCAGAAGGAGGGTAAAATCACCAGGGGATGAGGGCAGGAAAGGCTGTGACTGGGCAAGTAGAGTCTAGTCTAGCTGTGTTATCCAAACCAAAATTTCTTTAGGTTTAATGGCCAGATTCTGCTCTGTGGTAAACCCATGCTGGTAAAACCATGAGTTATGTTGTCCATCAGCAAAGATTTCACTCTCCTCTTTGAAAACTAAGAGGATGAAATGATTATGGCAGTGATAACTACCTTCCAATTAACAGGCTCTTATCACCGCTAGCTAGTGCTAATAGATAAAAGCATAGCTTTGCTTAGAACCAGGCTGCTGAGTCCCAGGGGCAGCAAGTGGAAAGAAAGTGAATTGTTATCCTTCTGAGACTTGGTCTTGGATTATCGGTGAAGTGCAATTTGGGCCCAAATAGCATACCTCTGTAAAAAAAAAAAAAACAACAACAACAAAAAGACAAACAAACAAACAAACAAAAAAAAACAAACAAAAAAAAGAGACAAAAACAAACACAAACACAAAAACAAACAAACAAATAAACTTTTTTTTCTAGGTGTTTCAGAGGTCAGCACTGGAGACACGCTGTTCTGCTTGTATACCTTTCAATTTCAGTTTGTGGAGGTAATTACTCTTGCTCTGTTAGAAATGATCAGGCAAAATTGTGAGAATTACTACACAAGAAAACACATTTGCAGCACAGCAAGCTAGGACATCCAGACTTGCTTCAGACAGGCAGATGATATCCTAACTTGTTGAGGCTTTCAGATCTGCATAGAGCTTTCATTTTTACCTTCATTTGCCAACAATTCTGTAAAATCAGCTGGGCAGTTCCCCTCTGATTCAGTACATGGAATTCAGTAGTGTGCTTAGGGCGTTTTCTCCCTTATCTTGTATACAGTCAGGATAAAGGAATGTTCTGACAACACCTAGAACTGGTCTCAATGGCTTGAGGTAAGGAAAGGTAGAAATCGCAAAGGAAAGGGGGGAGAATGGACTGCAAACCTCCAGGTCTTTCAAAGTATTAGGACTGCTAGGATTGTGTTATGAATCTGACAGCATCTACCTTATTTATTCTTGACTCAGTAATACCAGAATCTGGAAAAGGTATCTAGATTTTATCAGAAAACTAGGGGCAAAAATGTACCATGTCATTTATATCTCTGTTTCTCCCAAATGTGCCTGCTCCATCTGACTGAACCTCTTTCAGCACTGGCACAAATATGCACAAACTTACCAATAATGAGGTTCTAATACCATAACTTCACGTGATTAGCACTTCTTGTCTGTAGGTTGGTACTGGCTTCCCAGACATATCCCTCTGCAAACCCTTTTCTGTAGACCTCAGTGAAAAAAATGTATTCAAATAGACTGACTGTCCTCTCATTAGAAATGCCACATGTTGATACATGATTTTCAAAGAAAAAGAGATACAGTGAGCTTGGACAGAAAGCAAATCACAGTGACTGGTTCTGTCACTTTTGGGAAAGCAGATGTGCTATGTGACAAATGTTTTCCCTGATATCCCACCTGACACAATTAGCAGTTTTCTATACACTCAGCATCCAGGATGATACTTTTCCATGCCAGGTGTGTAGCACTGGCTAAATGCCTTAGAAAGTTTCAGGTGAACTTGCTCAGCTGTTATGAATGAGACTTAGAATATCTTCCCTGGCATATTGATGCCTGATATCCAAAAGAAATGGGCTAACTAAGAAGGGAGAAGAGTAAAGAGAAGGGAGTTTCTGGTGAGAAAGTACAAGTGTATGAGATGTGTCCAACTCAAATGCACTTGATAATCTGGAAAGAAGTTAAGTGTGTACCTGGGGCCCATATACTCTAAAGAGCCAGGATTCCTTTCCCTCACCAGAGCTTCTGCTGTCAGATAATAATTGTATCAGCAACAGCAATCAGACATTGTTTCTTGGTAAGGCAGAAGATATTTCCAGGTCAGTAAATCAGAGATTGTTTTGATAGTTGAAATAGCTATTTAAAAAAAAAATAAAAAAATCACCAATTTCAGAGCATAAAGGAAAATTCCTATTGAGTTCATTTTTCAATCCTGTAATGACTAGATTAAAAGAAGCATTGCATTTATGAATCATCCAGAATTCCTCATAATCTTCCTCTGTTTTCTAAACTAATTGAAGTAAGTAATTTTCCATCCTGTGCCACTGCTCTGTGTCTTGGCACAAGGCGTTAGCCTTTTAGCCTGTAGATATGCAATTCACATTGAAATTTTTACTTATTTGCTCCATGCTGTTTAACTCCAAAGCTTGGTTCCCTGTGGTCTTGTAATATTAACAGAGTTACAAGGATAATCTAGTGCATCTATATGTTTTGTGCATGTACGGTGTGATTGCTCCAAATACTGATAGGTTTTCTGTGTAATGGGACAATTTCATAGCTGCCTTTCCTATAATACATTAATTTCTCCATATGTAGAAAAGAAAGATTGTTTTCTTTCCTTCTTTAAAGACAGCTGTAGGGGAAAAGGGATGTGTCTTATTTGTTAGCACCCCAGCAAGGGAAAATATGCTAGTTGTGAAAGCAAACAATTAACAAAAAAGCATAGCATTGCTCATGGCTTCCTCACTGTCTTTCCTTTCCCCATCATGACCATGCCATGTTTTACACATTGCCTGTCCTCACTATAGTGAGCTCCTTGTTCCGTTTCATGCAGGGCAAACATATCCAGCCCATCACCCTCTGGTTCTTCAGCCCCACGTGCCAGATCTTTTCCTCCCAGAGTAAGGACAAAGAGTAGAGTTGAAGGAATATGTGCCATTTTACAAATTGGCCATCAGAAATGGATGTATATGGCAGAGACAACGAGGCCTCAGCTGCCTGTCTTTGCTGCCTAACTAAACGCTTGCTGCTTTCTGAGTCTCCAGTGTGAAAGAAAGGTAAAGACATCCCTCATTTGCTGAAGCCCAGATAAATGGCATCATCTCTCTGCCACTCTTGCAGGGAAAGAGGTTGGCAAAGCCTGGGAAGAAAGTTTAGTTTTTTCTTGCCAAGAACAGCTTATTCAAGATGCAAGGTGACACAGCAATCAGTGTGATGGATTGTGACAAGTCTGGCAGACGAAAAATTCTCAGGAGAGATGCTGTGACAGCTTCAGGTTGTAGCATTTGCCCATTTTCCTGTTCTGACTCTGTTTTCTGTAAAGAGAAAAGTTTATTTATGAAAAGGAGTTTTTAAATAAAAATAAAAATTATTAATGATGATGGCGATGACAACGGCATTTTTTTCTCTTTTCCAGAACTGCAAAGTATCGACAAGACACATTCCTTATTATGCCTTTTGAAAGGATGGCTGTATTCAAAGATGAAGGAGAAGAAAGGCAAAGTCTGAATTCTGGACTTAAAAGAACCCTCATAAAAGGCAGATATTTAGATCAGACTGAAGCAGCCTGAAACCATCTTTATTATTCTGGCATTCAAGCAGTCAGCTTGCCTGCTTGAAATTCCACACGTCTTATAGATGAAACATATTCTTTGGGTGCGCTCAGTGGCTGCATGTCTCCTCATCAAGCAAAGTATTTTGCAGTCAGTGGGTTGGATCCATACACTGGACCAAGCTGGGAGTAAGATTGCTATGTACTGGTCATTTCTTTTAAGCCACTATAAAGAGCTGCTGCCAGCTACAACCCTTGTATCACCCACATTATGCAACAAAAAGCCAGCATGTACCTTAGAAGCTGTTTAGGTAGAAATTAGTCCCCGTATAGAATTGCCAGACCCTTGTATTTGGGTGAGCAACCAATAAATGGCTGATAACACCTATCACTTTCCCAAGAATTTTCACCCAGTTTGCATAGGATTTCCCTTTCACTGTGGTCCCAGATGGAATGGAGCACCCAGATAATGTGTAGAATAGAAACTTAGGTGAATCTGGGCTCACAAAGCTGAACAGAGGAAGGAAAACATGTACAGTGGTTTGAAGTACCTATATAGAAAAAGAAGCTCCTAACAACTTCCAGGAATACAAGTACACACAGAAAGCAATAGACACCAAATAGTGGAATTTGGGCCTAATTAGACAAATAAGCAGACCTGTCAGTTAAGGAGAAGGAATCCCTTTGCAACTTTCTGCATCAAAGGTGAATAACAGAAAGGGCCCAAAGAACTTCTGGAATGAAGCGCCATTCTGTACCCATTGCTCTGCCTGCAGCCAGTGTTGACACTTTTTAGAAGTCATAAGCAGAGCCTGTGAGAACAGTGCTTTTTTTTCCCCACCATTTGGGCAAGAATGGATCTGTTGTATATCTGGGTGCAGGGTCTAAGCCTAGAAAGATCATGTCCTAGCTATTTCCTATTGCCACCCACCCTTACACACTGTGTGCTTCAAAGCCTGCAGAGACCCATCCACGCCTCAGCTGAGCTGTGTATTGTCCCCATTGGGAAAGATTTCCTGCTGGAAGCAGCTGCAAGGTCTGCCTTCCCTTCCCCCATCCAGTACTGACAGTCCTTAGTAAAATGGAAGTAGTGTCTTCAGTATCTCTATTTCCGTGCTGTTGGAGCTGAGTAACTGCAGCTTCCTGGAGCACAAGGAAAATACTGTTTTTTCTCTTTAGATTGGTACTGTTTTGGCAAACTTAGTGTCCCACCCTTTTCTTATTCAGACTTTGTTGATGAATATCTAAGCTGATTTCCTGGGCCAAAATCCTTCCTAAAAGAGATCTCAATTTCTGAGACAAATGTTGTAAATTTTTTTCCTTTTAAACTAAGAAGGCTTTTTCTGCTCTTGGTCTGGCAGTTTTTTGCTTTCAAAAGTAGACTGTTCTCTGCCTTACATCTGCCTGTGGTGTTCCAGTAGTCCTTTTTTATTTTTCTCTACTTAGTTCTTCTTTTATGTAGCCACTACCAGTGAAGTTCATCCTGGTGCCTTTTCCTAGTCTTAAAATTGAGAGCCAGACACAGTTAAGGGATAAAGAGTTTTTAGACCTCAGTATTTTAATAAGGATCCTTATGGTGCACTGTTTCACCAAGGTGGGATGCACACACATGATAGGTCACGTATTCAATTTATAGACCTTACAAATGAGCATATCTAACAAGAATGCACCAAAGAGAGGCCTGGATGAATCGTGTGGTATTTCCACATTCAAGGAGTTCCCCCCCGGATGGGCCAAATCTGTAGTTTATAAGATATGTTGTAGAGAGGACCTTGGTTTCCCAAAACAGCATAGGGCTTTCTGGTCTCCTATTATGAGGTCTTTAGGATGTTTGGTCTCCCTGCCTGATAGAATACTAGGGCTATGCTAAGTTATCAGGCTTGAGGAATTACAAGTATGCATGCTAAGAATATTGAGGATATATAAAAGTTATATAAATGGTATATAGAAGAAAAGGCAAAAAGTCATCTTTGCATCAATCCAGTCATTGTTGTTTGCAGCTGGTTTCTACCTCTCAGCTACATCAACATTCTTTGCCTGGCCATATGATGGCTCAGGCCACCTGCACATTCCTAGGCTTTCAAGAGAACTGGCATAAATGGGAATAATCCATCTTCACTCTTCATATCTATAAAGTCCATTATCTACCCTAGAGAGCCTCTTCACTCATGTCAGTCTTCAATGCTTTCCCTCTCCTGTTGGAGAGTGTCGGAGATAGCAGCCATGAGAGCTGGCAGAAGTGAACCTTGAGGGAAATCATGGAAACCTGACTGTTTTCTGCAGCTCTCCTAATCAGCTTGTCATTGGAATTAGAAGTTAAACTTCAACTAATTTGCAGACTTATTGTCCATTACTTTTGACATGGTCTGCTTCTCTATCCTCCTACAACAATAGATTCCACACATTTATCCCCCTGGATTATCTGGATTATTTTATTTATTTTAAAACAATTTCATGCTAATTTTATGGGGTCCCTGTTTGCTCTTGAACTTCAGAACAGTCTTGCTCTGGAAGTCCACCCCCTGATTGTCTTTACCTGTCCAATCCTCACTGCCACCCATTTACAGGGGTATAGAACACATAGTGGTTATGAAATAGAGATGCCATGGTTCTAGGTACAACATAATGATTCCCTCCATCTTCTTCTCCATCCTTCCCTGGTGGTGCTTAGCATTCTTCTGGGTTTTTTTCAACTCAGTGCTATTGCATGTTGAAGCAGTATTTGTAGACACCTGTCTGCAGTGACTCTGAGAGCTCTGTCCTGAGCTGAATTGCCAGTTCTGCTCTCAGTGCCACGATAACATGGCTTTGAATTATTTATCTGTAGACATGTTGTTTTTTGTTTATGCTGGAGGTCATCAGCCATTCTTTTGTCCACTAAATCAGTTTTGAAAGGTCAGTCTGGACTGTCATGCTCATCATTAA